>CM028678.1:14159909-14692409 GCA_016760335.1 Gastrodia elata | reverse complement strand
ATGCTTGAGGAAGCTCTACATCATTCATTGAGTCCTTTACATTTTGCAATGGGCTCAACCCAACCCTCTCCAATGGGGTTTAGCGTTCCATTACAACTGAGAAAAGAAGAAAAACATACAAGGATGATGACCCTTTTATGATCCACTAATAGCAAGATTAGAAGTTACTAGGAATAGCCCTTAATGGGGTTCTCTTGGATCTCTCCTCTTCTTCCTCTTCTCCTTTCCTTTAGCTCTCTAGTGCAGCCTTTGGTTTTTTCTCTTCTAGCAATGGCCCTTTCCACCTCCCTTGGAGAGGTCTCCTTCTTCCTCTATGCAGCTCCTAAAAACTAAACTTTTGGATGAAAAGTCGGAACCATTTTTAAGTGAAGAAGAGGTGCATAAATAAAGGAGTCACTCTACTCTTTCCCCATTTCAAATTATGTCATTCCCACTTTAATTTTCTACTATGATGATTGCAAATACCACTTGAGGAGTGAAGTGATATGCTCTTTTCCCTTTTTAATTCTTTGATACCATTTCAATCCTCCCTCTTGCCAATAAAATAAACTGCTGCAGAAGAAATGATGGGTGGGAGACAAAGAGCAGGTTGGGGGTCTTGTCTCAGCCACACTAAATGCACTGAACTAGAAAAAATTTGGTGCGCCGCTACAGCACACTGTAGCACGCTACAACGATTAAATTTCAGAAACTTTTTTGCTGCATCGCGTTGTGGCAGTTTTAAGTTTTGAAACTTGCCCGCTGCAGCGCGCTGTAGCGATTATATTTCGAAAACTCTCTCGCTACGGCACGCTGTAGTAGTTGAGTTCTGGAAACACTCCCGCTGCAGTGCGCTATACCAATTGAGTTTCATAAACTCTCCCACTGTAGTGCGCTGTAGCGATTGAGTTTTGAAAACTCTCCCGCTACAGCGCAGTGGAGTGATAAAGTTTCGCAAACTCTCCCGCTGTGGCGTGCTGTAGCAATTGAGTTTCGTAAGCTCTCCCGCTGCAGCGTGCTGTAGCCATTGAGCTTCGTAAACTCACTGTGGCGTGCTGGAGCGATTGAGTTTCGTAAACTCACCCGCTACAGTGCACTAGAGCAATTGAGTTTCAGAAACTCACCCGCTGCAATGCGCTATGGTACGTTGTGGTGCGTTGTAGTGATAACACACCAAAATTCAGTAATGCACTTGCTAAGTGTCTTCTATATGCATGTAGTTGGGGCGCACTGTAGCGCACTGCCGCGTCGCGTTTTTCTTCTAAAAAATGCAAAAACACTCCAGAATTTCTCAGAAAGTGCTGGGCTCACTTTTTTCCTGCAAATATGCAGGATTTGATCAAGGGGGCTGTTTCAAATAAGGAAATGAATGAGATCTTTCCTTTATTTGGGATATAAATTATGGATTTATCACACCCCCACACTTAGACTCGAGCTCGTCCTCAAGTAAGCTCAAAATGATTTTTTTCTATTTCTAAGGTATGACAGTATATAAGTAATGGTAATGTGAGTTTAATTGAAATTCAAAGTTTATGCTTAACTAAAATGACAAGCACATTTTTCATCATTTATATTTTCTTAACTTCAGTTATGAACCAAGGTTGATAAACTAATCTCCAATTTTAAATTTGTAATGCTTGGTGCTAGTAAATGGGGAAGGTTCCTTGGAATTACTGAACTAGGGTGGTAATGAGTAGTCAAGAGTTTTGTGCCATATGTGTTCCTTCTTATGAATCACTGTAGTGATTGAGTTTCGTAAACTCACTGCTAGAGCATGCTGTAGCGATTGAGTTTCAGAAACTCACCTGCCGCAGCGTGCTATGGCGCACTGTGGCGCGCCGTGGTGATAACGCTCCATAATTCAGTAATGCCATTGTTAAGTGTCTTCTGTATGCAAGTAGCTGTGGCACAATGTGTCGTGCCGCAGCAGTTTTCTTCCAGAAAATGCAAAAATAATCCAGAATTTTCTTAGAAATTGCTGGGCTCGCTTTTTACCTGAAAATAAGCAGAATTTGATCAAGGGGGTTGTTTCAAACAAGAAAATAAATGAGAATTTTCCTTTATTTGGGATATAAGTCATGGATTTATCAATAGAGAACTGGTACCACATATTACAGATGCATCTCAAGAACCACACTGCACATAAAGCCCCAAACCCAATAGTCAAAAAGAATATAGCCAAGCCCGAAGAAATAATTTTTAGAATGAATTAGAGTAGCAAAAGTGAAACCGCAATCTAGAAGATCAAAAATAGAACTAGCAAAAAGAGATTCAACCAAAAACTTAACTAGCCAAAACAAAACTTTCTACCACGACAAGACTGAAATCCAGCCAAAGAAGAAACGAATTTTAGCTAAGATAGATATCAGCTAATAAGGAAACAAAGTGCATTAGCCAGCTCTGACCAACAGAAAAATAAACCAACCAATCTCAACTTTAAGGAATACACAAAATAGTAAAAAACAAAAATAAGGCAGGGAAAGAGACGAACTACTTCTACCAGTACAGTTAGTAAAACTGTAAGCAGAAACAACAAAGTAAAAAAACACTTACCCTCCTCTAAGCTTAGCGTAAAGATTTGTTTAGAATCTTTCCCCAAGCAAAGCACTTAGAATCATAAGAATTAATAATATTCGAAGTATCATGGTGAATGTTCCTCACAATCTTGCTAGAGAGCAAAGAAATGTTAGAGTATTTTACATTATTTCTAGCCTTCCAAAGGTTCCTTAAAACAAAATAATCAATAGGGTTACCAATGAAAAGTTTGTTGGATTTTTGATGAGGCCATCTATTAATAACACCTTTAGCATTATTGAGATGAGGAGGATCCTGATCCACACTCACATGCTTCCAAACGTTGCAACTAATATCATTAGAGATGAAAATATGATCAATTGATTTGCCATTAGCACAGTAGTAGCATTTAGAAGCTAGAGAATATCCCTTATTTTTCAATATATCATTGGTGCTGATAAAGTTGTTGATTAATCTCTAAAGAAAAATTCTTATGATATTAGGGAGACATTTATTCTAGATCTAAATGGGAAAAGTGGCAGTAGCATGTTTTCTACAGTAGTGCCACAATTTTGTTAGGTTGATTTTATAATTAGCACATAGACTGGAGTTAGGCAACGTAACATGATTCCATGGATGGGATAATGTAGTAATGTTGGACAATAGATCAGTAAAAATAAAAGACTAAGTAGATGAGTTATCTAACCAACTTCCAAAGAGAAGAATTATTCAACCTTTAATTTAGGGTAGATAATTATTTTAGCTACATGGTTAGCAGGAATATGAAGCTGACTCCAATTATGAAACAAGAAAGAAGTGGAAGAATCAATATGATCCCACACAAGGGTATCCTCAATCAAAGCTTTATGATTTAGCATCCATTTACATAAAATAGAGTTAGTAATTTTGTTAGGGGTTTGGAATGGATGAGTAGTGGCACATTATTTAGCATGCAGAATATTAATCTAAATAGAGTTAGTAGTTCAAAATTTCCACCATAATTTATAAGAGTAAGCTTCATGTATAGAATCAAGACAATGTAAGCCCATACCACCTTTGTTGATTAGATAGGTTAGATGATTCCAGGAACACCAAAGCATATTTGAAATATTACTAAGTCTCCAAAGAAAATTTTTGAAAATAGCTTTAATTATTTTAATGTTGATATGGGTTGGAGAGGAAACTTCCAACCAAAAAAGCGGGATAATATTAAGAACATGCTTAATAAGGATAAGCCTGCCACCTTGAGAAATAAATTTGTAAGGTCTAGTAGATCTTTATAAATTGAATTTCTGTTATGACCAACAAACATGGGGATCCCAAGATAAGTAAAAGGCATCTTTCCTAATTTTAAATTGAGAATATTTTTAGTATTGTTTATGCTTCTTATAGTGGCTGATTTGTTCATGAAGAAGCAAGATTTATTATTGTTGATTTTTAGCCCGATTGAATGATCCATATTGGATAAGAGTAATTGAAACTTCTTGGCATTATTAATGTTGTCATTAGAGAAGATGGTCAAGTCATCAGCATAAGCAAGGTGAGAAACAAGAATCTTTCCTCCAACTTTATAATGTAAACTAGGCTCTTTATCAAATAACAAATTAATATTGTGAGACCAATAATTCATAGCTAAAATAAATAAAATGGGAGAAAGGGGGTCTCCTTACTTGTGACATTTTTCAAAATTGAAGAAACCAGAAGGATTTCCATTAATAGTCACAGAAAACCAACTTTTCTATTGGAGTTATTAATTTTGACAATAAAGGTATCATTAAATCCATAGGCCTTAAGAATTTTAAGCAAAAAATTCCAATTAAGTTTATCAAAGGCTATTTCCAAATCTAGTTTAATGATTAGATTATTTCCTCTGTATTTGTTTTTAAGACTGTGGAAAAGCACTTGGGTTATAAGTAAATTATCTTAAATCTGTCTACTAGACACAAAACCAGATTGATTAAGAAGGATTATGCTAAAAAGTAAGCTTTGCATTCTATTGGCCATAATTTTAGAAATGATTTTGTTTAATGTGGTGCAAAGGCTAATCGAACAAAATTCAAACCATCAAGAAGGCTTATCCTTTTTAGGAAGAAGGGAGATCATACTATAAGTAAAAAAATTGGGAAGAGGAATATCACAAAAGAATTCCTTAATCCCATTAAAAACATCAACCTTTATAATATCTCAAAATTTACAAAAAAAATCAATTGGGAAACCATCATAACCAGAACAAGTGTTTTGTTTAAAGGCTTTGATAACCCTACAAATTTTCTCATTTAAAGTCACAAGATTCAACATTATGTTATATTCAATAGAAAATTGGTTTCCAATAAAATTAAAATCAGAAATATCTTGGAGATTGGAGTTTGAATTACCAGTCATAGAAAAAATTTTCTTGAGATAATTAATGGCAGATTCTTGATTTCCTCTTTACAATTAAGCTTGGAGTTTGAAGTAGTTATAATCTCATTAATATTGTTGACATGTGGATGTTATAAATTGAGGGATCAATTGAGGAAGAGGATACTAATAAGGAAAGAGAGAAAGAAGTGAGGGGAAAAACTCTAACTCAAATAACTAAATAACCTGAATTCACTCCTCACATTCCTTACCTTCAAAGATTGGCAAGGGAAAATTTAGATGTCCAATTCACTCCAAGCTCAATCCCTTACCTTCAAACACTGATAAGGGAAAAGTTAGATGAGCTTAAGGAATGGTGCTAATGAGCGTGAGAACTTGTCACGTAGCTCTCAGCTCTATTTCACTCACTCCCTGCTCTAATCTAATTAGTGAGATTTGGAGCACAAGTCTTTTAATATATTATACAAAGATTTTCATTTCAGATTTAGTTTAATTAAGATTTACATTTGATAATCATACTAGGAATTCAACAAAATGAAACAAAATGTTCAGCTCAAAGTTTATCAATTGCAAATTAAACATACAACACATTATACCTTACTCATTATATAATTATATCCCAACCCTCTCCAAGGTGGGTTTAGCCTTCCATCACAGTTTCAATACAGCAAGAGATGTAAGATAAAATGAACATTGACATCGGTTCACAAATAAAGAAAATAACATCGAGTTTAGAAATGGTACTAGGAACAGCCCTGAATTTTGGGGGTTCTCTTGGTTCCTTTTCCTTTCTTCTCTCCTTTTTTCTAAGTTCCTCAGCTTCTCTTTCCTCTTGAACTAGTAAGGTGGTTTTGAACATTCTTCCTTGGTGAGTTCTAATTCTCTTTCTCACAGTAGCTTATAATTTGGATCAATGAATGTCAAAATTGTGAACTCTTGAATAGCCTGAAAATATCTATAGGGAAGCTCTCAGGCTTTTTACCTTTATCCTAAGTAATATTTCATCTTCCCTTCCTTCAATGCAAGCCACTATGTTTTATTCCAATAATTATTTGGAATTCTGCAGACTCAAATCTTAATTCTATTTTCAAAAAGGGAGAGGAAGCCCAAAGGTTAGAAATTTTTTTGCCCTTCCCTATGCTATTATTAATACAATTTCTGGAGGTTTCTACATCAGTTTGGTTCCAGGTTATTGTTCTTCTAAAAAATCATCGTAGCGCGCTATGGTAGCTCCGATCCAAACACTGTTCCGCTATAGTGCGCAGTGGCAGCCTCGATCCAAACACTAATCACACATTCAATCTCTTTGATTTACACCCTTTACTCAAAATGTCACTGCGCTCTACTATAGCGCACTGCGGCGGTTAAGGTTTTGTGAATGTGGAAAGCTACTATTCAATTACTTCTCATATAATTTTCATTAATATTTTTTTTGAATATCGTCATTGCCCACCATGGCGTGCTGCGGTGTGCTACAGATAATTCCTTCCAGTTCTGCAGCTTTTGTTCATAATCCTAGGCACACTGTGATGGTTAATCTTTCGTGAAAGCTGAGAGTCACTATTTAATTAGTTGTCCCAAAGTTTTA
The DNA here is from genome assembly GCA_016760335.1 of Gastrodia elata. NCBI lineage: Eukaryota > Viridiplantae > Streptophyta > Magnoliopsida > Asparagales > Orchidaceae > Gastrodia > Gastrodia elata. The sequence continues at coordinate 14,685,967 of CM028678.1, read as the reverse complement.
ATATTACTCTCCAGAAATGATGTTGTAGCCCGCTGGAGCTGCTGGGGTGCGCTGCAGGGGTTCTTCTTCCGGGATTGCAGATATGTTCCAGGTGAGCCCATTTAGTAAATTACCATGGCCGGCAGTGGCGCGCCACAGCAGTTTTCTTCCAGAATTTACCATTTTGTTTCAAATTTCTTTATTCAAGCTTTCTCCTGAAATTCATTAAAATTACTTCAAAGTATGATTGTTCAAGTGATGTTTTGTATGTTTGTTTTTCCTTTATTTTGCCATAAATCTTGGATTTATCACACCCCCACACTTAAATTCTTGTTCATCCTCGAGTAAGCTCAAAGTAAATTTTTTGTTTATTGTCTTTGTAGTGGATTCAATTTAGGATGTGAATGTGAGGCTCTTATATAACTCAATATTACCTTAACCATGGGTGATTTTCAGAATTCCAACCATTACATTCTTCTTAATTCAGATTCCAAGTTCTTATTCCTTTCATGTTTCCAATCTCAAAGGTTGATGCTTATTCTTTATGAGGGAATGGGTAATTACCTTAGGGTTTCCAAGTCCATCTAGGCATTGGTGAGTGAAGAGAGATTTTGTTCCATGTGTGCTTTCTTATGAATCACAAAGAACATTAATAATTATAGGAGATATATTTTACTTCATCCTATTTTCTCATATTTTGACTTCAGGTGGGATATTTTTCTTAATTCCTATTTTTGTTTTTGATTTCTCTTTTTAGCTCAGGAAGAGACATTTTTCTTCATCCCTATTTCAATTCTTTGTGATCATTAAGTCCTACAGGAACCTTGCACACTCATACATTCACTCAATTTTGGTTAATTGCTGGTTTTGGGTTCCTTAGGTTTTCTCACCCCCACACATAGAAGTCAGCATACATTCATTTTAACTTTGGAAACTAAAAGTAACTCAAACTCCTTACCTATTTTGGAAGTGAATGGTTGTTATGTTAATTGATCATCTAAAGTATAGCATCATTAATGTCTTTAGATTTCACATTCGAAGTTAATAATTGAATCCTTGCAGAAAAGTTTTCTGGAAATTCACATGTAAATTGAGCATCATCACGATGGTTTAAGCAATCCAAGTTTTATTTATTGAGAAAAAAAATAATGAAAATAGAAAATAGTAAAAATTAAAAGCTAAAACAATAACATAGAAAAAAAGAAAATAATACAACCTTTTAGCATGGGCTGTCTCCCACCAAGCACTTGTTTTTTACATCTCAGCCTGACTCATTGAATTATCCTATGTGATTCCTTCCTTAAGAAGGTCATGCAACATTCATCCTCCTTTCTCCTGCAAGTCCTTTTCTTCTAAATATAGTTTCAGCCACTGTCCATTCACCTTGAATGTCCTTTCCTTTGAAGTGATATCAATTGCCCCAAGGGGATATACCTTCTCTATTGTGTACGTGCCCATCCACCTAGACTTCAGCTTACCTGAAAATAATCTCAATCTTGAATTAACTAAAAGTACTTTCATTCCACGATGAAAATGTTTTGGTTTAAATAATTTATCAAGCCATTTTTATTTTCTCCTTATAAAGTCTGGCACTTTCATAAGAATTTAGTCGAAACTCATCTAATTCACTCAATTGTAAAATTCACCTTTGAAATCAAAATTCAGCTTCTTAATGGCCCAAAATGCCTGGTGTTCTAGTTCAATCGGCAAGTGTCAGGATTTTTCATATATGAGCTTGTAAGGAGACTATTCTAGAGGGGTTTTGAAAGTAGTTCTATAAGCCTACAACCTGCAATTTTGTAGACCAGTCTTTCCTATTTTGGCAAACCATTTTTTTAAGATTTTGCTTCAACTCCCGATTTGACACTTCAACATGCCCGTTCATTTGAGGGTGATATGTAGTTCCAACCTTATGCCTTACCCCATAGCCCTTCAAGAGACTCTCTAATTATTTATTGTAGAAATGTTTCCCCCCATCACTGATCAAAATTTTGGGTGTGCCAAATCTAGCTAAGACATATTCTCTTAGAAATTTAATCATTGCTTTTGTATCGTTATTCTCATAGGCAATTGCCTCCACCCATTTATAAACATACTTAACTCTCACAAGAATGTATGTGTTTGATTTGGAGGTAGGAAATGATCCCATAAAATCAATACCCCAAATGTCAAATAGCTCAAACTCAAAAATTCCATTTAGCGGTAGCTCATCTCTCTTTATTAGATTCCCAGTTCGTTGGCACTTATCACAGCTTTTGACAAATTCAGTTGTATCCTTAAATAATTTTGGTCAATAGAATTTAGATTGCAGCACCTTAGCCACTGTGCGATCTATCCCATGATGCCCTCCATAAGGGGAAGTGAGGCAATGATAAAGGATATTATTCACTTCAGATTCTGGCACACATCTCCTCATAAGTTGATCAGCATAGCATTTGTAAGGAAAAGGATCATACCAAAAGTAGTTTTTAATGTCAGCGAAGAATTTTTTCTTTGCTGAGAATTCAGCTCTTTTGGAATTACTTTTCCTGCAAGATAGTTTGCATAATCAGCAAACTAAGGAGGTTTATTCACAGTAATGATGAAATATGCTCATCAAAAGATTTCTCACAAATCTTCTCTCCTTCTCCATGATTAATATGGGTTAATCTCGAAAGGTAGTCAGCCACCACATTATCACAACCCCTTTTATCATGGATTACTAGATCAAACTCTTGTAGAAGCACGACCAAGCGTATGAGGCCTAGTTTTGCTTCTTTCTTTTGAAGAAGGTATTTAATTGCTGCATGATCCATGTATACAAATGTTTTAGACCTAATGAGATAAGATCTGAATTTGTTGAAAGCAAAAATAATTGCAAGCTTTTCTTTTTTTGTGGTAGCATAATTTTTTTGGGCATCATCCATTAATTTACTAGCATAATATATTGAGTAAATGCCCTCTCTCTCCACTGGACTAAGACTTTCCCTACAGCAAGATCACTAGAGTCACACATTATTCAAATGGGAGATCCCAACTAGGCACATAAATTATGGGGGCCAAAATCAAAGCATATTTGATTGCATTAAATTCTTTCACACAGCCTTCATCGAAGCTAAACTCCACATCCTTTCCTAGTAGACGACACAACGGTAAACTTATTTTCAATAAAATCCTTAATAAATTGTTTATAAAATCCAGCATGTCCGAGGAAACTTCTTATTCCCTTTACATTAGTAGGTGTTGGTAGGTTTTCAATCACTTCAATCTTAGCCTTGTCCACCTCAATTCCTTTTCTTGAGATTAGATGATGCAAGACTATTCCTTCTACTACCATGAAGTGACATTTTTTACAATTCATAATCAGATTAGTGTCCTCACATTTCTTAAGGGCCTTACTTAAGTTAGTGAGGTAATGATCAAAGGATTTACCCACCACAGAACAATTATCCATGAAAATCTCTAAAAACTCTCCTACCATTTCAAAAAAAAATAGCCATCATGTAACATTGGAAGGTTGCAGGAGCATTACACAAAACAAAAGACATCCTCCTAAAGGAAAATGTTCCATATGGGCAAGTGAAAGTAGTTTTCTCTTGATCTTACGGAGCTATCACAATCTGATTATAGCCAGAATAACCATCTAGAAAATAGAAATAAGGATTTCCTGCCAGTCTATTGAGCATTTGTTCATTGAATGGCAGAGGGTAATGATACTTTCTAGTCGCTTTATTCAGTCTTCTATAGTCTATATAAACTCTCTATCCAGTCACTTATTGAGTTGGAAGCAATTAGTTATTATCATTAAGAATTATAGTTACACCACCCTTTTTTGGCACCACATGAATAGGGCTCACCCAAGGGCTGTCCGAGATAGAAAAAATTAATTCAGTATCTAAGAGTTTGATGATCTATTTGTGAACCACTTCCTTAATGTTTGGGTTTAGATGCCTTTGAAGTTCAATGGAAGGCTTAGAATTATCTTCTAAGAGAATTTGATGCATGCATAAAGTTGGACTAATCCCCTTAAGATTAGCTATACTCCATCCTATTGCTTCTTATGCTCTCTCAGAACCTTGCACAAATGTTCTTCCTAATTTTTGCTCAGCAATGCAAAAACTATCATTGGGAGTGAGGTTCCTCCTTCTAGATAAGCATACTTCAAATGAGTTGGTAATGGTCTCAATTCAACTTTAGGAGGTTCATCGATGGACTATTGAATTTTCTTTCTTTCCTCAACTAATTCTTCTACCTTACCTTCTCCCTCAAGATTTATAGCTTCCTTATCAATCGCATAATCTAAGTCTCCTACATCTTCTAATATCAGCACTTCTTCAATAAAATCAATTTTCTAGCACTCTTCAATTGGTTTAGTTGGGTGCTTCACAGCATCCATTTTATAGAACCTGACCTCCTCTCCCTCATAGTGAAGACTCAATTCCCCTTTATCTACATCTATCATTATCTTACCAGTAGCAAGGAATGCTCTACCCAGAATTATAAGTACCTCTTGGTTTTCTTCTTCATTTCTAAAATAATAAAATCAGTGGAGAAGATAAATTTATGAGCCTGACTAAAACATTCTCCAAGATTCCCATGGGGGTTTTCACGGATCTATCGACCAGTTGAAGAAGGATAGATGTTGGTTTTAAGTAATCTATTCCCAATTTCCTAAAGATATAGAATGACATTAAATTTATTAAAGCCCTCAAATCACATAGAGCTTTTTGAAATGACTGATTTTCTATCGTGCAAGGAATTGTGAAACTCCATGGATCTTTCATTTTCATGGAAATTTTCTGCTGAAGAATTGCACTACATTCCTCAGTCAAAGCGAGCATTTCATTTTCATTTATCTTCCTTTTCTTGGATAAGATGCCTTCCATGAAATTAGCATAGTTGGGCATTTGCTCTAAGGCTTCAGCAAAATGAATATTTATGTGAAGGGTCTTAAATATTTCTAAAATCTTTTGAAATGGGACGTCTAACTTTTCCCTTGCCAATCTTTGAGGGTAAGGAATGTGAGGAGTAAATTCAGGTTATTTAGTTAACTGAGTTAGAGTTTTTTCCTTCACTTCTTTCTTGCTTTCCTTATAAGTATACTCTTCCTCCATTGATCCCTCTCTTAAATTCTTAGATGTATTCTCAGACTTTTTTAACACAGTAGGTTCTGTCATTTTCCCACTTCTTAATGTCATAGAATTTCCCAATTCATTTCCATAGTCCCTTATTACTCCAACTAAGACTGGTTTGTTTAATTTGCTTATTATTTCTCTTAACTTCAACTCAAGTCTATTAACAATTTTTTCTTTGCTCAAGAGAGTTTGCTCATGTTGATTTAAAGTTGTATCAATTTTGATCATGAAATTGATTATGGAAATTCTAAACTCTCTAAAAGAGTGCTCTAATCCCCTTCTCTCCTAAACTTGATTTCCCTTATAATTTAAGATAGAATTGACACCTTTCATTTCATGATTATCCCCATGAAATGAATTTAGCTGCATTCTCTCAATTCTTTGGTTTAGTTGGGAAATTTGATTTCTTACTTTAGAAATTTTAGTGATTTCATCTACTTGGTTAGCTTCCCATTTTTTAATGTTTACCCCTTCATTTGGCCATTGATAAGCATTATTCGCCATATCCTCAAGGAGATCAAAGGCCTCATCAAGGGTCTTACGACTTAAGGAACCACCCGCGGTTGTATTAATAAGTGTCCTTGTAAGTGCATTCAAACTGTTATAGAAATTCTGTACTTGCATCCACCAGGGGAACCCATGATGCGGGCAACACCTTAAGCAGTCATTAAAGCACTCCCAGCCGTCATACAAGTTTTCACCATTTTGTTGAGAGAAATTTGAGATCTCATTTCTCAGCCTAGTAGTCTTAGTAGGTGGGAAATACTTAGCTAGCAATTTCCTAGCCAAGTTGTCCCAAGTCCTAATGGACTCGCTAAGTAGAGAGCTAAGCCAAACTTTCACTCTATTTCTCAGTAAAAATGGGAACAAACTAATCCTAAGGGCATCATCGGATACTCCATTGAATCTAAAAGTGTCACATATGTTTAGAAAATTTGAAATATGCGCATTAGGATCATCTGATGCTAGACCACTGAATCGATTATTTTTTATCATATTTAAAGTTGATGGCTTAATCTCAAAATTATTCTCTTGAATTAGAGGTCTAACAATAGCATTTGGGACTCCTTCTGCGATTGGAAGCACATATTCTCTAAGGAGTCTCCCCCTAATGTTTAATACTGGCTCTAAAGGATTGACTTCTAAATCTTCCATTTATGCTTGTTGTTAGTTTAGAATAACTTGTTATCTCCTAGTTATAAGATATATTCTATCTATTTCAGGATCAAAAAAGATTTCAAGAAAGTTTCTCCTACTCATGCAGTTTAAAGATTACAGCTAGCAAGAACAATTCATAGCAATCAAGTTCAACAATATAATTCAACACATAAAATGATCCACAGATTAAAACTCAGGAAATAATAAGCTGCAATATAGTTCGACATAGTTTTTAGGAATTTTCAATTTTTTTAGCGACAATTAAAACTAAAGCAAAATCTAAATTTACACTAAAGTTAGCACAGATATAATTACACCAACTAAAGATTATATGCAAATTTAAGTAAGATCTAAATCACTACTTAATAGTTGGTTATTCTTAATACAAAACTAAGAATCGCTCCCCGGCAACGACGCTAAAAACTTGACAGACTGTAAATATACGTCTGCGCTCGCACGCAAGTGTACGTGGTCCGAAGTAATAATTTAGAATGGTTAGTTCCAGATTTATATCATCCACATGAAACAATAGTTCGGATACTTAGTTTTATCTATATTCAATAATGCTTAGACAATCCATATTTTAGTTTTGGTGTGGTCCCTAATTTAATAAATAAAAATTTAATTGAAGATAATATTTGATTTAAGAAGAGAGAGTTGGGGTTTCATTATTTGACTCAAAAGGTCTCGGTGTTCTAATCATATCATTGGAATTTACAAAGTAATTATATTATGCCTCATCAATCAAGTGAACATTGCCTTCCTTAGATTAGTCCTCTAATTCCAACAAGTTCAAATCTAGTGCACAAGGAGAACACCTTAGGGATTCTACCTCTACACATAAATTCTTATGAGATCAATTTAAGTTAATTTTGATTTTCTACATCTAGGTTATCAAAAAATTCTCTTAGTTCTATGATCTCACAAGCTTTAATTCCCACCAATCAACGTCATGCGCTACACACGCAGTTTAGCTAAAGGAGAGGATTCATCGAACCTAATGGACTATGTCACATCATCAATGGGTGATTAATGATCTCTCCCTCCTTCTACTTTGCTGAGCCATAGAGCATGATTAGAGGGGGGACTTGGCTCACAAGCTTCAACTTCTAGGATGAACTTAAGGAATGGTGCTAATGGGCGTGAGAACTTGTCACGTAGCTCCAGCTCTATTGCACTCACTCCCTGCTCTAATCCAATTAGTGAGATTTGGAGCATAAGTCTTTTAATGTCTTATACAAAGATTTTCATTCCATATCTGGTTTAATTAAGAGTTACATTTGACAATCATACCAGGCATTCAACAAAATAAAACAAAATGTTCATCTCAAATTTTATCAATTGCAAATTAAACATGCAATACCTTATACCTTACTCATCGCATAATTACATCCCAACCCTCTCCAAGGTCAGTTTAGCCTTCCGTCACAATTTCAATACAGCAAGAGATGTAAGATAAAATGAACCTTGACATCAGTTCACAAATAAAAAAAACAACATCAAGTTTAGAAATGGTACTAGGAACAGCCTTAAATTTTGGGGGTTCTCTTGGTTCCTTCTCCTTTCTTCTCTGTTTTTCTCTAAGTTCCTCAACTTCTATTTCCTATTAAACTAGTAAATGTGTTCTATGCTCTCTTCCTTAGTGAGTTCTCCTTCTCTTTCTCACAGCAGCTTATAATTTGAATCAACGAATGTCAAAATTGAGAATCCTTGAATAGACTAAAAATGTCTCTTAAATAGGGAAGCACTCAACCTTTTTGCTTTTATCCTAAGTGACCTTTCAGCTTCCCTTCCTTCAATGCAAGCCACTATGTTTTATTCTAATAATCATTTGGAATTCTGCCGACTTAAATATTAATTCTATTTTCAAAAAGGGAGAGGAAGCCCAAATGTTAGAAATTTATGCCCTTCCCTATGCTATTATTAATACAATTTCTAAAGGTTTCTGCATCGACCGTTGTAACGCGCTGTAGCAATCACATCTAGTTCAATTTAAAACTTGTTCTAAGTTGTTGTTATACTGAAAAATCATCGTAGCTCGCTATTGCAACTCTAATCCAAACATTGTTCCGCTACAGTGTGCTATGGCAGCCTCGATCCAAACACTATTCACACATCCAATCTCTTTGATTTACACCATTTACTCAAAATGTCATTGCGCTCGACTGTAGAGCACTGCGGCAGTTAAACTTTTGTGAATGCGGAAAGCTACTGTTTAATTACTTCCCATATAGTTTTCATTAATATTTTTTCTTAATGTCGCCATGGCCCGGCATGGCGCACTGCGGCGCACTGCAGCTTATTCCTTTCAGATCTGCAGCTTTTGTTCATTATCCTAGGCACGCTGTGGTGGTTAATCTTTCGTAAAAGAGGAGAGTCGCTGTTCAATTAGTTGTCCCAAAGTTTTAATATTACTCTCGGAAAATGACGCCGCGGCCCGCTGGAGCACGCTAAGGCGCGCCACAACAGTTTTCTTCCAGAATTCACCTTTTTGCTTCAGATTTCTTTTCTCCATATTTTTCCTGAAATTCATTAAATTCGCTTCCAAGTATTCTTGTTCAAATGATGTTTTGTATGTTTTTTCGTCCTTTATTTTGCCATAAATCTTGGATTTATCAAGCACCAATGGAATCAACCTTTATCTTAAGTTCAAAGATGGTAGCAAAATTGATTTTGTTTCTTTAATTATGTGATTAAATCTATTTTTGGAGGAAACATTATCAATGCCTCTAATGTTCCAACAAAGAATATTCATAATTAAACTATAGATCAACCCCTAGGGGTCATCTGGAGTGTATAATTAGCTATATTTAGTTCCTGCTCAAGGGAAATCAGCATGTCAAATTTATTATGACTAAGAACATTGTCGTTGGCTTGGAAACTATGAAGTTTTTCTTTGTATGGGATATTAAATTTCCTAGTAGATTTATGAATCGGATAATCTTTTTGAATATTACTAGAGATATCATTCTCTAGATCAGAGAATTTATTAATGGTATTACATATCTCTTTATCAAATTTCAATTCAGCAGAAACTGATTAATTAGCTAGGAAAGATTCATTTGACACCACAGAGTCGTCTAGCTTATCAAGAATCGCGATAATATCAATTATATTATTTTCAAAATAGATCCTAGATTCAATGATTTCAATTTCTATGAATGAATTAGAGACAACACAATTAATAGCAACAACATCAACATAGATATTAAAATCATCAGCAATAGGTATTGTTGCAACATTTTCAACAATAGTATGTAAATATAAGTTATCCAAACCTTTTTTCACCCGGATATCAATGGGGTTGAAGCTAATAGAATTCATATTCTATGTTTCAGGATTTCCATTGTTTTCAGCAGTAGCAGTAAAAATATTGGTGTCAGTTATGTGACTCACCATTGATTCAGTTTGAACATCTACTTTGACAACAATGTTAACAGCACAAGCAGTATTCGTATCAGAATTAAGCATGTCATCCCTTACTTCTGTTATAGGATAATTATAAGGGGGAGAAGCAGTAATATCTACTATATTTTTAGCAATATCTATTGTAGTATTATCATTGATAGTAGCATTATAATCTAAATTAGAGACAAATTTTAAAGTTGTAGAAATGTGCTCAGTATTACAAGGGTCATTTACCTTAACCACTATGGAACCTGCAGAGATATCATTGACTTCAGCCACTGGGATCAAATTGAGCTTTTAGTCAGCTTAACCATAGAGGCAACTGGCTCAGTCAATTGTTTAATCAGCTGACAAGAGAGCATGTTCAAAGATAGCAAGCTTGTATCAGTCATAGGCTGCACAGCAAAGTTAGAAATCTGCAAATTTTGAATATCATCAGCATTCAGCTGAACCTCTGAACCACAAGTGGCTACCAAAAAAGACCTATTACTAATAATATTATTACTTTGAGAAATAGTAATATCTTTAAAGTTTCCAAAATTAATTCCGGGAACAGCCGGGATAGATGACTGATCAGTAAGATCTCTGTTAAATTCCCGACCCTCTAAGATAGCAGCAAGCACTGAGGAGGCATTTTCCAAACCTTCTCGAGATCTATTTCTAACGGGGTTGTTATTGTGAGTGTGTGGGCAATGATAGGGATAATGGCCAAGAGATTGACACTAAACACAATAAGGAGGTAAGTTCTCATAGTAAATAGATTGAAAGTAACCATTATCAGCAGAGCCAAGCTAGATTCTATCTGGTAGGTTATGTGATAAGTTAAGTTCCACTAAAACCCTAGGGGCAACTACATTCCTTTCCAATGCAGTATTTTTATCAAGTTGTAGGGGGGATCCAATTAAGTTGGCAATATTGAAAAGGATCTCTTTTTTGATAAAGTGAAGACGTAGCCTGAGAAAGCTTACCAAAGCAGGGGCAATAGGAGAATCTATCACTACATCAATATATGGATCTCATTTTGCAATTTCATGGTGTTTCCTTTTAAATCATAAGATCCTTTTGTAAAAGCTCTCTCATAGTCTAAATTGGAGGAGAATCCGAAGAAAACTCTGAGAGAGTCAAAGGACTTAATGGTGACTCGCCCATTTAATTTAAGCCTTGAGATGAAACCAGATATAAGAGCAAAGTTAGGTTTAGTGTTATTAAATTTCCCCACCAGAGTTAGGGAATGCCTTCTAGCGAGAGATCCAATTTCTTCATCAATGAAAAAGATAGCAAGAGTACCCCAGAATGAATAGATAGGCTTAGAAATCTGAGTTCTACTAGCATTCTCTACTACATCCCTAAAAGATATGATAGACACAAATTCAGCCATTAGGTCAACTAGTACAAAAACAAAAAGATAAAAAGAAAGAAATGGCAGGAAATCACCTAAGAGCTCCAGTGACGCAGAACATCCGCCAGACTGACGATATATTAAAGTATTTATTTAGTTAATCTATATCAAAATAAGAAGTATACTAATGAGATTATATTTGCTTAAGAATATTAGTTTTACAAAAATTCATCGGTTTAAGATTATGGCTAAGTGAAACTATGCATGGATATATATATATATATATATCAAACTAATTAAGATTATTGTTTGATGCTTATTTATGCATAATGATTTATGATGATTTATGTTGAATAAAAAGAATTTTTTTCGTTACAACTCATGAAAAAATGGCACTTCTGTTGATCATTATATGGATACAAAAGATTTTTGTAGCTGATATGTAACAAAATAAGAAGTATACTGTTTTATGTTAAGATTATATTTCTTTAATAATATCGGTTTTGTGAGAATCCATCAGTTTAAGCCATATGATAAATTATGTAAGGAAACTCACAAATACATATATATCAAATAATTATAAAGGATAAGTTTCGTTATTCTTTCCATATTATCTATAATATATATAATAAACAATAGTTTCGAATAATTTTATACGATTTACTTATTTAAATAATTAATAACTACATAATATGTAGGTAATATTAATGATATTTTAGTAATTAACTATTTAAATTATTAATCGATAAATTATGCGTTAACTGTTAATGTGTTAATACTTAAGGAGAATGGTAAATGTTTGGCTCCCGTAAATTACCCGTTGTCAAGGTTAGGACCGGGACGAAGGTGAATAGTGGCCCATTCAATCTCTGCTGCGGGATTTAAACTAACGATTTGATTCAGCTAATAGTTGATGGATTAAATCATAGCCGCCGAGCCTCGGGGTCTGATCCAAGACCAAGATTTAATTAATCTACATATGGATAATGTACCGTACTACAGATCTTCGTGGTATTTAAATAAATTCTTTAACCATTTTAACAGTTACTAAATTAAAGTGATTTTCTAATATTTAATATATATATATATATATATATATATATATATATATATTTGTGAATATTTTGATCATTTCAAGTTCAAAACTTTTGAATCTTTCATCCAACTTATATGCAATATATTTTGGGGTTTTTTTCTTGATTTTCTTGATATTTAATTTGCATTAAACTTGAATATTTTGATTCCAATCTTTCAGGGTTTAGTAATAATGAGATTTAGAACCTAATGATGACCGACTATGCTTAATCAAGCACGTTTAACTAACAACAATTGGTTTTTACAACTTTGTTATTTGGTTTTGTAAGACGTAGTTGATGCCTTCGATGCCTTCTCGAGTCAATGCTTGTTGCTCCTTCATTAGGATTGAAGCGATCCTAGGACACTTTGATGCATTTGATAGGGTGTTGTTTGGCATGGCCATGCTCATCCATCAAGGGTGGCTTATGTTAGGATGTGGAGACCAATTTGATCATTAATGGAGATGCTAACGAAGCACCAATATATTTTCGGGAGGTTCCGGGGTGTTCTGGAACAAGTTGGCAACAATCCGAGAGCCATGCAGAAATTGGACAAGAGAGTCTGGCATTCGAAACATGGGCGCCATGACGCCTTTGGAATCAAAGTCTGAGTGCTAGGGTGCACCCTAGGCGCCCACGGGAACCCTACCACAAGCTTAGCATGTTCTTAAATTAATTTTGGGGATATTAAGGACCTTTTTCCATACATTGGGGTCTAAGTATATAAGGGAACATGTTATGGAAGTTTCTAACCCTAACTAATATCAAAAAAGTTTGTGGAGGCTGCTTTTTCTTACCAACCCTAGAGTGAGAGCTGGAAGAAAACTTGAGACAATGTGTTGATCAGGAGGCTTGAAAGCAGTAGATATCTCTTGCTTTTTAGATAAGAAAACTCTCTATAACTCAATAACATTCTTATTTTAGTAGTGAATTTTGTTTAGTTATATGGCTCCGTAATTTTTTCCGTTTTTGAATTTTTCACGTAAATCTCTATCTTTGGATGTTCTTGTGCTTATATTGTGATTGCTTTATGCTATGATTTTTTATCTTTCTTGTATTTGCTTGATTTTGTATTTTGCTTCAGTAACACCAATGGAAACCCATAGTATAAATCTTAATAAGTAGTATCAGAGCGATGTTCTAGGGTTTGCTATTTGAGTTGGAGCAATTGTGATGAAATGAGACACAAAATAGAAAAGTTTAATAGCACAAACTCCGCATTTTGGAAGATGCAAATAGAATATCTGCTCTACCAAATGAAGCTGTATTTACCACTCGGAGGAGCAGAGAAGAAACCTACAACTATGACAGATAAGGATTGGGAAGTTCTAGATATAACAACTTTAGGTTTGATTCATCTATGATTATCTTCTTTAGTTGCATTTAATATTGTGAATGAGAAAACTACTTTAGATCACATAGCAGCCTTGACGCGAATGCATGAGAAGCCTTTAGATTCTAACAAAGTTTTCTTGATGAAAAAGTTATTTAATATGAATATGATGAATGGTGATTCTGTGATGTGAATATGAATATGGCACAAACATTAATGATTTCAACACTATTATAAGCCAGTTGAGCTTGGTGGACATCAAGTTTGATGACGAGGTGCGAGCTATGTTATTATCTTTGTTGTCGAATAGTTGAGACAGTTTAGTTACTACTATTAGTAACTTATTAGGAAATGATAAGTTGAAATTGGACAATGTAGTTGGGCTGATGTTGACTGAGGATGTTCAAAAGAGATCGAATGGTGAATCATTTAGTTTAACCATAAATGCTGAAATTAGAGCAAGAAGTGCAACTAGAGATTCAATAATAATATGTCTAAGTTAAGTTGAGGAAATTCAAGACCTAAAAAGCAAAAACTTAATTGTTGTAATTGTATAACAACAAGAAACTTTAAGAAAGATTGTACTATCTTGAAGAAGCCAGGAGGTAGAAAAGATAAGACCTTGGTGAATGTTTTAATGGAGAAAGATCAGGATGCCTTGATCCTATCGCTTATTAGTACTGAACTCTGGGTTGTTGATTCAAGTGCTTCTTTCCATGCAACTTCGAGCATGGGCGCTTTCAAGAACAACACCGAAAGCTATATGGGCAAGGTCTACTTAGAAGATGATAAGGCCTAGAATATTGTAGGCAAAGGTGATGTGGACATTCAGCTGCCAAATATGCTAGTATTGTGACAACCCCTTTTAATAACCCATGGTTGTTACTTCAATTTTTTTAATCACTATATTAGCTTAAGAACCTCTTCATTTTTGATGTCCCCCACCTTAGTTCCATACCCAACCCTGACCCTGGATCCTTGATAGATCCTGGTTAAGGTCTGGGGACTAGGGTGGCATCACCATTTTAAATTGAGGATTGTAGTCGAGAGTATAGAATAATAATATAAAGATCACAGATATTTGTTCAAATAATTAGAGAATAGGAAAGTAGTAATTTTTATTCCAGAAAGAATATTATTACAAGCACAAGTTATTTATTTATTTATAAATAAAATAAATGAATAAAAAGTGCAGCGGTAGATTGATCAGGCTACTTCTAGATCTTCAGAAGCGACTTGGCCTGGCATTTACAACAAAAATGTTCAGGTTGAACACCCATTAGAGATAAACACTAGTACTTTTGATACCATTAATTACATTGTATATATATAAGCAAAAGCATGAAATTTAAATGCAGGAAAATTACAGGGAAGTATAATAATAAAAATTTGAAAGGCAGAATTTCCCCCTTTGAAGATCTTCACGTCTTTTTCTGCAAATCAGAATTTTAGCGATAATTTTAAAACAGCAATAAAACTGATATGTCACAAGTAAGTCATACTTATCAAATTTTAATATATCTATCTCTAAAGTGAAGAATATATATATAACATTTTCATTCAAGTGAGCAATTTCTCGAATCTTGAGAAAATCAAGCACGTCTGCTATTATTATCATAATTTGAGTTCAAATATTGTCACTCGAGCATCATTCCACCTATATTAGCCCCCTCGTAGGCATAGTCATAGTCTTCTTATATTTTCACAGAATAGTATGATAACAAATTAGCCCTATTCTTATTACATTTTGTATATATTGTAAATACTTCTCATGGAGCCTCATTTAATTCAATCAATTAAGATCCATTATCTATTTTGGAAAGTATCTCATATAGTGATAATAAACTTTAATTATAGCAAAGTAAGAAACTAGTTGGGTTAAATTTACGGAGTAAAAGCGTAAAATAAAATCAACATATATAAATGTAGTTCATCGTATCTGGGGTACTTGTTTTCTTTAGCTTGGTTGATTCTTGTGAATCTGTGTAAAATTTATTTATTAGAAAGTTATCGATGGAAAATAAAGATATTTTTTATCATATATCTAATTCTCTCTCTCTTTCTTTGATTTTTTCTCTCTTAGTATTTCAATATTAGTGAAAATATGATGATGTTTCTAATGATGATGGAGCTAATAATGATAATAATAATAATAATAAATGATCGTAATAGTGATAATAATAACAATAATAATAATAAATGATGTTATTATTATTATTATTATTTTTTATAAGTAATGAAATGAAAATCTTTATGGAATGGCAAAAATATGAATGATAATAATGATAGTAATAATAATATTTTATTATTATTATTATTATTATCATTATTTATATGAGAATCTACATTTAAAAAGTATTATTTTTATTATTTTATATGAGATGGTATAATATATAGAAGAAAATAAAATTGTTATTTAAGTAATAATTTTATACACATGAATTTATTTTAGAGAAAGAGAATATTTAGGATAATATTAGGATAATAATAATTATTATTATCTTTTCTATAATCTTTGTTATCTATGCAATGAAAATAATAATAAGTATAGTTGTACACTTGTTATTATACTTGTTAATGAGGATAAAGAAAGAATATTATAATAATATTATAATTATATTATTAGTATTATAGGTAATATAATAATAATAATAAATATTTGTATATTTATTATTATTATTAACATTAGAATATAATAGCCGTGATAATAATATTATATATATATATATAGGATAATAATATTTGATAATAATAGTATTATTGCTATTATAAAACAAATAATAATAAGTATAGTTCATATACTTATTATTATCTTGAAGATAATGATAAATATTTATTTAATGATAATTATAATAATAAGTTTAAGAATAATAATAATAATTATGATAATATAATAATAATTATTAATGGTATTATTATTACTATGACATATTAATATACAATACTTATATGTATATATATAAAAACAATAATAAAGAAAATGAAAAAAATAAAGAGCACAAAAATAATTGCATAATAAAAATGTTATTGGCAAAATTGAAAGCCAGTAGCGAATATATAAATATTAGGAGCAAAAATAAATATAAAAATTAGTGGTTAGTTAATTAGTATAGTGAAGAGTCAAATTAAATTTTTAGTTATTTTTAACCTCACATTTAAAATTTTTATATTTCAATTGACCGATTAAATTTTTCTGACTCATTTTTTTTTTAAGCTTCTAAGGCCCTTTTACCTGTTCAAAGTGGCTTGCCGAGAGCGGTGGCAACTTGCCGAGGAGGTAGGGGATAGTCCTTAAAAGTGTCGGACAGTGTTCCGGCTTAGTTTGGGCAAGGCCCGGCGGCGGTGCGATGAGGAATACGTCATCGTGAATAAAAATAGGGAAGAAATAGGGATTTGTCGAGAGGCGGCGGTGGCTCGGCGAGGCGTCGTGGGGAGGTTTAGAAGAATCAAGCTAGATGCCGGCGAGAGGTCAGGAGGTCGAGGCGGTGTGTGGCGGGAGGCGGTGGTTGGCCATGGAGGAAGAGAGGATGGGAGAGGGGAGGGGCTTGGGCTTAGCCTTAGGGGAAAGGGAAGGTTGTCTTGGAGAGGTTGGAGAGGTATGGAGGAGGGTGGCGTCAGCGGCCTGCAAGAGGTGAAGGAGAAGAAGGGGGAAGCTTGGGGAAGAAGAGAGGAGGGTTTAGCGGGATTTTATAGGGGAAGGAGAGGGAAGGGGAGGGGGTGCTCGCCCGGACTCCGGGCGGGCGTGGCAGGGCGTGGCGTGGCTGCCCCAAGGGGAAGATGGGAGGGGGCCGATCCTCTATTGTTGCGTGCAAAGTAGGCAGTGCTAGGGTTCGTACTCTAGGGAAAGTGGCGGGAGAAGGAATAAGGAGAAGAGAAATGGAAATTTACAAAAAAAAATTTAATAAATATTTGATTTAAATTAATCGTATTTTTTCGTCTTCCTATTTTCAAATTTGACGAAACTTGACCGGGAGGTCTGCCATGACAAGGCAAACATCTTCGAATAAAAATTTTTCGATTCAGAGTTATACTTTACTTTTAATTAATTTTTGAGTGTAAGAACTTTAAAAATTAATTACGGACAATCTGGCGCTCAAAATTTGACGAAAATTTTTGTGTATCTTTATTTTATCATTGCGAATCCAATGGAACTAACATTATTGAATTTGGACTTATATTTAATTTTTTAATTTTCCTTAATAAAAAAATTCAATATATAATAATGGAATATCCGTCCATCGGATCGCCTCCAAACTTGGGCATTAGGATAAAAAAAATATAGTCTTTCTAACGGTATATTTGTTTGGTCTAATTTGAAACTTGCTCGGGAACTTGATTTTGTCCTTATTTGGTCGACCTTTTGGCTTTTTAAGATTTGGGTTGTTACAGACTCCCATACTTAAAATTGTGCACAGGTCGTCCTCTTTTTCCCAAGTGGCTTCTTTTGAACTTTTGTTGCTCCATTGAACATTTACCATATGAATTGATTTGCTATGATGTTGATAAATATCTTTTGCCAGAATTTTGATAGATACTTCAATATATGTTAAGTCTGGCTAGATGCATTCTCTAGGAACATAAGTTTGTTGTTCTATGTTGCTTAAGCATTTATGGAGAGATGATACATGAAAGACATTATGTACTACAGAAAAATCCTCTGGTAACCTTAATTGGTAAGATGAGCTCCCTACTTGAGCTAATACTTCAAATGGTCAGATGTATCTGGGATTTTGTTTTCCTGTTACTCCAAAACAGTGTATCCCTTTTATCAAACTAACCTTTAAGTAGGCAAAATCATTTACTTGAAATTTGATTGGCCTATGTTTAAGATCATAATATTTCTTTTGTCGATACTTTGATGTTTGCATTCTTCTTTTTATTAGTTGAACTTTTTGTTTTGTAGCTTCTATGAGTTCTGATCTATAGATTTGAGTGCTGCCTACTTCGAACCAAAATAATGGTGTATTACACTTCCTTCCATGTAGCACTTCATATGGAGTTATTTCTATACTTTCTTGATGGCTGTTATTATATGTAAATTATATTAATATAATATGTTCTTCCCAATTGCCAACGAAATCTAGTATGCATAGTCTTAAAAGATCTTCTAATACTTAACTTGCCCATTCTGTCGGACCGTCAGTTTAAGGATAAAATACAGTACTCATTGCTAGATTGGTTCCTAGGTCTTGATGTACAAATTTCTATAAATGTGATGTAAATCGACTGTCTCGATCAGATACTATTGTTGAAGAGATTTCATATAGCCTAACAATTTCTTTTAGATATAATTTTGCCAATTTTTCTATGTTATACGTTTCTTAATTGGAATGAAATGTGCTGATTTCGTAAGCCTGCCTATTATTACCCAAGTAGTATCGGCTCCCATTTTACCTATAGGAAGTTTGACTATAAATTCTATGGAGATGTCTGTCCATTTCTATTCTGGAATTTGTAATGGTTGTAAAAGTCCTTCTAGTTTCTAATGTTTTTCTTTTACGAGGTTACAAGCGTGACAACGAGTTACAAATTTTCCAGTATCTTTCTTTAATCTAGTCCACCATAATACTTTCTCTAAGTCTCTATACATTTTTATACTTCCTGGATGTATTATGTATCATGAATGATGGCCTCAGTTAGTATTTGATTACGTAGCTTAAGCTTATTTGGAATCCATATTATTATCTCATGATAAATATAAGTGTCTTTCAGATGTAAATTCTTCTTGAGTCCACTTTCTATATCTTGCTTTAATATAAAATATCCTTCATCTTTGAGTTGAGCATTCTTGATTTATTTTTCCAAAGTAGGTTTGATTGGCTCAATACTACGCATGGTATTTATTCATGAACTGAAGATCACATCTATATTCATTTTATTAAGTTTTATCATGTGAAAAATCGCTACATATTTTCTGCTTAGTGCATTTGTAACTATGTTTGCTTTTTTTGGATGATACTAGATAGTAAGATCATAATTTGTGATTAATTCCATCCATCATCTCTGTTTGAAGTTAAGCACTTTTTGAGTGAAGATAACTTGAGACTTTTATGAGCATTATAGATTTCACATTTAACTCCATAAATATTATGACTCCATATTTTTAAATGAACACCACTACTGCTAATTCTAGATCTTGGATTGGATAATATTTCTCATGAATTTTCAATTATCGAGATGCGTAAACAATAACCTTTTTATTTTGCATTAATAAGCCTCCTAATCCAATTTGAGATGTGTATGTAAGAATTTGGTAGTCAACTCCTTCCTATGGCAACGTTAAGATTGGTGTTGTTGTTAGCACATCTCTTAATTTTTGGAAGGCTTCTTCACATCTGGGCTCCAAATCAAAGGTACTGCTTTTTATGTAAATCTTGAAAGCGGAACTGCTATCTCTGAAAATCCTTTAACAAACCTTCTGTAATATCTAGCAAGTCTAAGAAAGCTTCTTATTCTATTATCATTATTGGTTGAGGCCATTCTTTAATTGCACTTATCTTTATTGTGTCTACTGGAATGCCGCTGCTACAAATAATATGGCCCAAAAAAGTTATTCAGTACAGCCAGAACTCACACTTTGAGAATTTGGCATATAGCTCGTGTTGTCTTAGTTTTGTTAATATTGTTTGTAAGTGTTGCTCATGATCCTTCTCATTTTTGGAATAAATTAGTATATCATTAATGAATATTATTACAAATTTATCCAAAAATGGTTGTAATATTCTTTGCATTAAGTCCATAAATATCAATAGGGCATTTGTGAGGCTAAATAACATAACCAAGAATTTGAAATGTCCATACCGTGTTCTGAAGGCCGTATTTCATGCATCTTCCTCATTTATCCTTAATTGATGATATCCTGATTAAGGATCTATTTTTGAAAATACAATAACTCTTGATAATTGATCAAATAAACCATCTAGGCATGGTAGTAGATACTTATTCTTTATTGTTACTCTATGTAATTCTCTGTAATCTATACACATCCTTAAGGTGCCATATTTCTTCTTAACAAATAATATTGGCGCACCCAACAGGATATGATAGGGCGAATAAATCCTTTATCCATTAATTCTTGAATCTATAATTTGAGTTCTTGTAACTCGCGTGGTGCCATCCTATATGGGTTCTGTGTTAGGAATAAGTTTAATGGGAAAATCTATTTCATGAATAGGTGGTAATCTTGGAAGACCGTCTAGGAATATATTTGTAAAATCTCTTACTATTGTCATGCCTTCTAAATAAACTATATCTTTTTCCATACTAACATTGTTATCCTCTTCTAATCATCCTTCTTATTTTAATAATATCAATAAAGTGTGTCAGGGCAATCAATTTTTTTTTTATAATATCTGACTTATTTTTCCTATTAATTTTATTTTACTTTCGTTACAATCTATAGTAGCTTTATGTCGACTTAGCCAATCCATTCCTAAAATGATATCAAAATTATAAATATGAAGTAATATAAGCGTGGCAAATAAGGATTTTCCATCTATCGATATATTGCAGATGCAATAATCATTGCCTATCATGTAGACTCCTGATGGTAACCCTATATTTAGTGATTCTTCTAATTTTGAACATGGCAGCTGTATTTGCTTGGCAAATATTTCTGATATAGATGATTGTCTAGCTCCAGTATCAAGTAAAAATGAATATGGAATATCCTTATAATATAAATACTTGACATCACTACGGAGTTTTCTAGTTCCATGACAGTAGTAAGTGTATACATTCTTGAAGGAGCATGATTCCTCTATGTTTGAGCAGGAACTTGGTTTTGATGAGAAACAGGGGTAGTTGTCTGTCAAGAATCAAGAGTAGGTGCTTGCCTTGAGTTTTCCAATGGTGCTTGGTTGAAAGTTGATTCCACCCTTCTGATAGCTGCCCCATCTATAGTGTAACTGGCTTTACAAAATGGAGGGTGGTGGCCCATTCTGCCATATTTATGATATTGATATTTATGATGCTATTAGTTACCATTTGGATGTGGTAATTTGTTGGGCCTATTTAGTATCATTTTTTGTGTGGTGGTACTTGATTTCTTCTAATTGATGGCGAATTAGGTTGAAATCATTTGTAGGTTCCTTCTTGTGTAGTTCCTGGTTGGATCTTTCTTTTAATTCTTTCAGTAGTAATTTGATCATCCTGCTCCAACATTTTTGCACACTTGAGAAGATCATGGAAATTAGTATGTGTGATGACCCACTTAAGTAGTAATAAGTGAAACTCTTAAACATCGAGGTGCCTTTTTAGATAACGGTGGAGTTCCTGATAAGAACTCCAAAGTTAAGCATGCTCAGGTGAGAGCACTCCCAGAATGGGTGACCTACTGGAAAGTTATCTTCTGAGGGCAAAAATGTGAGGCCTTTTTAGCCAAAGTGAATAATACCTTGGTGCTTAAGAGTTTGGGCTGTTACAAATGGTATCAGAGCAAACCATAGGATGTCAGATAGGAGCTAAGTGTTATACAGGACAAAGTACTACTTCATGTGAGCAGCCTCTTGAACCCATGATGGTTAAGGTGCTACATGGTTATGGGTACCTCTTGCGCTTGTAGGAGTCACCTTTAGTCCTATCTACCCAATGGATGGTTCTTGGATCTGTGTGTGGATACTGACGAGGACGTCAGTTACTTAAGTTGGGGAGATTGTGATGACCCACTTAAGTAGTAATATGTGAAACTCTTAAACATCGAGGCGCCTTTTCAGATAACGGTGGAGTTTCTAATAAGAACTCCAAAGTTAAGCGTGCTCAGGTGGGGGCACTCCCAGGATGGGTGACCTACTGGGAAGTTATCTTCTGAGGCCAAAACCGTGAGGCCTTTCTAGCCAAAGTGGACAATACCTTGGTGCTTAAGAGTTTGGGCTATTATAGTATGCCTTAAAGAAATTAGACTTCTCCTTATTAAATATTTGAGATCTTTTAGGAATCGATTACAACAAGTTGCCTTCGTACTTACTATATTTGGTGTGTATTGAGCTAATCTTGTAAACTCAATAAAATATTTAGAAACAGCCTTATTTCCCTGATATAACCTCATGAATGTGTCTTCCATTATTGCTTATGCAGATGGTGGAATATATTGGGCACAAAAGATATTAACAAAATCTTCCAAACTAATCTCTTCTATATTAGAATTTGCAAATCTAGTGATTTTGGTGGACTCCCACTAATTTTCTGCTTCATATTCTAGAAGATAAAGAATCAGTCTTATCGTATTGATTTAAGGACATTTTATAGTTATTAACTTTTTCTCAATCTTTTTGAATTAGTCTTATGTTTCAATTGCTGAGATTGTCCCATTAAAGGTGGGTGGTTTTAGCTTAAGATAAGCTTGATGGATTCCATCATTAGAGAAGTTTTGATTTGGGGGAGCTTGTATTGAGGATGTGGATGAGTGATTGGTAGCTTCATTATAAAGTAGGGTTTTTATTAACTCTAGTAACTTATCAGTCTTATTTTCGATGGGTTCGTTGGAGTTAGGGATAGTAGGAGTTTCTTGAGAATTCATCTGAAGAAAGAAAAAGAAGAGCTTTTTAGATAATAAGAAAATATTAATAAATAAAGCAAGAAGATGGTTAAGCAAAATACACATAATTTCTTCTTTTTATTTATCTTCAGAGAAAACATTTCTTCTGATATATATATATATATATACAGGATCTTGGTTTTATCATTCGGGTTGCTGGTTGGTAGATGCTTCTTCTTCCTCTAGCTCTAGATTTATTGAAGAATCGATATTCTCTTTTAGCTAGTCTATCTGGTGGTTGAATCTAGTCTCAAGAGTTTTTAACAGCCAAGATAAATAAGTGAGTGATGTTTGTATAGCTAGTTGAAGCTCTTGCAATCCATCTTCCAAATTCTCAATCCTCTTATTAGTTAACATTGTAAATGTTGCTAGGGTTCCAACAACTCTTTATATTGTTTCATCCAAAAATTAGACTTGCTCTTGCAGGGTTGGCGGACTCGGAGCATAGTTTATATCAAGATTCTCAAATTGCCACGAGGTTTCATTTGGGGAGTCTGATTCTGAGAAATTATCTTAGTAATATTGTGGATCCATCTATTAAAAATATGATTTATATAAAATCCCAAACTCTTCTTATGATCTAAAGTTTTGCATTTGAAAGGTACAAATATACATGTATATATAATTATATTTACATATATAAATATGCTTATATATATATATATATATATATATATATATATATATATATATATATATATATATATGATAAAACCTAAGTTCTATATTTTTGTTGCGCCCTTCTTCTTACTGCTCTTATTTTTCTTTTAGCAGTAGTTTTCTAGTTCTTGCTGGATGGCAGGTTTTTTTGCTAGATGCTCTCAGCTGCCTTGCCTTTCTCTTCTAGCTCCATTAGATGATACTCTGTAATAATCTTAGTTATTACCCTAGCTAATTCAAGTAAATTTAAGCAGAACTAAGCTTTGATATTCATTCCATTAGACTTAGTGGGTCATTTAAACCTAATCCTAGAGTTTGAAATCCATCGAAACTCATTTGAGCATTTTTGTTATTTTGCTTATTTTTAGATCTTGAAAAACAACAAAATTAATTTAATCTCCAAATTAAAATCTGATTTCATTTGTAAATTTCTCATATCCTAATTAGCTAATGGTGAAATTTTGGAAATCTTTGGGGCTCATCTAATCCTAAATTATATTTAAGATTAATGGAATTTATGAAAGGAAATGTTTAATGTAATTTAATTGAAATTAAGTTGAAATTTAAATTTAATTTGACTGTGGGATTTGCAACCGAGACCACAGCAGATCCGTTGTGGGGTTCAGACAACGGCACAACATATCCAGCCTATTGATGCCCTTACACGAATTGTGGCATGGGATCGAATGGCGCTGAGCAGTGGTACTAAGATGTTCTATCTCCCATCGAATCAAGTAGCTGACCTAATGGCTTTCGACACGCTTGCAATTTCGTTTATTTGATAAAGCATCAGGCCGTCCAATCCCAACAGCTTCATGAATCAAATGGATGAGCCCTCCCCGAGTTCTGTTTAGCTTCGTCTCCAATTCCTAAGAGTGCCCTCGACAACATGCCCCGCTCCTGCTATCGTGATAGTACGAGTGAGATCCTGACCCCCACTCCTTCTCGAATCGTAATGGTATGGGAGGTGAACTCCTAGGTCTACCACTCGAGGATAGGGCCAGAAGTCCATTCCCCTCGGATAGGCCATTAGAGGCTAAGATTGAAGCTCCTCCTTTGTAACCTTGATCATAAATACCATAGAGCTTTCACAGTGAGTCCCTTTGCTCACTGTGATCAAGCTGCATTGTCTTCACCTTCCCTGTCATCCCCGATTTAGCCTTCTATCGCTCGAAGCTCCCCGACAGCTCAAACTATTGTGTACCACTGATAGAGGGTGGGCGTTTGGCATTAAGGCCTCTCTAAGTGACTGCTGTGATCACCTAGAGTCTTGCGTCCATTTCAAGCTCCAAGCCAACTCGACCTAAATCATTTTTTGCATTCCCAGGTATAACCTCTTCTCATACTTCTGTTGAACTGAGTTCAGCTCAACTTCTACTTAATCATGCCATATGTGCTATGCTAGGATTATACTCTAACTCCTTAGTGAGTGGCTGAGTGCTGGTAAGGTCTGGTAGTGGACTAGACTGTGTCAAATGGTCATCTGTGTGTGCATTATAGGTCAGCCTTTGGGCTACGGAAATCCTTGGCAATTGAAGCATGCTCAGTGGCATCATTGGAATAATTGCTAATGAGTAGCAATTATTTATTTGAGCTTGATCAATCGATTCAGCTCAAATTGATCGACATAGACTTTGCTCGTGTCTTTATTTGACTGGGAATAACATCATAGTCAATCAAATGACCTACTTGCCCAATACCTCACCCAATAAATCCCTCTCTACATTCTGATCGTATTAGGATCAACCTCAAGCTGTGGCATTATCTTTGTGAGGAGTTCTCAAAAACCCTAAATGCTCATCAGTAGAAGTTTAGGCCAAATAGTCATCCAGAGATCTAAGCCGTTCTGATTAGGGCTTCTAGGTTCGTTAAGTGCGCCTTGGTTCAAGGATGGTGTAGTGATCGACGTGAGGTGCTAGCGTGCCATGCGTGATGAGAATTTAGCTTTGGAGCATTGTCACCCTTTAGCCTATCAAAGGATGGGGCAGGGACGACGACACTAACGTATCAGGCTGGGCCAGCCCAGGCCCGTGCGGTGCGATAGTGCCAACCCAGTTGGGCCCTGATCTGACCCACATGGTTTGATGAATGGGCCGAGCTATTTAATTCAATTAGGAATTATTTTCCTTCTGTAAATTCAATTGTAAATATAATTAATTAATTATCATATAGTTTGATTAATTGAAAACATTTAAACAAAATTAATTGAATAACTTAATCAATTCTTATCCAAATGGTATGATCCAATATACCATTTTGATAAGAAAATCATTAGGAATAACAATTTGCAATAAAATTCTAGATCTAATAGTTAGATTTTCTGGTTAAGCCTAATCTCTCTCTTATCTTAATTAGTGAATAAATAATTCATTAAATGGTCAAAATTCATGATTAAGGTCTCTGATTGTTCATAAGCTAGAGGAGAACTTAATTATGCCTTTAAAAATAATTTAATTAATCACCCTAAATCTTAATTAGTTTTCAATGACTTAATTAATCCTCTAATTTTGGTAAACTAAGTTCCTATTATCTTCTTAAGTGTATAAGAACTTGCCTATGTGTTTAGATTTCCATTTTAAACCCTAATTTCATTAATCACTTTTCTTAGCCTTAAAAAGTGATTAGTGCTAATTAATCATATCTTAAGTTCAAACCTAAATTTAAGTGCCTCATTTCTCTTATTAGTCAATATTAAGCCTATTATAACTAATTAGAGTCAATTTAGATGCTTTAATCTTAAAATCCCAATCGAAGCATTAAAAAGAGTATTTTGGTCATTTCGACCAAAAGTTTGTTTAGGAACCCCTAAATCATAGAAATGTCATTACTATGCTTTTAATCAGTAAAGCATGGTATCAAGATCATTCATTTAGCTTTTGACCTAGTTGAATTATCTAAAGTATTTAAATTTCTTCATAATGTTCTCTTAAGTAAATCAGGAAGATCTTAAAGTGATCTTAGACCCTTCACTTAATCTTGAATAATGAAATATAACGTTATGAAACTAGTATTAATTACCTTATCAAAACTAATTATAATAATTATTCTTAAGAGAATGTCTTAATGGAAACCCTAATTCTAAATCCAACCTGAAGTTTTAAGTGATTAAACCTAAGATTCAGATCTTTGATCCTTAGTGATTATCCACAGTAATCCATTTGAATTGTACCATCTTATTCTTGAAATTCCTATATAATTGAATCCTTTTAAATCCTTCTTGTGGGTTTAGGTTGATTCAGCCTATAGAATAATATGATTATTCCTTAGATTGAACTTAAATCTTAAATTCTTAAGCTCTTATTTGATTATTTTGTCTTATAATTATTAA
Source organism: Gastrodia elata (assembly GCA_016760335.1). Taxonomy (NCBI): domain Eukaryota; kingdom Viridiplantae; phylum Streptophyta; class Magnoliopsida; order Asparagales; family Orchidaceae; genus Gastrodia; species Gastrodia elata. The sequence goes on along the minus strand of CM028678.1, from coordinate 14,659,037 downwards.
TTTTGTCTTTATTTAAGATCATCATTTCTTAATCTTTTAGCTTCTAAGATTCTCTACCCTTAGATAAGGGTGAGTGTGAACCCTTAGACCCTTAGAAGATTAGTACCTTGGATTCAGGATTGAACCCCAAATTGGAGTTTAAACCCAGAATACTTAATCTTGATTAGCATAGTCAAGATTGAGTTTGAGTTACTAAAATACATTAATTAAGTCATTGATTTATTTGCTTAACACTTTTTAGTCATCACTTTTAATTATGAATTAGAATTGTTAAGTTCTAATATTAATTTTAGGGTCATAAATCTATGATTTTATAGGATAGTTGGACATTGGAGATCCAAAGTTTGTACTAGCACAAAATAGATAGAACAAATTAAAATAGACAATAACTGATACCACATATATCTAGTTAAGTTTCTTACTTACTTTGACTATTGCTGCTATGCAGACCTTGTGTTTGAGCCTTTTTTTCTTGGACATATTAGTAGGATAATGGATATTTGATGAGTATCTTATGCTAGATTTGAAATTACATAAACATTATTTAACTTCATTCAGTTAATTCAATTCTCAGTATTGTAGAGTGTGTTCTAACTTAGTCTGCCTCTTCAGTTCAGTTCTTTGGATATATAATAGACTCGGACCTAGCTTTGTGCTTGGCTAGGGGGATACATGTCTAATTCTATAAGCTCAACTTAGACCTAGCTCTGAGGATGCCTAGGGGAATACATTTGAACTTTCTGTATAGTGGCCATATTTTGGCCCATTTTTGCTATGAAAGTACTACTTTAGGCTTACTTCTACTTTTCAATCTAGCTCTAGTTTAGTGGCTTGTTCAGCCATATATTTTCTTAGTATTTTGTTATTTTCTGAACACTTTTGTAGTTCATTTCAGTTTAGTATTTTCAGTTCGGTATTTATAGTTCAACACTTTATTCGGTACTTGCAAATCTAGGATGCTAGTCTTATTTTAGTTTTCTTGTACTTCTGTTTCGATTTCTTTTATAAAAATAAGTACATATTCATATGATCATAAGCATGTTAGGATGAGTTTACTTTCAATACTTTTCAACTATTTATATATTTACTGCCTAACCTCATGGCGGAATCCTCGGGGGGCTCGGCGCTGAGGCGAGAGCTTGGTGATTTTAGGGTTTCTTCTCGAGCGCCGTCGGGTATACTGTTGGGTGTGGGAAACTACGCGGAAGAGTTTCCTCCCCTCCCTGGTGTCCCGCCCTGGAGCATCTAGGTTTTCCCTCCTATCCATCTCTCTCTCTCTTTGCCCTGTTGAGAAAGAGGCGACTTTTCTATTTTAGGCATTTGTATCAGAGGATGGATTTCTATTGATAAACTAAATCAGTTCCTATGTGTCTATTGTAAAGGAGGCTTTTGGATCCAAAATATGCCTAAAAGTTCATTTTAGATTGCATTTGTTCTGTTCGAAGATTTTGTAAACCTCCTTTCTAGGAGGTTTAATATTCTTAACAAGGGTTCGCTAAAACTATTAGTAGATAAAGCCCAATATGCTGATGAGGATTTCCTTAGAGAACCCCACTGGATTTATTTTCCCCACTTGAGGCCAAAATTAAATAACCCACACCACTTATGGGAACTGGTGAGCATTGTGGGGGCTCCGATTGCTATTGATAGTAAGCCGGGTTTTTGGCATGCTCCCAGAGCTAGAGTTTTGATAGATTTGTACATCTCGCAAAGATGTCCTAAGGAGATCAAGATAATAGGCAACATTTTTAATCACTCTCAAACTGTCAAAGTTGAACAAGGGTATGTTAAATGTTCTCACTACTTCATGTATGGGCATGTCAAAGAAGAGTGTAGAAAGCTCAAATCCAATTATCAATGGAGGCCGAAACCTCCATGGCATAATGTAGTGCCTCCTTTTGAGGATATCCCCTTGAATTGAGACCTTGCAACTATTCCCTTTGTTCCGCCTAGGTGGGATGTGCAGCCTGCCCAATTAGAATCAATCTCTCATACGGAGGAGGAAAGGCAACTATTTTTGGCGCAACAAAATCTGGTTGATGTTACTCTAGAGGCCTTTCATTCTAGGGAGGAGGGTTTAATTGCGGAAAGTAACTTAACCTCCCTCTGGGTGGACCCTGAGGGGTGGATCACTCCAAAAAAGAAGAGGGCGGCATGAAGAATGAAAGATGAAATGTGCCTAACAAGGGTCGGATCTATGAAATCAAACCGCATTCATCTATGTTAAGTAACTCAATTATTATTTGGAATATTGGAGGTATTGCAAATCCCTTGAGCAAAACCAAGATTACTTATCTCTGTAATAAGGTTATGTTTTTAGCCATTTTGGAACCCCTTCTTAAGGGCCTGATGGTTTCTCACTATGCTAGACTCTTGGGTTTTTCGAATTTCTTTTCAAATATGAACAACAAGATTTGGATCTTCTGCAAGGACTCAATGAAGTTTGAGTTGATTCATGATGAAGATCAATGTATCCATGGGATTTTATCTTGGCACAATCTTATGTGGAAACTATCGTTGGTGTATGCAAGTCGCTCTTATCTGAAGCGTAGAGCCCTTTGGTGCTCGGTGGAATATTGGTGCACTGCGGATGATACTCCCTGCTTATTAGGTGGGTATTTTAATGTGATTAGGCCCACCTCGGAACGTATCGATTGTAGTTATGTGTATGCCATTGCTATGAGGGATTTCAATTCTGTCATTTGTAATTCGGGTCTACTGGAGGTGGATTTTATGGGGTAACCTTTTACTTGGTCAAATAAATCAAAGGTTTATAGACTGGATAGATTTTTTGCCAACCCAAGCTTTTAAAGCCTTTTTTGTCTTTTGCTGGTGTCTCACTTAGGTAGACTGGGCTCAGATCACTCCCCACTGCTCCTTCCTCTTCGTCCGTCCTCTCCCTCTTCACCCAAGCAGGGGGGCTTTCGTTTTCAGAATATGTGGGTTTAGCACCCGACCTTTCTTAATTTAGTCTAGACCAACTGTACGATACCAGTCTTGATCTGGGGAAGTTTTATGTCAAATTTTTATAACAAACTGAACAGATTAAAATGCTGTCTCTCCAACTGGAACAATCAACACTTCAGAAATATTGTTGAAAATGTACGGCTGGCGGAGGAAGATGTTGCTGCCTTGGAGGCCCTTTAAGATTCTCAAGGCTTGGAGGATACAACCTTAAAGCTAATGAAAGCTAGAAAACATCTTGAATCCACGCTCAAACATTTTTAATATGGTGAAAAATTTACTAAGTTATTCCATGCTTGGACGAAGATCAAACACTTGAACAACTGTTTTAGCCATTTGAAAGACAGCCGGGGGGGGGCAGCATCTCCCGGAGTCTCTGGGCGATTATGCGGTCCATTTCTTCAAAAACCTTTGGATGTCGGAGGGGTGCTTCACTGCCTATCTGCGTGCTGATCTTCCTTTCCCCCAGGTGCCCATGGAGGAAAATCTTTGACTGCTTGCTCCTCCCTCCTTCTCCGAGGTTGAGGAGGTGGTTATGAACCTGGATCCCGACAAGGCGGCCGGTCCTGATGGTTTTTCCTGCTGTTTTATCAATCTTGCTGGCAAGTGATTCAGATGGACATTTTTGAGGTAGACTTGGACTTCTTTGCCTCAGATTATATTCCAAAATTTGTCACGGCAACTTCAATTGCTTTAATTCCCAAAAAAGACCATCCCTCTTTCTGGTCCAATTTCTGCCCGATCAGCCTCTGTAATGTTTTCAATAAGATTGCAACAAAAATCATGTCAATTAGGCTCTGCCTCGTTCTTCCTAGCATTATTTCCTCAGTGCAGAGCGCTTTTGTGAAAGGTCAACTTATCTCGAATGACTTTCTCTTTGCAAAGGAGTTAGTTCAAGACTTAGATAAGAACTGTCGTGGCGGGAATGCCCTTATTAAGCTCGATATTAGGAAGGCCTATGACATAATTGAATGGCATTTCCTTTTTACCATCCTCCGTAAATTTGGATTCTCAAACCTCTTCATTCAGTTTATCTACAAGTCGATTTATAATATTGGCTTCTCTATGCTTATCTGTGATTATCTATAATTATAGATCGACTTGTAATCATCGTGACCTTTTAATCGTTAGACAAGATGACCCCTAATCTCCAGCCCTTTTTATTATTGCCAACGATTACTTTTCCAGGCTCCTTTCCTTTTCATTCTCTGCAATTAAAGGACTAGCATTCCACAACACGGGTAAATTGATAGTCTCTCATTTATCCATTGCGGATGATACATTAATCTTCTGCAAAGTGACCAAAAAAGCTTTCTCCACTGTGCTTAAAATTCTAGACCATATGAGCTTAGTATCGGGCATGAAGGTAAACTGGAGCAAATCAAATGTGGTTTTTGGGAAACTCGTTGATCAGAATAGGATCCAGGGCTTGCTCCAGCATTTAGGGCTATCCAGAACATCTCTCCCAATCAATTATCTTGGGCTTCCGCTATCCAAGGGTCTGGTTGGCCCTGCAAGTTTAAATTCGTTAATTCAAACTGTTACTTCAAAGATAAACAGATGGGATGCGAAGTGTCTCTCCTTCTATAATAACTCAAGTTATTACCTTAGTCAATTAGGACTAATCTCAATCTTAATCTTGATCCCAAGTGCTAATTAAGTCATTAGGAGCCAATCTCTAAGACCTAGTCCAAATCAGGAGTCAAATGGATCGAATCCTAACTTTTGGAAAGTCCAGAAACCCTAGAATTTGACCTATTTAAATTGTCCTCCAATCAAAAAATGAACTTTGCCATTGCGCTCATTGCACCCAAATTAGCTAGGGGTGATATTTTCGTGTCAATCGGAAGTCGTCAAAATTTCGACGAATATTTTAATAATATTTAAATACCCAAAAAATTGAGAAATTAAAATACTCGTCGAATCAAAAATCCAACCTCACTGTTGTGTTCCTCAGCCCTCATTTAGCTAGGGGTGATTATTTGGAAATTTTTGGGGAATCATTAAATTAATTAATGAAATTAGAGTTTAAATTATTTAAATTAACTAAATTATTATTTTAATTATTATTCTAATTTTCCCACGGCGCCGTTAAGGCTTTGACGCCATCGGCCTCTTTCGCGCGCACACCGTCTCTTGTCCGTCTGATCAAACGAGCGATTAGGGTTGTTCGATCAGATCGATCGTACGGCTCGGCTTCCTCTCCCTCGTCTGCTCCATCACGTCCACAAGGCCGCTCGCCGCCCGCGCCTCCCAATCCGCACGCTTCCGGCCTTGGCACGTCCGCCCCATGCCTCCATATTTCCCCATTTTCAACTGCAAGCCGAGTTTCGCACACTCGAATGCTCGTCAGTCGAAGGAAGAGGAATCAACCGCGCACCAGAACCCTAGCAAGTCCCAGCCGTTCCTCCATGTATCCTCCTAACTTCTCGATTCAATTCCAAAGTCAATTTTCATTACTTGCATGCGTATTCCGTAGCCCTGATTGCATTTTGTGTAGTCCGATCGAGCTAAATTCAGCTCAATCAAGCAAATTTTGCTGATCGTCCATAGTAGGCCATAGTAGGGTTCGTTCGTCCCGCCATGTCGAATTAGGGTTCGATGTGATCGGGGCTAGAGGTCACCTACGGCGTCGTTCCATACATGGTTGGGTAGCCCTCGCCGTCCCCCACCTGGCACCGTGCGGTCCAAGCCCTAGCATTGCAGGGAAGTCCATTTTAGTTGCTCTAGGAGTGCTTGCGTCGAAGCAAAGGAGAAGAACCGATTGGGTCGGGTCGGGCCAACCCGACCCGCGCCTTCGATTTCGGGCTGGCTCGCGGATTCGCGATGCCTCGTGCGAGTCAATCGCGGAGCAGCTGTGGAGCTCGCCCTGCGTCACTGCACACGTTGAGTCGCCGCGTGGCGGCCCCCGATGCGCCTAGTGGGACCCGTTGTCCCGTGTGGGTCTACTCAGCGAACCGGGCACTGCCACCCGCCCAGCAGGGGGGACCCGCCTGCGATCCCGCAACGAACTAGATCGCGCCACGTGGTAGTGGGTCACGGCACCATGATAACCTGCAGAAAATCATTATCAGTTTATATAGAATATATATATATATATATATATATATATATATATATATATATGTATATTCAGAACTTATATAAGTATAGTTATATAAATATATACTAATAACAGAACTTATAAATATAATTATATATTTTGATAGACATTTTAAGACTCATATATATAGGTATGTAGATATATATATCTACTCATTAGGTTAGATTAGTCAGTAATTAATAATCAGTTAATTAACTTAATGATTAGATTAATTTGATTTACAGCAAATAATAGTTAATTATTAATACATTAAAACAGTAAAATAATTGAGATAAATGGTTAGGTTTAATTTAATTTAATAATAATTAATACAGTAAATAATATTATTAATGATAATTAATCTAATAAAATATTTTAAGTATTATTAAAATAGATTATTAATAAAGTAATTAATTCATTAATTAAAGTTTAACAGTAAGATAATTAATTGAATTCTAATTAAATAGAAATCTTAATATTTAAAAATATAATTAAAATATTTAAGTTAATTAATACAGGTTAAATCATTAATAATTAATACTAATTAAGAATAAGTTATAAATAATTGATTAATTAATTAATAATATTGTAAATTTATTTTAACTTTAGGAATAAATAGTAAAATAATATAATTTGAATAAATGAATAGTAACTTTATTTAATTTAAATTATTTAATTCAAAATCTCAAAAAGCTTAATAACTTTTTGTATGGTGATCCAAACATAGTCAATATAGGTCTCATTTTACTCAGAAAAATAAAAGGAATTAAATGGCATAATACAAAAATTAGTTTCGGGATACATATAACGTAGTGATATTTTAGAACCTAATTAAACCCTCACAACTTTTGACCTAGTCATCCAAATATATGCAATATGAGTTTTAAAATACTTAGTAAAATAGCCCCAATACTATAGAAGTATTAGTTTCCCTATTTGGAGCTTAGTTTGAAAAGTAACATTTATGACCCTACCCTAAAAATGACCAAAATGCATCTAGACTTTAATTTACCATACCTTGGTCAATTCAACTCTAAATTTAAAAATTCAAAGTACTAACTAGCTTATAATTTTGATGTCCTCAATAAATTAAAATAATATTTAGGATTTGAATCATAGAGAATCAGAAAATGACCAAAATACTCTTAACTTTAATTAGGTCATAACATGACCATTTGAAGTCCAAATTGGGTTTACTCTCTGTCAACACACTCAGTATATGGTAGGGAAGCTATAGAACCTGATTTTGCTAAAATTGGACTTCAAACAGAAAAGTTCATTTTTTGTCACCTATTGACCAACTAAATTTATCGAATTACTCTTAGAAATTGAAATAGCTATAACTTAGTCATTTGATCTCAGAATGCAGTATTCTTAGACTCTATAAAATCCTTGAATAGTAATGAACAGTAAATTGCATAAAAATTTAGATTTCATCAGGTGTAAATTATAAGATTACCCCTAAAGTCAAAACCTTAGTTTAAACCTATATGATCTATTTTTTATCCAATTTAAGCATACTTGCTATCTATCATCATGTTATATAGTAAGAAATCAGTTGGTAGTAAGAAATTTTAATTTGGAACCCTAATTCAAAAAGTGAACTTTTGGACCTTTTAGTAGGGGTAAAATAGTCATTTTGCCCAAAACTTAGGTTAAGCATTTTAAGATATTTTCTAAATGAGTTAAAGAACTCTAGTAGGATCATTTAAGTAATCAAAAATAAATACTTCAAGCAACTTAGTAAAATTCCTTAATTTTCTCTAAGTCCTTCCTTTAGGAGTGTGCACTTCACATTTAGTTCCTTCCCAAGATTAGGGCTAGATCATAGGATAGATTTCATTCATTGAATAACAAGATTATTTAATGAACGAATCCTTAATTTTACTAGTTTTCTAGATTTTTACTACTTGTTTTGATGATTTTGTCTTTTAAATTTGGATTCAGGATTTTTAATTTTTCCCAAATTAATTTAAACAAATTTAGTTTTTATATTATCATTATAAACTTTTCCCAACTCTAGCTCTAATACAAACTGTGATGTCCTCCACCTTAATTAAATAACTGACCCTGACCTTGGATCCTTGATAAATCTTGGTGAAGGTCTGAGGACTAGGGTGGCATCACCATATTATGCCGAGCATTGTAATCGGAAGGTTAGAATAATAATATAAAGATCATAGACATTTGCTCAAATAATTAGAGAACAAGAAAGTAGTAGTTTTTATTCCAGAGTGAATATTAATAGAAGCACATGTTTTTCATTTACTTATAAATACATTATGAGAATAAGAAGTGCAGCGGTAGATAGACCAGGCTATCCTAGGGTTTAAAGATTACATCTAGCCAATCACCACTCCACCATTCAAAATCAACATGTGTTTTAACTCTCAAAAGTCAACTACAACAAATGCTATACAATATGAGTAAAATCCTATTAAATTTGATTTGCTTAATAAGATTTACCTGTTCTTGGTCTGCTCTTTTGCTAGGTTCCTTTGGACCCGCTATGACCACATATGGCCGTGCTCTCCAAGTCGTTTCTTGTCCATTTTTGCTTTTTTACTTTGGTGCTTCAAGTAAACTGGAAGATTTGCCATAGTTGGAAGATTTGCCATAGTTGGAGACTGTATTCCCCATAATTATGTTAATCTCGGTATTTACATGACCACAGAGGGTATGGGGCTCCACATACTCATATGTTGCAGCTGCTTCTTTGATGGTGTTTTGTAGGTTTTTTATTTCTTTCTTATGATTTTTAGTTTGATCATGGAAGACTGTAATGAATATATCTTTCATCTCCTCAAACTTTCGAATTAAGATTTGAAATTTATTTTTTAGGGTGGGAGGTCGATCATTACTACAATTTTTTTAGGCTTCCTAAAGGTCATGAATTTATCTCACTATATTCCTTATTTTCTTCAATGTACTCTTCAAGCTTGATTTTGAGATCCATGTGTAAAAATAATATATTATAATAATTTATATATGTATATTTTAATTTTTCCCAAATTAATTTGAACAAATTTAGTTTTTATATTATCATTATAAACTTTTCCCAACTCTAGCTCTAATACAAACTGTGATGTCCTCCACCTTAATTAAATAACCAACCCTGACCTTGGATCCTTGATAAATCTTGGTGAAGGTCTGGGGACTAGGGTGACGTCACCATATTATGCCGAGCATTGTAATCGGGAGGTTAGAATAATAATATAAAGATCATAGACATTTGCTCAAATAATTAGAGAACAAGAAAGTAGTAGTTTTTATTCCAGAATGAATATTAATAGAAGCACATGTTTTTCATTTACTTATAAATACAATATGAGAATAAGAAGTGCAGCGATAGATAGACCAGGCTATCTCCAAATCCTCAACAACGACCTGACCTGGCATTCATAACGAAAATGCCCAGGTTGAACACCCGTTAAAGATAAACTCTAGTACTTTGGATATCATTAATTACATTGTATATATATAAGAAAAAGCATTTAATTAAAATGCAGGAAAATTGCAGGGAAGCATAATAATAAGAATTTGAAATGCAGAATTTCCTCCTTTGAGGATTTTCATGGCTTTTCCTATAAATTAGATTTTAGCGAAAATTTTGAAATAATAATAAAAGTAATATGTCACAAGTAAATCATACTTATCAAAATTAATAACCCTATCTCGAAAGTGAATAATATATATAACATTTTCATTCGAGCGAATAATATCTCGAATACTAAGGAAATCAAGCACGTCTGCTATGATTATCATAATTTGGGTTCAAACATTATCATTCAGGCATTATTCTACATATACTAGCCCCCTCCTAGGCATAGTCGTAGTCTTCTTATATCTTCACGGAATAGTATGATAGCGAACTAGTCCCGTTCTTATTACATTCTGTACACACTATAAATACTTCTCATGAAATCCTATTTAATTCAACCAATCAAAATATATTATCTATTTTTAAAAGTATCTTATATAGTGATAGTAAACTTTAATTATATTAAAGTAGAAAATTAGTTGGGTTAAATTTGCAAAGCAAAAATGTACAACCAAATCAATATATATAAATATAATTCATGATATTCGAGGTACCTATTTTTTTTTTATCTATGTTGACTTCCTGTAAATCTGTGTAAAATTTATTTATTAGAAAGCTCTCGAAGAAAAATAAAGATATATATTTTTATCATATTTCTAATTCTCTCTCTTTGATTCTCTCTCTCACTATTTCAATGTTAATGATAATAATGATGATCTTAATAGCAAAAATAATAATAATAACAATAATAATAATAATAATAATAATATTAATAATAATAAATGATGTTATCGTTATTATTTTTATTATTATTATCAATAAGTAAAGAAATGGAAGTCTTTATGGAATGCAAAAGTAAGAATGATAATAATGATAATAATAAGAATATTTTATTATTATTATTATTATCATTATTTTTATTATTTTATTTGAGAAAGTATAATATATCAAGAAAATAAAGTTATTATTATTATCATATAGAGGAATATATGACATAATAATATTGTTATTATTATTATCAAACACATAAAAATATTTATAAGAATAACAATAATAATAACATTTTAATGTTATTATTATTACTATGACATATTAATATACTATAATTATCACTATAATATATATATATATATATATATATATATATATATATATGTATATATAATAACAATAAATAAAGAAAATAAAAAAAATAAAGAACAAAAAAAAATTGCATAAGAAAATTTTATGAGTAAAATTGAAAGTTAGTAGTGAAAATATAAATATTTGGAGCAAAATAAATATAAAATGAGTGGTTAGTTAATTTGCATAGTTAAGAGTCAAATTAAATTCTCAGTTAGCTTTAAGCTCTCATTTAAAATTTTTATTTTTCAATTGGCCCATTTAAATTTACTGACTCACAATTTTTTTTAGCTTTTGTAGTCCTTTTCCGCGTTCAAAGGGCTTGCCGAGAGCGGTGTTAACTTGCCGAGGAGGTAGGGGATAGTCCATAAAGTGTCGAACAGTGTTCCGACAGAGTTTCAGCAAGGTCCAATGGCGGTGCGGGGAGTGGTGGTTCGCTTTGAAGAAAAAAAGAGGAGAAATAGGGATTTGTCGAGACGCGACGGCGGCTCGGAGAGGCGTCGTAAAGAAGTTTAGGAGAGTAGAGCGAGGTGCCAGCGAGAGGTCAGGAGGTCGAGGCGGGAGGGTATTAGGGCTTCGCTGTGGGCGAAATGGAAGGTTGTTTTGGAGAGCTTAGAGAGGCATGGAGGTGGAGGAGAGAGGTGTCGGCGGCATGCAGGAGGTGGAGGTGAAGGGGGAAGCTTGGGGAAGAAGCGAGGAGGTATTGTGGGGATTTTATAAGGGAAGGAGAGGGAATGGGAGGGGGTGCCCGCTCGGCCTCCGGGCTGCCCAGGCAGGGGGCGGCGGGCCGCCCCCAAGGGGAAGAGGGGAAGGGCCAGGTACTCCATAGCTGCGTGCGAAGCACGTAGCGCTAGGGTTTGCACGCCAGAGAAAGTAATGGGAGAAGGAAGGAGAAGGAAGAGAAATTGAAATTAAAAAAAAATTAAATAAAAATTTGAATTAAATTAATCGTATTTTTCTGTCATTCGAATTCTAAATTTGACGAAACTTGATTGGGAAGTCCGTCTTGATGAGATGAACATCATCGAATAAAAATTTTTCGATTCGGATTTATATTTTATTTTTAATTGTTTTTTTGAAGGTAAGAACTTCAAAAATTAATTACGGACAATCCGACACTCAAAATCTGACAAAAAATTTTGTGTAGTTTTATTTAATTATTGCGAATTCAACGGCACCAATACAATTGAATTTGTATTTATATTTAACTTTCTAAATTTTCTTTATTTAAGAAATTCAATAATTAATATAGAAATATTCGTCTGTCCGATCGCCTCCAAACTTGGACATTAAGATCGCAAAACTATATTCTTTCTAATGGTATATTTTCTTGGTATAATTTGAAATTTGCTTGGGGACCTGATTTTATCCTGATTTAGTCGACGTTTTGAATTTCTAAAATTTGGGTTGTTACATCTTTAGTCTTATAATAGTCTTAAATCCAGTCCCTATAATTTTGGTGAAATTTGGAAGTCTTTTGAGTGAGATGAATATTTTGAGTAATTTAATTAATTGAAAAAATGAGATAATTATTTAGACCTCTAATAGAAAATTCAACTTCATTTTTTAGTTCCTAACACTCAAATTAGCTAAGTGTGAAATTTTGAGAATTTTTGGAGATCATTTATTTATTATTTAAATTTATCTAAGATAACTACATTAATTAAATATTTAATTATGTTTATAAATAATTTAGCCGTTGGAATTGATAGAACGACGGAAAATCAGCCTTTCGCTGATCTTCACGATCGTTCCAACGGCTAGGATCGATCGGATCAGTTCTATGGGCTGTCATTCCCAAAGCCATGCGCGAGGCCTCGCGCCGCATAGAATCGACGTTCGAAATCATTTATTGATCTAATCAAATTAAGGCCAAACTCTTCCCTAAGGTTTCATTTGTCGAATCTAAGAGCGAGCATGGGTCTTGGTTCAGCTAGGGTTTGTTTGTGCGAACGACATGGTCTGATGGAATCGACGTGGTCTGATGGAAATGACAAACAATGAACGAGGTACCATCCCTTTTTTCTATTACAATTACTACTCAATTTTGTCAGCTTTAGTTTTGCTTAGTTATTTCTATGATGATTGTAATGACTGCTATAGATTTTAGGTTTTAACATAGCCTATCGACACCCGGTTAACACCGGGCCTGTACAGTATTATACAGTGCCCGGGTCGAGGGACTCCCTTGCCAACCACTAATGCCCAGACCTACTTTTAGGGACTGTTGGTTCGTACTCAACACTGCGAGCATATATGGATGACACTCGAGCTGAAAAGAAGCCTGCGGAGAGAGTATTTTCTTTCCACAGTAAACCTAGGGATGAATTAGGAGGGTTGAGTAGGATCCGAACAAAGAGGTCAATTCTATATAGGGTTTTTTCATGCTATAAAATGTCCTCGATGATATGATTGTTTTAACACCAAAATCATCAACTGTAGTTGACTGGATGGAGTAGATTTGGGTGCCCTAATTGTCGGGTTGCAATTTCTCTCAACAGGGATGGTGAACAATCCCGGGCAGGTCTACCCCGACCTGCATGACACTGTCTACAGGCTAGCGCACGCGGCGCTATACGGGGGTGTGGAAGCCGCCCATGGCCGAGGGCTTGGTGTGCATGTGCTGAATTATTTAAGGAATAATTAAATTAATAAAATTCAGATTATTAAATGCTCAATAACATTTTATCTAATGATCCAAATATTGCAATATTATACTTTAAAGTGATTAGAATAATATGAGGAATATTTTGGTAACAATAATTTTTTAATTCGATGTATGGTTTTACTAATGATATTTTGGAACCTTAATTAACTTTGCTTAAAACCCTAGTTAGGTCCAATGAGCTCCAAAATGATCGTACAAACTATCATTATTTTTGCTATGCTTCAGGGAGTGTGATTTTGCTGATTTTACTCATATTGTATAGCATTTGTAGTAGTTGACTTTTGAGAGTTAAAACACGTGTTGATTTTGAATGGTGGAGTGGTGATTGGCTAGATGTAATCTTTAAACCCTAGGATAAAGTAACTTGAGCCTTTAAATTACATATACTTAACTTAGGTGAGTAAGTGAAGGTGAATGAACTTTTAGGTTAATTTAAGGAAATAAAATATTAGATAATTTAGGAGAGTAAGTCATGAGAGATATAAAATTGAACTAGAATTCATATGAGTTGGACTATGAATTATTAGAAAATTTGATCAGACAGGAGATAGCTTGGTCATTAAGATAAGGGTAATTATTATTGGTAGCACTAAATTCTATGGTTCAAATATATGGGAAACCTTGGGGTGGATTTCTAAACATTGAGAATAACAACATAGTTTAGGATTTATCTAGTTTAGATGAATTATTTATGTGGTTTTAGACCCTCGAAGTTCTTTGAGGTATATTGAACTTTAAAGCTTAAGATAGAGCCTCAAGTTAGATCATTTCATTCTAAGAACTTAGTATATGATCAATTATTAAATTTTGAGAGTGATAATTTTAGGATTAGGATAAAAAGTCATAGGGGTTATTTATAACTATACATTTATAAACTTTATTTTCAAAACTATAAAGCTGGATTTTTCATATACATACATACATACATACATATATACATATACGTACATATATATATATATATATATATATATATATATATTTATCCATTAATTTAAGACCTATATCTTAAGCCAATTGGGGATTCAGTTAACCCCAATCATTAAAGTAGATAACTAAAATTAGACAATAAATAGATATCACTTGCTTAATTTATATTTTTGGCAATTTCCTTAAAATGCTATCATACTTTGAAACCTTTTCCAAGTAATCAAAACTCATTGCATAATAATAACTATAAATAGAGAAGGGGTTTCACTTAAGGTGAATTAGTCTGTACAGACATCGAGCTAGGGTTGGAAATGGAGTGATTTGTAGACCACACATATCCTTGAGGGAGAATGTGTGGTTATATAGAAGACCTTGATACATATAGTTGGGTAGACATATCTAACTCTTCATTTTGTTCTGTGTGAGCCCACATAACATACTAAAACATAAAATAATTATAAATTGCTCAAATATTGTTTTATAGTTCATTTTTACTTACAATAGTTCAGTTTTACTTTCGGTAACATACTAACATTTAGATTGCTAAAAAATGTCTTATACAGCTCTTATATATAAACAGTTGTTGCTTAACCTCTCTTTTGTGTGCTTTAGCACATTTACTTACTCTTACTTTTAAATGTTATTTACATAAATTTCCAATTTTTCCCTTACTATTATTGCATTATGCTTCCTTTATTATTTTACCTAAAGGTGCTATCCTTTAACATCAAATGGTTAGACCCTAAAATATGCTTAGACTTTATAAGTCTAGCCACTTGTTTTTATTTTATTGGTTGTGTCCTATCATATTAAAAACTAAAATATGATAGATTAGGAGCTTGGAGTGAAGCTAGCAAGTGAACTAGAAGAGGAGCTGGAGGATCAAGAGTAGGCCAGTGAACTAGGAGAGGAGCTAGAGGATCAAGAGTAGGCCTGAAGACTTAGTAGAGTTATTTCCTTTTATTTTTAATTATGTGAGGATGAGAGTATTATTTATTTAAAAATGTTATAAACTTTAATGTTGTTGGACTCTATTATTTATTTATTATGAGATGAATGTTTTTATTTTATTTTTTGGGATGAATGTATTAGCAATTAATGATTTTATACTCTTATATAAAATGCATCTATGTTTCTTATCTTATAGGTCATTTACCTTTAGTAATAATTAATATTGGGTTAAGAAATAATAATAAAATATTAAGTACACCATGACACTCAGTGTTAAATCAGGATATCTAAGTTATTATAATAAATCATTCTACTTATATTAGGATAGTGGACACCAGTAGTACACCAAATTTAAGAGATCAAGCAAAATAGAATAATCACAGAAAGAGCAAGGAGCATGAGATTTCATACGGGTCTCCTAAAGAAGTTCTGAGATGAGGTCGTTAACACAATGGTGCATCTAATCAATCAGGGACCTTTCTCACATTAAATGAAGGGATTCCTGATGTGGCTTGGAGCAAAAAGTAGATGAAACTGAACCACCTCAAGGTATTTGGCTGTTCATATTATGTGCACATTGATGCATGATTCAAAAGCAAGCTTGGTGACAGACTTTAAATTACACGTTTGTGCTTGCACGCAAGTGTATGTGGTCTAAAGTAATAATTTGGAATGTGAGTTCTGAGATTTATCATCCTCAGGGAATTGGGTGTTTTGTTACTAAGGAATATCTTTGTTCTATAATATTTAAACTATGCGTGTTTTGTTTAAATGGTTTCTAAGGAAGCACAACAAGTCTCAGTAGAAGATAACTATGATAAAAAGGAGATGAGAGTTAGGTCTCTCCCGTATGATATGATGGATGACTTATGTATGACGGTTCCTCAAGCATTTCCTTTTATTCTTACTTAATTTTTAAATCGAGTGCACATTGTCCTCCTTAGAGTTTAACTCAAAGATTTACAAGTTCAAATCTCGTGCTTGAAATGAACACACATTCGGTTCCATTTTAGCACAAAGACCCTTATAAGATTTTTTGATTATTGGTTTTCCTCTCATTCCTAGATTATAGAAATGAGAGTTGTTTAATTAAGATTGTGTCACCTTTTTCATGAGCTCTCAAAAAATCCATTTCCTCCTTCACGTAAGCTGAGCAGCGAAGCTCAATGAGCGGACCTTAGCTCACATGCTTTAACACTTTAGCTGAACATATATCAAGGTGCACTAAGCTCAAGAACTTTCTTACATAGGTCCAAGCTTTTGTGCACTCATGATTCCAACTCCAACCGAAGGGTGAGCTATGGAGCACAAGACCTTTTTTAGTCCTTGAAATCATTTAGTCTTTCATCATTTTATCTACATTCAGGTCCATAATAGTCCTTTTCATTTCTTTAAACAGATATTAATTTCACGAAATTTCATTGAAGATTGAGGAAATTTTCATACATAATAGTCTCTTTCAATTCATGTAGGATTGCACCCAACCCTCTCTAAGGGGGGTTTAGCTCTACATTATACTAGAGATAAAGAAGAACACATACATAGATAAAGACCCTTTCATGATCAAGTAAAAAAAATACAAGACAAGAGTTAAAGAGTACTAGGAACGTTCATTTGATGAAGTTCTCCAGATTTCTCCTCCTCTTGCTATTGGTTGCTTCTCCTAGGTCCATAGTGTTGTCTTTCTACCTTCTTCTCTTTAGCAATAAGAGTTCTCCACCCTTGGAGAGTTCTCCTTTTCTTCTATGCAGCCCTCTCCTTAAGAATTATGTGAGCCGAATTGGGAAGCCTTCTTAAGTGAAGAAGAGCTATATTTATAGTGGGGGCTGCATTCCACTTCTTCTCATTCAAAATCTGCTTTTCCCTCATCCAAAATCCTACTATGATGATTGCAAATCCAACTTGAGGGGTGATGTGACCTCTATTTTTCCATTCTTTAATCTCCACATCATTTCAAAAATCATTTTTCCATTTAAAAACAATTCTGCTGTAGGAGGAATAATGGCTGGGAGACAAGGAGCAGGTTGAGAGTCTTGTCCAGCCGCAATAAATGCCTTGTTCAAAAAGAAATTTGGCGCATCACTGAAGCACGTTGTGGCGCGCTACAGTGGTCAAATTTTGTAAAGTGGTCCGCGGTGACACGCTGTGGCGTTCTAAGCTTTTTCTGACGATCTGCTATAGTGCACTGTAGTGTGCTGGAGCGTGTTATAGTGCCTGAGTCTTGCATGTTCTTCTGCTGTGGCATGCTGTAGCGCTTGAGTCCTACAAGTTCTCTTGCTGTGGTGCGCTGTAGCATCAGAGTCCCGCAAGTTCTTCTGCTGTGGTGCGCTGTAGCGCCAGTGTCCCGTAAGTTATCCCGTTGTGGCGCGTTATAGCGCCAGAGTCCCGCAAGTTTTCCCACTGGGGCATGTTGTAGCGCTAGAGTCTCGCAAGTTCTCCCGTTATGGCGCACTATAGCGCCAGAGTCCTGCAAGTTCGCCCACTGTGGCACGCTATAGCGCGCTGCGGCACGCTATAGCGCGCTGCGGCACGCTTTAGTGCGCCGCAGCAGATCTCTTCCAGAATTTTAGATACTTTCCAGAATTATCCAGAAATGGATGGGTAGGCATATTTTCCTGAAAAATAAGCGGAATTTGATCAAGGAGGCAGTTTCAACATATAAAAAAAAAGAGAGTTTTCATATATTTAGGATATAAATTATTGATTTATCACACCCCCACACTTAGACTATTGCTCGTCATCAAGTAAGCTCAAAAAAGATATTTTTCTTTTTCTAATGTATGAGAGTCAATAAGTAATATCAATGAGAGTTTTGATTTGCAATTCAAAGCTCGTGCTTAACTGAAATGACAAGAGCAATTGGCATCAATTAAAATTTTCTAATCTTAGTTATGAACCAAGTTTAATAGATTAATCTCTAATTATAAGTATTTATGCTTGGTGCTAGGTGATGGGGAAGGTTCCTTAGAATTACTGAACTAGGATTGTAGTGAGTAATCAAAAGTTGTACATGCCTTATGTGCTCCTTCTTATGAATCACAAAAATATTTAAAATTTTAGGAGATATATTTTTTATCATCCTTTTTCATTTCTTTCTTTTCAGAGAGATATTTTTCTTCATTCCTGCTTTTATTTTTTTATTTTTTATTTATTTTTTTTCATTTTTAGGGAGTCATATTTTATTCATCCTAATTTTTAATCTTTATGATCATGAAGTCCTACGGGAGCCTAGCACACTCCTTAATCACTAGTTTTTCATTCTAAGGCCTTCCCCCATACTTAGTCCTTAGCATTTATTTAAATTGTTGGATACTAGATTCAACCTTAAATCATTCTATTGTTTAGATGATTTAATGTTGTTAATGCATTTAATCACTTTTTATTAAGCAAATGTTGGTTGATAATCAATTTCTATATTGACATTCTTGTAACTTCCATAAACTTGAAAAAAAATTCAGAAAAAATTTGTTATTTGCAAATCATAAAATGATTTTGGAACTATGATAATTTATAATTTATTTCCTTAAAAAAAATAAAAACACACAAAAGAAAAGTACAAAAACTAGCAATGCATATAAGAAAAGATACAACCTATTTATTCTTAGTCTTCATCATCCTCCTCTTCTTCTCCCATGTTGTAGGAGTAGTCACAAGGATAGTGGGTGTCTGGAATGGGGGCACCGACAGGCGGTCGCAGCAATAAGGACGCATCTGGTCCTCCTTGCAAGCTCCAATCCTCGAACATTATTCCTAGAGCTTCATGTAATTTGGACTGGAATTTGCGTTGCATGGCGAGTTCCTTTTTGAAGAACCGCATGTCGGTTGCCATAAGGGAAGCTTCTATTCCTTGGATGGAGACATCATGGCAAGTGATTGTAGCTTCAGTGCGGCGCATGAATTGAATTGTTTTTGCCTTAATGGAGTTAAAGGATCCTTCCAAATTTGATGGGTGATGATTATGATTATTTCCATTATTAAGGCTTTGTTAGTTTGATGAATCCCCCTGTTATGATTTTTATTATTATTGTTATTTCTCCATAAGAAATTTGGGTGGTTTTTCCACCCAAGGTTATAAGTATTGGAGTAGGGGTTATTCATAATATTGTTGTTTCTTAAATAGTAAACTTGTTCTGTGTTCGATTGCACAAAAGGATTATTCAAGTTGTAGTTTTCGCTAGTGTGTCTTCCCTCGCACAACTCACATTGAGTTTCTTGAACAACATTAACATTCATTTTCTTTATGCGTTCATTTAAGGCGTGAATTTTGTTTTGCAGTGCTGTTATTTGATTTTATTCATTCATTTTAATTGATTCATTTTAAGCCTTTTAGAAGGCCATTAGTATGCATTATTTGCCATTTCTTCTAAGAGGTAGGTCATAAGCCTCTTCTTCGGTTTTACTACTAATTGAGGCTTTGACAGCTGCATCAATGAGAGTTCTTATTGGAGCATTCAAACCATTGTAAAAGGTTTGAACTTGCATCCATAAAGGAATCCCATGATGTGGGCATCGCCTTAAGCACTCCTTAAAATGATCCCAACCATCGTAAAGTGTCTCACCTTCTAATGGAGTGAAGTTGATTATCTGAATTCTCAGCCGAGCAATTATAGCCGGAGGGAAATACTTGGCTAAGAATTTCTTAGCTAGATCATCCCAAGTGCGGATTGTATTGCTCGAAAGAGAGCTGAGATAACTCTTGGCTCTATCACTTAATGAGAATGGAAAAGCCTTAGTTTAACTGCATCTTCAGAGAGGCCGTTAAATCTGAGGGTATCACAAATTTCAAGAAAGGTTAAAATAAGTGAGTTAGGATCTTCTGTGGCTAATCCACCGAATTGGTTATTTTGAACCATACTCAACGTGGAAGGTTTGATCACAAAGTTGCTAGCTTCAATGTTAGGCCTTACAATAGCATGGGGGATTCCTCTAATAGTGGGCAGTGCATAGTCTCTAAGTTCTCTTCCCCTCATCTCTCTTAAAGGCTCTCCAAGATTTTTATTAAAATTTTCCATAATGACTTGTTGTTTTAGCAGAATGTTTTGTTCTCTTCTAGCTTGTAAATAGGTTCTTTCAATATTTGGATCAAAAAGATATTAAGTGCAAATTCTTCTATTCATGCAGAATAGAAATTAAGCTATCAAGAACAAATAGCTGTAATGTTCAATAATTCAGCAAACTAAAATAATAGATAAAAAGGTAAGTGGTTAGCACTTATACTTATAAAATAAAAAATTAAACTTATATGCAAAGGATTTGCTTAAATCACTATTTACCGATAGATTCTCCTTAATACAAAACAAGTACCAATTTCTCGGCAACGGTGCCAAAAACTTGATAGACTTTAAATTACATGTCTGTGCTTGCACGCAAGTGTATGTGGTTTGAAGTAATAATTTGGAATGTGACTTTTGAGATTTATCGTCCTCAGGGAATTGGGTATTTTGTCACTAAGGTATATATATGTTCAATAATATTTAAATAATGCATGTTTTATTTAAATGGTTCCAAAGCAAGCACAACAAGTCTTAGTAGAAGATAACTATGATAAAAAGGAGAGTTGGGTCTCTCCCACATGATATGTTAGATGACTTATGTATGATGGTTCCTCAAGCATTTCCTTTTCTTTTAACTTAATTTTTAAATCAAGTGCACATTGTACTCCTTAGAGTATAATTCCAAGATTTACAAGTTCAAATCTCGTGCTTGAAATGAACACACAGTCGGTTCTATTTCAGCACAGAGACCCTTATAAGATTTTTAGATTATTGGTTTTCCTCTCATTCTTAGATTATAAAAATGAGAGTTGTTTAATTAAGTTCTTATAAGCATTAATTCCACTAAGAGCATCACACGCGTCATGCACAGTTTAGATAAAGGAGTGATTTCATTTGGGCTCAATGACTATGTCACCTCATTCATGAGCTCTCAAAGAATCCATTCCCTCCTTCACATATGCTGAGCAGCAGAGCTATATGAGCGGGCCTTAGCTCACATGCTTCAACACTTTAGTTGAACATAGATCAAGATGCACTAAGGTCAAGAACTTTCTCACATAGTTCTAAGCTTTTGTGCACTCATGATTCTAGCTCCAACCTAAGGGTGAGCTATGAAGCACAAGACCTTTTTTAGTCCCTAAAATCATTTAGTCCTTCATCATTTGGTCCACATTCAAGTCCATAATAGTCCTTTTCATTTCTTTAACAAGACATTTATTTCACAAAATTTCATTAAGGCTTGAGGAAATTTTCATACATAATAGTCTCTTTCAATTCATGTAGGATTACACCCAACCCTCCCCAAATGGGGGTTTTGCTCTCTATTATACTAGAGATAAAGAAGAACACATGCATAGATAAAGACTCTTTTATGATCAACTAAGAAAAATACAAGATAATAGTCAGAGAGTACTAGGAACGTTCCTTTGATGAAGTTCTCCGAATTTCTCCTCCTCTTGCTCTTGGTTGTTTCTCCTAGGTCCGTAGTGCTGCCTTTCTACCTTCTTATCTTTAGCAATAAGAGTTTTCCACCCTTGGAGAGTCTCCTTTTCTTCTATGCAGCCCTCTCCTTACTTAGGAATTATGTGAGCCAAATTGGGAACCATTCTTAAGTGAAGAAGAGCTATATTTATAGAGGGGGCTGCATTCCATGTCTTCTCATTCAAAATCTACTTTTCCCTCTTCCAAAATTCTGCTATGATGATTGCAAATCCAGCTTGAGAGGTGATGTGACCTCTACTTTTCCATTTTTAATCTCCACATCACTTCAAAATGTTATTTTTCCATTTAAAAACAATTCTACTGCAGGAGGAATGATGGCTGGGAGACAAGGAGAAGGTTGGGAGACTTGTCCAGCCGCAAAAAATGCCCTATTCAGAAAGAAATTTGGCACACCGCTGCAGCCCACTGTAGCGCGCTATGGCATGCTACAACGGTCAAATTTTGTAAAGTGGTTCGCGGCGACGTACTGTGGCATTCTAAGATTTTTTTTGATGGTCTGTTAGAGCGCGCTGGAGCGCCTAAGTCCCTCAAGTTCTTCCGATGTGGCACGTTGTAGCGCCTGAGTCCTGCAAGTTTTCCCATTGTGGCGCGCTATAGCGCCCGAGTCCCGCAAATTCTCCCGATGTGGCGTGCTGTAGCACCAGAGTCCCACAAGTTCTCCCACTGTGGCGCACTGTAGCGCCACAGTCGCGCAAGTTCTATGACTCGTAAGGACTCGGTGTTGTAATCATGTCATTGCAATTCACAAAGAAATTATACTGTGCCTTATCAATCAAGTGAATATTGTCTTCCTTAGATTGGTCCTCTAATTCAACAAGTTCAAATCTAGTGCACAAGGAGAAAATCCTAGGGGTTCTACCTCAGCGCACAACCTCTTATGAGATCAAATGAAGTTAATTTTGAATTCCTACATCTAGGTTATCAAAATATTCTTTTTGTTATATGATCTCACAAGCCTTGATTCCCACCAATCAACATTATGCGCTACACACGTGATTTAGCTAAGGGAGAGGATTCATCGGACCCCATGGACTATGTCACATCATCCATGGGTGATTGATGATCTCTCCCTCCTTCTACTTTGCTGAGCTGTAGAGCATGATTGGAGGGGGCACATCTCACTAATCCAATTAGTGAGCATTAGAGCACAAGTATTTTAGTGTCTCATACAAAGATTTTGATTCCAAATTTGGTTTAATAAATATTTTCATTTTATAATCATTTCAAGCATTTAACAAATTAAATAAAACAATCAGCTCAAATTTTATCAATTGCAAATTAAGCATACAACACCTTACACCTAATTCTTCACATAATTATATCCCAACCCTCTCCTAAGAGGGTTTAGCCTTCATCATAGTTTCAATACAGTAAGAGAAGTAAAAGAAAATAAACCTTGACATTGGTTCACAAATAAAGAAAATAATATCAGATTTAGAAATGGTACTAGGAACAACCCTGAATTTTGGGGGTTCTCTTAGTTCCTTCTCCTTCCTTCTCTCCTTTTCTCTAAGTTCCTCAGCTTCTCTTTCCTCTTGAACTAGTAAGGTGGTTCTGAACTTCCTTCCTTGGAGAGTTCTCCTTCTCTTTCTCACAACAGTTTATAATTCGGATCAATGAATGTTAAAATTGGGAACCCTTGAATAGCCTAAAAATGTCCCTTTAATAGGGAAGCTCTCAGCCATTTTTGCCTTAATTCTAAGTGACCTTTCACCTTCCCTTTCTTCAATGCAAGCATTATGTTTTAGTCAAATAATCATTTGGAATTCTACAGATTTAAATATTAATTTTATTTTGAAAAAGGCAAAGGAAGCTCAAAGGTCAAAAAGTTTTGCCCTTTCCTATGCTGTTATTAATACAATTTCTGGAGATTTCTGCGTCGACCACTGTGGTGCACGGCAGTGTGATACAGTGTTCATGTCTGGTTCTGTTGAATTTGGTTCCAAGTCTGCTATTGTGGGGCCCCATACTTTCCCGCTGTTGTGCTAATACTGATATTAGCATAACAGCGGGGAGTACGGTGCTCCACTCTGGTGGCAAATCCCCAACTCAAATGGAGTTAGATAGGACCCAACTCGCCTTAAGCCAAGGACTTATCACCCTGTAGAAGAAATTGTGAACATACATCAATACATATCAAAGTAGCGGAAGCAAAGAATAGAATGTAACATCCACCGGCATAGTATAAAAGAAGAAAAGAAAGCAGTAACTCAGATCAAATACAGATAAGTAAATATATCCAGAATTTAATTATTACAAACTAAATTTAATAAAAATAAAGATCTCTCAATCTCACTGCAAAAAAAGAAAATCTATCTAAACAGCAATAAGAAGATCCTCCTCCTGCACCGACTCCGATCCTGCAGCACTGCCGACGAACAATTCTGAATTTGACATTTGTTGGTATCACAAATGCAAGGGCCACAGCCAACAAAAGAAAAAGATTACAGTTAGATAATTGTTTAAGCATATTTTGAGCTATTTAAGTGAACTAAAGATTTAAGATATTATAATTAAAGGTTTTAAACAGGTAAGCATTATAGGGTGCAACAAGCTACAAAAATGGGGTAGCTATAAACTAATCATTTATAGCTAATCAACAGGTATGTAAATATAACATACAAAAAATAGCAACTAAACATGGTGAGGCTAAAAGCAAAAGTAACTGCAACTACAGAAATAAATTTGATCCTAATTTGCTTATGATCTCATGGAGACATGCTGAGTATAATAAAGAACGCAAGTGCTGAAATAAACATACAATTCTAGCATCCTAAACATGCCAATACTTGATACTAATAAATAATAGTGTATATACAAGCATGCAGATTGACATGTAAAAGGCTGCTGAGACATGTGGCAAAAGTAAACTAAGTACATGCATGAGCAAGAGTAAAGGCACTAAGATATGTGGCAAAGCAAGTCAAGCACTAAAAGAAAGACCACTGAAGCATGTGGCAAAGCAAAATAAACACTGATAATTGAACTAAAGTAGCAATAAGCCTAAGACATAGTGCTGCCATAACATAACAGGCCATGCAAGGCCTTTGAACTGAAAGTTCAACATGTATCCATCCTAGGCATCCGCAGAGCTAGGTCCGAGTTGAACTTATAGAATAAGACATGTATCCATCCTAGACATCTGTCGAGCTTGGTCCAAGTCTATTCTATAACAAAATTAGAACTGAAGAGGCAGATTAAGCTAGGACATACTCTACTAACTGAAAGCACTGAAAGAACTGAATGAATGCTTTTAAAATGCTAACTTAGGATGTATCTTCCATATCCTAAGTTTACTTATTATGTTCAAGGTACAAGGCTCAAAATTCAAGGTGTGCAAAGTAGTCAAAGTCAAAGTAAGCAAGAGACTCAATCTAGACTCATGTGATATCTGTTGTTGTCTACTTTATCCAAATCTAATAATTCTGAGAAGATACAAGTTTAGAATCTCCAATATCTAGCTATCGAGTAAGATCTCAGATTTATGATCTTAATATTAATATTAGAACTTAATAAGTTCTAATTTATAATAATATGATGACTATAAGAAGTAAAGTAAATAAATTAACGACCTAATTATTATTATTTTCCTCTCTTAACCCAAATCTTGATTAAGTCAATCCAGATTAAGGATTCTGAATCCAAACTCCACTCTGGCATTTAGATCCTTAATCCAAGGGGATACCCTAATAAGGATCTAGAGTTCTCACTCAAACCCAAATTAAATATAGGGAATCTTATAAGCTGAAGGATTCAGAAACTAAAATCATAATTGAAAGGTCACTATATTGGTTATAAGATAAAATAATCAATTAAGAACTAAGAATCTAAGATCTATATTCAATCTTTAAGCTAATCACATTATCTTATAGATTGAATCGATCCTACACCCACATGGAAGGCTTCAAAAGAATTAAACAATAAATCACTTAAGGAATTCCAAATGGAGGTAGTTCAATTCAATTAGAAGATCTAAAGTCTAAGATCTAAGATCTGATGTTTGATCACTTTAGACTTAAGCTAAGATTTAGACTTAAGATTTTACAAGAGTATTTCTCTTAAGATTCAAGCTCAAAGATCAATTTAATTTAGCTATTAGCTAAGGATCTAGTACTTTGGTATAGATAAACTTAGCTCTTAAGACAAGGTGATTTTAGGAACACTTAAAATCTTAATATCTAAGTAAGAGCTAATTTAAGATTCTTCATTTAACTCAATATTATCAACATAGGATTTTAGAAAGGTGTTAAACATATTAACTATGGATACTTTGCTGAATTTTCAAGGCTTAAGGGGTGCTTAAATACATTTTGGTCAAAATGACCAAAATACCCCTCTAAAGGCTAAAAAATGGGATTTTAGAATTTAATCATTTAAATTGATTCAAGTCTATTTTAATGAGTTCCATATTAGTTAAATGAAGTAGGTTACACACTTATCTTAGGTTTTGATAACTTAATTAGCTTAATTAACACTAATCACCAGTTAAGGCCAATTAAGGTGATTATGGAAACTATGGCATTTTAGAGTGATCCAATAATATTCATAGACTATAATAAACTTAAGAAGGCAATAGGAACTTAACTCACCAAAATCAGAGGATTAATCATGATTTAATTCACTAATCCATAATTATGGTAATTAAGAGATGATTAATAAAATTAAGGTTCCTAAATTACTTTTAATGGTCTACATAAGTTCTCTAGGGTCTTATGAGAAATCAGAGACATTAATCAACCCTTTTGGATGATTAATGAGTTTAATATGATTTAAATAAAAACATAAAAGTATTAAGCAATAATTTAAAATTTAACCATTGGATTATTGATTTTATTTTATATTAATGTTTCTTGCATTTTTTTGATTAAAATGGTATATTGGGGATCATACAATTTGGATAAGTATAGCTTAAGTTATTTAAATAATTTAATCTATATTTTTATTTAAATCAAAATCATAGGTTTGATTTCTTGAATTAATTTCCTTAAGGAAATTAATTCTAAAATTCCTTTTAATTTAACTGCCGGCCCAAATTCAAAAGGCACGGGTCACGGGTCGGCCCGACCCGTGACTTCATCTTCTTCGC
This sequence comes from Gastrodia elata, assembly GCA_016760335.1. Lineage (NCBI taxonomy): Eukaryota > Viridiplantae > Streptophyta > Magnoliopsida > Asparagales > Orchidaceae > Gastrodia > Gastrodia elata. The sequence continues at coordinate 14,632,196 of CM028678.1, read as the reverse complement.
AGAGGGACACTCGAAACTCGGCTCCCTAGGGTTTGCTTCTGTCACTCAATTTGCCACGCACAGGCCATGCCACACCCTAATCTTGATGGCTACACCATCAATGACATTAGACGCATTGATTGGACTATAAATCCCCATCTAGTATGCACTAGATCACCGGGGTGCTACTCGACTGAGGCATTTTCTAAGGTGAAATTGGGGAGAGTAAATTCTCCTTACTACATCGCTGTCATGAGCTAAGGTCTAACCCTGCACATTCATGGATTGAAGGGGAAGCGATTGGGTGAGCCACGAGGTCCCGAAACGGTTTGGATCGATGGAGTGCTACTCGAGGTATTTTATAGATGTGGGCTCGCTTTGAGTCTATCGAAACCAGTCGAATCGATCGACCAGACCAAGCCCAATGATTGCAATTAGCCTATGATCACTCAAGGAGGAGTCTATGATTTAATTAGGACTCAATTGTTCAGGAGAAATGCTGGTGTCCAACACCTCAGGGATCGGCTGCCAGTGCACATTCAGATGGATTTATGCCGTCTGGTCCACTATCAGTTCCCCAACCAGAAGTCTTGGGTGTCTAATAGAGAGCTAAGGTTAGAACCTATCACAGCACCTAAGGTAGAAGGCTATGGAGCGAGCTGGAACCAACTCGACAAAAAGAGGGACGGAGGCTGTACCTGAGGATGGATGAGGCAACAGAGTCCAGACGAGCAGGTTAGGATACTCTAGACATTTGCAGAAGCTTCAGTAAGGGGGTCTGAAATCTATACCTCACCCTTTATCAACGGTGCACAGTAGGGGTTCCACTGGGTGGATTTGACCAGCAGCTAAACTCAGCAGAAATGGCAGGAGCTCCAATTCTTTAACGCCAGGAGAGATAGTGAGCAGCAGCTTCACTGAAAAGGCTACGAAGAGCATTTATAGCTAGGGAAGAGGCTGGGAGTGGTCGCCATGGTAGGGAACCATGCTGCAGGCTCAAGCCGGCTGTCTCTACAGCCCGCCCCAAATGGGGTTAACCTTATCCTCAGGGGCGCCTAGGAGGGCTCGGCCATTAGGAGAAGGACTCTAATGGCCTAAGGAGTGGCAGACTAGATTGATGTGGCAAATATTGGCAAATCTTCTCGGTCGGGCTGGGAGTCGAGCGGGGACAAAGGTGAACAGCTGGGAGTCACCCTTAGCCGTTTGATCTGCCAAGCTATTGGGATTAAACGGTTTGATGAGTCCTCAGATAACAGAACTGCGAGCGCCTTCTCATCTGTCAGATCAAGCATTGGATCTGATGGGCACTAGTGGATCAAGGCGCAAATGTTCAACATCGTTTAATTGCATGCCATGATTTGTGCGAACGCATCCCGTGGCTATTATGGCTGAGCTACTATCGGGACCCCGCAACGGATTTGCTGCGGTCCCAACAACAAATCCTGGCCTATTTTTTTTAAGAAAAAAATTTAAATTTAATAATACAAATTCAATTAATTAATATAATAAATTATAATTAATTTTAAACCCAATTTTGGCTTAGATAAGCTCCAAAAATTCTCAAAAATTCACCCTTAGCTAATTAGGGTATGAGAAATTCAAAAAGGAAACCAGATTTTAATTTGGAGATCAATTTAATTTAGGTATTTTCTAGGGCTCAAAAATAGGCAAAATACTAAAATTCTCAATTTAGCTCCGATTGATTTCAAACTTTTAGGGTTAGGTTTAAATGATTCGTTGAGTCTAATAGAATCAAAATTAGAGATTGGGTTAGCTTAATTAATTCTAAAATTATCTAGGGTAATAACTAGAGTTGTTACAGCTGTTCTCCTAACAATCTGCCGTAACATGCCTTGGCAGCTTCGATTCAAATACTATTCTGCTGCAGCACGCTGTGGCCACTTAGATCCAAATATTTTACCTTAGTAATGCTGCTACCTGTTGAGGCAATTTAACTTGCGTGAAAGCAGAAAAATTTACTATTCAATTACCGCCCATATAGTTTGTGAGAAAAATTTTGAATATCGCTACATCTTAATTCCTTCCAAGTATTTAGTATTTACTCTTTGTGCCTAGGTGCGCGGTGGCGCGCTGGAGGCACACTGCGGTGGTTAATCTTTTGTGAAAGCAGAAAATCACGGTTCAATTAGTTATCCCAATGTTTAAATATTTCTCCGGGAAACGACATTGTAGCCTGCTGGAGTGCGCTGGGGCACGCTACAGCGGTCCTCCTTCCAGTCTTACAGTTATGTTTTAAGTGAGCTTATTCAGTAGACCGCCATGGCTCGCTTTGGCGCACTGTGGTGCGCCACATCGGTTTTCTTCCAGAATCCATCATTTGCCTCCATATTTCATTTCTCCAGCTTTCTCTTGAAATTCATTAAATTTATTTCAAAGTATTCTTATTCAAGTGATGTTTTGTGTGTTTTTCTTTTATTATTTTGCTATAAATATTAGATTTATCACACTCCCACACTTAAGTTCTTACTCATCCTCGAGTAAGCTCAAAGTATATTTTCTGATTCTTAAGATTATGGATTCAATTTAGGATGTAACTGTGAAGTTCTCATGTCACTGAATAATACTTTAACTTTGGGTAATTTTTAGAATTCCAACCACTACTTTGTTCCTAATTTAAGTTCCAGGCTCTTGCTCCTTTCTAATTTCTAATCTTAATGGCTTATACTTATTTTTTATTAGGGGAAGGTAATTAATTACCTTTGAATATCCAACTCTAAATGGGCATTGGTAAGTGACAAGAGTTTTGTGCCATATGTGCTTGATAAATCCATAATTTATATCCTAAATAAAAGAAAATTTCATTCATTTTCATATTGAAACTGTTTCCTTAATCAAATTTTACCTACTTTTTTTTAAAAAAATGCTTACCCAACAAAGACTGGACAATTCTGGACAATTTCTAAATATTTTTGGAAGAAATCCGCTGCAGCGGACCAACTTGCAAAGCGCTAGTGCTATGGCGTGCTACAGCGGATCAACTTGCGAAGTTCTAGTGCCATAGCGCGTTGTAGCAGACTAATATTTTGATCTCAGAATTAAAATTTGATTGTATTTTTGAATTCCTCACCCCCAAATTAGCTAAGGGTGAAATTTTGGTGCAATTTGGAATTCATTTGGACCATAATTCAATTTAAATTAAAATAGTTCAATTTCATAAAAGGGTTTCAAACAATTTAAATTTGCAAATATACCCATTTACCTAAGCTAACAGTCGCGGGCGATCTGCTGCGGAGCCCGGGGCACGCAACAGCAGGATCCCGAGCATCTGACCGTTCCGCCTTTTTATTTAACGGTTGAGATTTAATTCTGTGGAAACACGGATCAACTGTAGGATCTACTCGACTGATCCAATGGCCCGGATCGCTTCCGCGATCGACCGTTAGGATCCGAACGCATCTGATCGTTCCGCCATCTGATCGATAGATCAGACGGCATCCGAAGGTCCCGCTACTGTGGACCTTTGTCTTCCTCTCGCCGCGCCTGGCAGAGGAGATTCCTCGTACTGTTAGCTGGCCATCCGGTCTGCCACTCCCCTCTCCAGCTCAGCAAAGCCATTAGTAACATCCCTAGAGTGGCTAGGTACCCCAATTGGGCCTCGTGGTCCGGCCGAGCTCAAATTGGAATCTTGAGAGCTCGGCCATGGCCCGCCCCCTCGGGCCCTCTCCAGCCTGAGCCAGCCCTCCAGAAGCTTCTCCACACCTCTGTAAGGCTATAAATAGCATCAGCAAACCTTCCCTGGACCCTTTGCTGATCAATTGAAGCCTCTGTAATTCATCGCCATTACCGATTGCCAAAGCTCCTTCCAGGCGCTCCCGTGCTTCTGAACCGCTGATAGTAGGCTCTCCTGGAGTTCAGGAACCTTTGCAGCATTTGGGACCGCAGCTAGAGCCAGCTGAGCCCCCCAGTCAAGCGTTCTGAGCCAATTCATGAAACCAGGTACTCCAGTTGCCGGTTATGAGCCAATAAGGCTCAAACCTTAGTCCATTTGATGTGCCTTTATACATATTGTCGATACGAACCCAGCCATATCGTAATTAGGGTCTAAGTTAGCCCCGATCAATCGAATTGATTGATCGGGTTAGTTTCTTTCTGGATCGCCTCGGTTGAGTAAGGACCCAGCGATCCAGACCATCCCAGACCCCAAGACTAGAGGGCTTCGATTCGCTTCACCTCCCTGATGGTGTAGGGATCGAGCCCGGGGTCTGGCATGGCCTCTGTGGGGATAATTAACTTCCCACAGTAGCTCCAATGGAGGAGTCTTCAGGTGAGTAAGGTCTGGCTGATCCAGACCGCCTCACAAGGGGCTTTGAGTCCCAATCGACGCGTCTGACAAGGTGATCGAGTAGCGATCGAATGCTGGCTGAGCCATGGCCTGGATGCGCCAGAATTTGGCAATTAGGGTTTCCCTACTCGGCTCTATCCATCAGGACGAAGGAGCGGGGACGATGGCACTGTGCGGACCGGGTCGACCCACGACCCACGCGATGCGACAGTGCCGGGTCTCCCGGGCCCACGTCGACCCGCGCGTATTGAATTCGGGCCGAGCCGTTTTAATTAAATCGGAATTTTGGAATTATTTTCCTTAAGGAAAATAATTCAATTATTCAAATCATAGGATTTTGATTAAATAAAAATATAGAATGTATTATTTAAATAACTTTTAATCCACTGGTTCAAATCTTATGATATCATATATGAAAATAATCAGAAAAATCTCAGGAATCTAAATATCAAAAAAAAAAATTCATGCACATGATGGTTAGATCTTTAATTATTGCCTAATTAAAGTGGATCTTAATTAGGATAGATTAGTAAATTTACTTATCCAAATTGCATGTTTAGGGTGCCATTAGTTCACTAATGTTAATCAGAATGCATGTGCTACGTAGAATATTTTTCTGAGCTCTGTAATTTTAGTTATGCCCTAATTTTGTTAAAACATGATTAGTAAATATTAGGGTTTACACTTATTGGATCATAGCAAACTCAGGTGATGATTACTTGTATGATTAATTAGAACTTGCATGCCAAATATCTTATAATTTGAATGGTTGGATTTATGCTTATGTGCTAATCTTTTTGATTGGAATTAGGGTTTGATTAGCACTACGTACCCTCTGTTTTATAAACTTTAATTGTTAATCAAACTTGTAACAGTAAGTTAAGTGTAGTGAATTACTTTAGATAAGCTTATGGAGCATACTTGAATAAATCCAAAGATCTAAAATCTTAAATATCTTAATTAACTTAAGAAATTATAAGATTTGGATCAAGCCATTAAGACTTGATCTAGGTCTGAGATTGCCACCAATAATACACAATTAATCCACTGATTTGACATTAATCTTAAATACATAACTTAATTTTTCTTAAGGCATGATAAGGGATCAAACCCTAAGCTACTTAAGAAGGATCTAAACCCTTAAGAACCCTAATTTAATTAATTTGATTCAAAACTTTGGATTAAACATTTTTCCAATAATGCATTTGATTTATTATTGATTCTAAACATTTGAATTAGATAAATTAAGGTTAACAACAATCTTTAGTGATTTCACTATCTGAATCAAACCTTAAGATCCTTGAATTTCTCTTAAGTAAGAGAACTAGCATAAGAAGATTAATAAAATCTTATTGATTAATCAAGTGATATAAGTTTTAAAATATTCTGATTTAGATTCCATGATCTTTGATTGAGTGTGATCAGATGACTTAATCATCTGATCTAATCATCCTAAACCTAAACATGAAACAGAACCTAAGAGATTAATATCAAAATTTAGAAGAGAGAACCTTAAATATCTCTTCATAAGATCATCTTGAATTATTTAAAAGACCTAAATTCATATATCCTAAGGTAGGAAGCCTTGTATGACTCCTTGAGGTAGAGTATAGAAGATCCCATCACCTTAAAGATTGATCTATCCTCCTTGTGGTAGTAATCCATTAAGGCATTAGAAAAGATACTTCTCCTTGTGGTAGAATCCATATTAAGTGACCCTTGATCACATTTGCTTGGTGAAACCTTGTATAGGACTTACCTATTAGTTTAGGACTTGTAGTTTGATAAATCCTTGTTCTATTAAATAGACTTGATTGAACCATGATTATTGGGTAGTGCAGTATAATATACCCATATTACAGGTCCCCAGTAATATTCAAGATTAGTTGAGTCACTCTAAGTGAGATTTATCTTTGTTGCTATCCTGCGGGCTTAGGCGGATATAACCTAGCTTAGAGTAAATCATTCGATCCTAAGAGTGTATTAAATGGGTGCCCATTCCTTGGTTTAATTGAAAGACAAGTTGCCATCGGGCAATGCCTCCTAGCAATGATCGCTTCAATAGGTTTGGCTCAAATAAACAAAGTAACGGGATTCACCTTCCTTAAGATGCTAAGTATGATTGCAAGTTTAGCAACTAAATGCTTAGTTTGAGATACACAATCATCATCGGATGGTGCCTCCTAATGAAGATCACTTTGTTAGGGTGGCGTAATCAAACTAAATGTTGTGAGTCCTATCTTTGCAGCATATTTAATATGTGTATACAATCACCCCGCCTAGTGATCTTTAAGTAAATAAGCAACTTTAACCAAATATCGATCTTGAGATTGGAGTCAGAATCCTTTTAGCAGGATTCTGCATAGTGGAGACTTAGGCTTCATTACTGTTTCTCACTATATTGTTCATGGATTTCGGGATTTTTCATTCATTTAACATAGTGGCGTAAGCATAAGCATAAGCATGAAAGTTGAACCGTTCCTTCTATTGTGACACATGGTTATTAGTGATACAGTATGAGATACAAAATGTTATATACATAGACTGGGGAATTTCAGGGTGCATCTGCGTCACCATACTGAGTTCTTAACTGTTGTGCTTACATTGGACCGTACTACTCATAAACCTTTAATGATAGTTCTGTGATATACCGTGGTATAGCACATTTGTGAGCATTATTTCAGTGGCATATAGTGCAGTTTATAGCATCCTTCTCAACATTTGACATGCCTTTCACATTGATGTATGAGCATCTGGTATTTTCATTTACTTTCAGTTATTTAGTGTCTTTACAATTTTTCTGCACTTTTACTTTACGTTACTTATATATTTGTTATGTTTAGTTTAGCTTTGCATAGCTAGTTTCGATGTGTTAGACTTCTTGTCTAACACGGGGTACTTTTGGGATCCGGCAATTTGCTAGATCTCGAGCAATTTTTGGAGGCAGGTCAGGAGGACGTACTAGAGACTCAAGAAGAGCAACTAGAGCTGTAAGGGATCGAGCATCTACTTTTACTTTCTAGTTCTTTCCAGCATTTTAGATAGACTCTTTATATTTCTGCATTTAAATGGTTTGCAAAAAACTCTAGATGTACTTGTACTTTTCTTTTATGAGATGTATATTTAATATTGCTTGAGATGAATGTATTATGGATATTTTGCTTTTAGCTTCCGCACTCTGTTATACTATTATACATAGTATTGTGATGTGATCGGCATACTGGAAACGCTGATATATTCTATAACGTACATGGGTTCTTTCTCGCTCCCTTGAGCCTTAGGTACGTACTAGTCTATTACCTAAGATAAGTATTTCATTCTTATCTTAGATATTGACTCTCAAACCTACTCTTAGGGTTCGAGTCAACGGCCTTCAGTATGGCTCCGTCTCTCTAGCCTATTCGGGAAGATGGGTTTTACTTGTATGGCCTACCGTTCCTGAGTAGCGCACCGTTCCGCTGCCGAACTATGAATTACACTTGTCTTTTGCGCACAGCGACGAGACGGGGCGCTACAAAACCAGAATGTCGCAGTGCGCCACAGCAGACCATTTCACAAATTTCATCCGCTAGAGCATGTTGTAGCGGTGCGCCGAAATTCTATTTGAACAATGGATTTAATGAGGCTGGGACAAGACCCCCCAACCTGCACCTTATCTCCTAGTCATCATTTCTTCTATAGCAGAATTATTTTTAATGGAGAATTGATATTTTGAGGTGATATAAAGGCTAAAGAATGAAAAGTAAAGGTCACTTCACCCCTCAAGTTGCATTTGAAATGATGACAATAGATTTTTTAAGAAGGAAATGCAGAATTTGAAAATAAAGGAAGTGGAAGGTAGCCACTCTAGAAATTCAACTCTTTTTGACTTAAGAGAGGTTCCCAACTTGGCTCACTAACATCCTAAGTAAGGAGAGGGCTGCTTTAAAAGAGAAGGAGAACTCTCCAAGGGAAGAAGGACTCCTATTGCTAAAAAGAAGAAGGAAGAAAGGCAGCACTACGGACCTAGGAGAAGCAACCAAGAACAAGAAGAAGAGAAAATTTGGAGAACTCCATCAAGGAATGTTCCTAGTACTCTCTAACTCTTGTCTTTTTGTCTTTCTTAGCTGATCATGAAAGGGTCTTTATCCATGTATGTGTTCTTCTTAATATCTTGTGTAATGGAGAGCTAAACTTTCCTTAGGGAGTGTTGGGACAATCCTCCATGATTTGAAAGAGACTTTTGTATAAAGATTTCCTCAAGCTTTAATAAAATTTGTGAATTAAAAGACTTGTTAAAGAAGTTTAAAGGACTATTGTGACAATGGACTAAATGATATCAAGACTAAAAACAAGTCTTGTGCGCCATAGCTCACCCTTAGTTTAGAGCTATAATCATGAGTGCATAAGAGCTTAGAACTATATGAGAAAGTTATTAAGCCTAATGCACCTCGATCTATGCTCAACTAAGGAGTTAAAGCATGTGATGCTAAAACTCACTAAATATGCTCTGCTGCTTAGCATACGTGAAGGGATGGAGGGTATTCTTTGAGTGCTCATGAACGAGGTAACATAGTCATTGAACCCAAATGAAATCACTCCACTATCTAAACTGTGCATGATGCACATGAAGCACTTAGTGGAATCAGTGCTTGTAAGATATTAGTTGAATAACCCTCATTTGTATGATCAAGAAATGAGAGGAAAACTAATAATCTAAAAATCTTATAAGGGTCTTTTTGCTTAAATAGAATTGATTGTGTGTCATTTCAAGCACAAGATTTGAACTTGTAAATCTTGGAGTTAAACTCTAAGGAGGACAATGTGCACTTGATTAAAAATTAAGGAAAAAAGGGAATGCTTGAGGAATCATCATACATAAGTCATCTAATATATCATGTGGGAGAGACCCATCTCTCCTCTCCTTTTATCATAATATTCTTCTACTCAGAATTGTTGTGCTTCTTTAGGAACCAATTCGACAGAATACGCATAGCTTAAACATTTTTGAACGTAGATATACCTTAATAACAGAACACCCAATTCCTAATTTCAAATTATTACTTCATACCACGTACACTTGCGTGCAAGCGCAGATGTAAGTAAAGACTGCCAAGTTTTTGGCGCCATTACTGAGGAATTGGTACTTGTTTCATATTAAGGAGAATCTATCAGTAATTGGTTATTTAAGCAAATCCTTGTATATAATTTTAATTTTTTTGATTTTGTGATTATAGGTGCTAACCATTTACTTTTCTGTCTATTTTATTATTATTTGCTGATCTTTAAACGTTATTGCCACATTTGTTCTTGATAGCTTAATTTTGGTCGTGCATGAATAGAAGCGTTTGCACTGAATATATTTTTGATCCAGAAATTAAGAGAACCTATTTGCAGGCTAGAAGAGAACAAAACATTTTGCGAACTCAACATGCCGCTATGGAAAATTTTACATAAAATCTTGGAGAGCCTTTAGGTGTGCCGAGGGGAAGAGCACTGAGAGACTATGCACTACCCACTGTTAGGGGAATCCCCTATGCTATTGTAAGGCCTAACATTAAAGCTAACAACTTTTAGATCAAACCCTCCATGCTGAGTATGGTTCAAAATAACCAGTTTGGGGGATTACCCACTGAAGATCCTAACTCACACATTTCAACATTCTTTGAAATTTGTGACACCTTCAAATTTAACGGCGTCTCTGGAGATGGGGTTAAATTAAGGCTTTTTCCATTCTCATTAAGAGATAGAGCCAAAAGTTGGCTTAGCTCTCTCCCGACTGACTTGAACCGGACTTGGGACGATTTGGCTAAGAAATTCTTACCTAAATATTTTCCTCCAGTGAAAACCGCTCGACTGAGAATTGAGATAACCAAAACTAGGAACCATTTCTTAGCATTTCCCCTTAGCTTTATAATTTTTGAAAACCTTCTCAGCATTTATGTAGCTAACCTTTCTCTCTTCTTGAGAATTGCATTAAAATTAAGTTTTATTCATTTATTCCATTGAAAATGAGGAGTCTTAATTAATTTGCCATTAATTCTTATTCTGGGAAAGGGAAATAATTAAGTCTATTCCTCTTCCCAATGCTGATTTGGATGCCTTTTATAGAGCAATTTTTAGGAAGGCACTACATTGCCCTATAGCGCGGACCTTTGGGGTTGAGAGGCGTTACCACAAGCGGTAGCGCGAACCTTTTGGGTTTGGTAGGAAACGGCATGCAGTAGCATCAAGCTGTAGAGTTTGAGTTGCGTTACGACACGCTGTAGCACGGACCTTTTGGTTATGGTCCACTGCTGCGCATGATAGCATCGTGCTTTCGAGCAATAGGGCACTTTGATGCACAGTAGAACTTGAATTTTTATTTTGAGCGCACTAAGGTGCGCTGGAGCGCCATCAATTCTATTTTGATCCACCGCAGCACGTCGGGGGGCACTGTTGCACGCAAAATTCTCCATTTTCATGAATTTCCATCTTTTTTGTAATTTGATCACTTCCAAGATGCAATGACAATAAAATACACTAAAATAATGATTGGTTTTAGAAAAAGCTTGCATTTTAAACTTGAAAATAACATAGATGTGTGGCTCATTAGTTGTACATAAGAGAGGTCATCCGCCACCATGGCACACCTAAAATATTTATCCTAGATCGGCAAGTAGTTCAAGAGCATTTAGGAACTATCTTAGCCATGAGTAAAACCTTCCATCTTCAATAGATGGGCAAACTAAAAGGGTGAATTAGATACTAAAGGATCTGTTGTGCTTATGTGTGCTAGATTTTGTTGGAATTTGGAAATGGCACCTAGCTTTGATTGAATTTGCCTACAATAACAAGTTCAAGCTAAGATATGTTACTCCACTAATATTAGATTAGGTAATTTAATCCAACAATAGGTGTTATAGCAGTACTTAAAATTGGGTTAGTAAGTCCTAACCCCATTATGCACTATGGGGAGTTAAGAATCTCTAAAGTGGAAAAATAGATGCATAATATAATATAAATATATACCACTCTAGCCATCCATAAAAGAAAGAAAATACGTTACAAAATAACAAAATTAGACATCGAGAGTTTAATTTAAAGTTATATAAATGTCTTAAAACATAATAACACTCATCCTCATGGGATAATAAAATATTAACGACATTAAAGGAAAGTATTCAAGTTGCATATGCTGGACACAATGTAGTTCAAGTTTAAATTCCTCTCCAAGCTTCAGATTTACTATATTTGGTTTTAATACAGTAGGTCATAGCCAACAAAAGAAAATCAAGTGATTAGACTTAAAAAGTCTAAGTACATGTTAGGGCAACTACATTATTTTAACTTAATGGATATCACATTGGCCATCTAAAATTTTAAAAGCAATGTACAATGCATTAAAAATGGAAAGTAATACTCCCAACTATGGTTGAGTAAGGTATAAGCCCAACCCACCTTAATTGGAAGACTTATTACCATAAACTAAAAGTCATGCGTCAAAATATCAAAGTAGCGAAAGCAAGTAAGACTATAACATCTGCATCCACAGCACAGTAAATAAAAAGTAAAGATGATAACTTAGGTGAATATGAAAAATTCAAAAAGTAAATACATATAGAATATTTAATTATTACAAATTGAGTTTAGATGAAAGGAACACTCATTCTCATAAGCTGGAAAGAAAATTAGCTAAGCTTCAGTAGCAGGAAAGTTCTCCTCTTAACTAATCCTGAAGCAACCTTAATGAACAACTTTAAATTTGACATTGTCGGTATTACAATGCCAGGGCCCCAACTAAGAAAAGAAAAACTTACAGTTAGACAATTGTCTAATTATATTTTATGCTAATTTATTGAATATCATATTTTAAGATATCATATTTTACTAACATGTAAGCATTTAAAAGGTGCAACAAGCAACAAGGATTAGGAGAGTCATAAATAAAGTATTTATAACTAAACAAAATGAAGTATGTAAAACCATGTACTTAAACTAGTAGCTGTAATAAAGTTAGGCAATAAATATAAAATAATTGATAAATACTGAAAGAAAACTCATCCTAACATGCTCATGATCATTTGAATATGTGCTGATTTATAAAATAATCAAACTGTACTAAAAAGTAAAAGCAAACTGAAATGAACTTGCATCTTAGTATATGCAATTAACTGAACTAAAAAGAAATGAACAAGAATAATTGTACTGAAATGAACTGAAAGCGAGTAGAAAATAGAAAAATATGCATAACATTAAACATATAACTTGGCCAAAATGAAGCCATAGAATTGAAAGAGTCAACGCGGCGTGCTAGGGCGCGCCATTGCAGTTTTCTCCCAGAATTGCATATTTAAGCCAAATTTTAATTTGCTCATCTTTCAACCTGAAAAGTAACGAAAGCGCATCAAAATATATAATTTGAATTAAAAATTTCTTACTTTTATTAACCTATTTTATTTTAAATTTTACAGTTATCTCACCCCCACACTTAAATTTTTGCTCGTCCTCGAGTAAGCCCAAAAATAAATTTTTCTAATTTTCTCTATTTGCAAAATTCAATTGAATATGTGTAAATTGTTCTTACAATTTCATGCATTACTTGACAAAGATGATTAGAAGGATTCAAATTCTAAAAAGTCTCATACTTCTCATACTAGTATTTTCTTTTTTTTTTAACTATTTGAGTCTCCAATTTCTAAATATATGATACTCAACTCATAGTTCTTGGGGGGGTTTATAGAATTTCTTAACTCAGATAAGTTAGATTCAGTGTGTAAGAATCTTATGCCATTTGTGTTTTTTCTTCTAAATTGTAATGAATATTTCTTTCCAGTAGAGATATTTTTCATCGTTCTATTTTTCTCAATTATTTACATTGGGAGTGAGATATTTCTCTTTATCCCTGGATTCTTATTTGCATTCCGTTCAAGGGAGAGACATTTTTCTTCATCCCCTTCTATTTTCATTGCTTTTAGTAAGTCCTTTAGAAGCCTAGCACATTTTTGTTTCACCATTTCTCACTTCTCTACAATAAGTTCCTTGACCCCACCCCCACACTTAGATTTAGAGCATCATACATTTTTGATGTTAGAGATTTATAATAAAATCAGTGTAAAACAATTTAACATCAATATTCTTATAACTGTACATTTTGTTTGATCACCACTTATTAAGGAAATTAAATAAATAAAATCTTCACCTGCTTATTACAATTGAATTCAACCCATTGAACTTTTTAGAAAAATTGCTTAGTTAATGACATTCTATTAGCACAAAAATTGGGGGATAGTAATTCACAAATATTTATTTAAACAAAAATGAAAAGTATAAAATTGAAAGTAAAATGGACATACGTTACTAGGAGTAGTAAGGAATGAAACAACCTGATACAAATAATGACAAATTGTCTTTGCTGCAATCATACTCAAGATTCCTCCTACTCCTTTATTAACACCCACAAGTACTACTTAGAATCTGAAATAGATGAAAAATATAAAATTATTTGTTGAGTTGCCTCCCAACCAGCGCTTAGTTTAAGGTCCTCAGCATGACCAAAAAGAGTTTATATCCCTTCAAAATTTCTTTCCAGAATTTCATTAACTCCTTAGGATGAGTATGAGCTAGTTTAATAATTGGGTCATCATGAACACTAGCTCCACTATTTTCTTCTTATAAGCCCAATTAGTGTCCTCACTCTTATAATATGTTTTATTTATATTTGTCTTTTCATTCCTTTCATTTCTTCTTTTATACTTATTATCAAACTCATCATACTTTTCCTTATTACCATCCTCCATTTTATTTTGTAAGAATGTGTAAAGCTCAGTTGTTTTAGGACTACTCTTAATGTGATTCTCTACAAATTCAAATTGCACACAAACACTATCGATATTGCTAAGGGGTTTGTAGATGGTCGAGATGTCAGAGATAATAATTTCTTTACTTTCACTACCCCGAGATTCAGTTAGTTTATTAGTCCTCCTATTATTTTTAATCAGTTCATCTTGGTTGTTTTCGCATGGTGGGTCACCTATTGCTGAGCATTTAGTTGAAATCACTTGAGGTGTGTTTGGGACATAATCTTTGGATTGCTCTTGGTCAAATTTTTTAGTTTTAAACTCTTATTGCATTTTCAAATTGTCCAATTCATGTTGATACTTCACCTCTCTCTCATTTTTACTATTTATTTGAGTTAAAGTTTTTCCCATACAAACGAACACTTCTTCAGTTTGTTCATTTATTTGCTCAATTATAACAAGTTCTTGGACAGGGTTAGCTAATTCTTGCAATATAAATTCTAACTTAGCCTAAATTGATTCACATAGATGCATTTGAACTTCTAGATTGGATTCGTTGTTAACCATGGTTAGTTCAATTTCGTGCAGATTATTGATATCATTGTTACTATAATTGTCCACTAATTCTTCTAAGTAAGATTCCTCACACATCTAATTTATGTTATTAACATTTATGTCAGAGTGAGTGTCATAGTATTGCAAGTTATTATCATTCTTAATGTCATTGATTAGTTTTCTTTTTGAAAGTGCAAGTGGGTTATTTGTATTACAATTAGAACTTAAATGTGTTCTCCCATGCCACCTACACCAATTTTGATTTTATTGTGCATGACCTTGAGATTTGAGTACTCCATATATAAAAATAAGAATAAAAAAATCTAATAAAAAAGTAAATCAAAGATATAAGAAAATATATATGCAAAACAAAGATAATTCTAAATCACTATTTACTTGAAGATTCTACTTAATACAAAACAAAACTGTTCCCTGGCAATGGCGACAAAAACATGATAGACGGAAAATACACGTCTACATTTGCACGCAAGTGTACGTGGACTGAAGTAATAAGTGGAAGTTTTAATTCCGGGATTTAGCGTCCTCTAGGAACGGTGGTTTTGATACCAAGTTATATTTTCTTTCAATAATATTTAGATGCTGATTTATGGATTGATTTTTGATTCCTAAATTAGCAATATAAATTACCATAAGTTAAGATATGATTTGATTTAAAAGGATATATTGGAATTGTAGTTACCTTCCTATTACAATAGGTTCAAGTTTAGCGCATAAAGAGAACTCCCATTTGGGTTCTTCTTTAACACATATACTTTCAAGAGTTCATGATTTGTTAATTTGACTCAATTCCCTACGTTTAATTTACCAAATGATATCTTTTGTTCCTATTGATCTCCCAAATAATATTTCCACTAACCATGCCTCATGCGCTTCACACGCAGTTTAGCTAGATGGGAGGATACGTTGGGTCAATGGACTATGTCACATCATCCTTCAAGTTTTCCAACGTCCTTTCATCCCTTCTACTTTGCTGAGCAATAGAGCAAATCTAATGGAGAACTTGGTTCACAAGCATCAAATCTCTTGGTAGAAACTTTAAGGAAAGGTGCAAGTGAGCTTGAAAAATTTTCACATAATTCTCAGCTCTACTTGTACTGCTTTCTTTGCTCTTACCCAATTAATAAGTTTGGAACACAAATTTTTTAAGAATATTAATGATTCATTTAGGTTTATTCTTAGAAAAAATAATTTAGACTTTATTCCATCCAAGCATTCATCCCAGTTTTAATAATAAACAATAAGAACAAATTTTTAGTTATTCAAACAAATTCATTACAACACCACCATACCCCTAACATTTTCATACATTTACATCTCAATCCTCTCCAAAGGGATTTTAACCTTCCATTACTAAATAAGCATTAGCAAACCAATAAAGGAATGTGAACCTTGACATTAGTTCATAGTAGAAAAAAATCAGAGAAGGTTAGAAAGAAATACTAAGAATCACACATAGGTTTTCTGGGGTTCTCTTGGATTCATCCTGAACTTCCTCTTGATTACTCTGCCCTTTTCCCTTTTCTGTCTCCTAATCCTTACTGTTCTTGGTAAGCCTTCTTCCCCTTGGAGAGTTGTCATTTCTCCTCTTCCTGCAACTTTTCTTTATGGGCACTTGAATGTCAGAAATTGGAACCCTTTCTCAATCTTCAAGTCTCCTTTTCATAGATTTCCTTTCACATGTTTACAATTTAATTCAGTAATTAAAACCTATTTAGAAATTTGTCATTTTATTATATAATTATTCATTTATTCTCTTGGTAATGAAGAGATTTTAGCTATTGCATTTATGCTTTGTTGTGTAAAATAATTAAATCAGCCTCTTGCACTTCCCCATGATAGCTTAAACATGTGTTTTTATAATAAAGATTCCTCAGTTTTTATTGCGTCCACCCCTTTCATCTTCTTCATAATCTTACTTTATTTCCTTATGAATTATTTCTTGAGAATGAGAAGTTTAAACTAATTTGATATTAACTTTAGCTGTGGGAAGGGGAAGAATTCAATTCTTTGGCCTTCCCTATGCTGCCTTGAATGCTTATTTTTGGCAAAAACTGCGTCGTGCTCTACGGCACCCTACAGCGTGCTGCGGTGCGCAGTAGCATCTTAGTTTCGAATCAGCCCCCGCTGTGGCGCTGTAGCAATTGAGTTTCGAATTTGGTCCACTATAGCGCGCTGTGGCGACTCTATTAAATTTTATATTTCCTTTGCCAAAGTTCCACAAATGTCACCTTGGCAGACCGCGGCGCACTGGGGCACGCTACGGCGGCTCCTTCTATAATTGCAGAATTGCTCTAGGATTTTCAAGCTGCTCTCATGCCGTTGTGGTGCACCGTAGCGCGCCCCAACGCGCCATGGCGATATTCTCCCAGAATTGCATATTTAAGCCAAATTTTAATTTGCTCATCTTTCATCCTGAAAATAGCAAAAGCACAACAAAATATATAATTTTAATTAAAAAGTGTTTACTTTTATTAACCTTATTTACTATAAATTTTACGGTTATCAGGCTCTTAAGCCAACTTTTGGCCATAATGACCAAAAATGCCTTTTTTAGGGTTAAAATAGGGATTTTAAGATTTTGTCATCCAAATTAATTCTAATCAATTCTAATAAGCTTAATATTGTCTAATGAGAGGGATGGCCTTAAAAGTTAAATTTAGACTCATGAATAATTTAATTAGCACTAATCTCTTTTTAAGACTAAGAAAAGTGATTAAGGAAGGTTATGACTTAAATTATGATACTAGATTCATAGTTAGCTCCTAGTAGACTTCAGAAAGCAATAAGCACCTGGTCTACCAAAATTAGAGGCTAAACTAGGTCATTAGACACTAATCAAATTCTAAGGTAATTAGTGAATTTAAAACTTTAAGAATATTTTTAAGGGCATGCATGGATTCTTCTTTATCATATGAATAAGTAGAGATATTAATCTTGTAATTGGGCCATTAATTTAATTAATTATTCACTAAATAAGATTAGAGATAGATTAGGTTAAATTAGAAATTCTTATTATAAAAAGTGATATATTATTATAGACTATTGTTCCTTACATATTTTAGATCATAATGGTATATTAGATAATACCATTTTGATAAGTATAGCTAAAGTTATTCAGTTAATTTAATCAAAATGTTTTGGACTAATTAAACTATAGGTTTAATTAATTAGTTTATTTTCCATTTATTTTCCTTTAGGATTTTGGTTCCTAAAATCCAAATTATAGCCCAACCCATTAATGGATGGTGCAGGTCGAGCAGGACCCAGTTGGGCTTGCATTATCGCATTGTGCAGGCCAGGGCTGACCTAGCCCGACACGACAGTGTCGTCGTCCATGTGCCCTCCTTCAACAGGCCGAAGAGGTAGTGCTTCCAGAGGCCAATTCTCAATGTCTAGGCCATGCCGATGACTCTTCTTAATCACCACACAATCCTTGAGTCCAGACGCATCGATCCCACCAAGAAGCCCTAACTAAAAGGCACTAAAACTCTGGATGGGTACTCCATCGAAATGGCTTGAATATAAGCGATTATAGTTAACTGTGAGGAGTAAATTCTCCTCATAGATCCAACCAAGCTACCGGGGTTCAATCCCTGCACCATCAACGAGGTGAGGCGAGTCAAACCCCCAAGGTTACATGGCCTAGGGTACATCCGATTGCTGGTGCTTATTTGGACTCAACTCTGACGATGACTGACAGACTTTTTGTCATGTATACACTCGCACACAACTGTACGCGGTCAGAAGTAATAATAAAATGTAAGTTCCGAGATTTATCATCCACAGGGAATGGAGTGCTTTGTTACTAAGGTATATTTACTTTTAATTTTGATAAAAGATATTTTGTGGTTTTGTTGGCTCCTAATTAATAGTAAAAAGTTCTTAATTTAAAAACACTTGCTTGAGATGAAGGGAGAGTTGGGTTTGATCATGTAATTTGTTATGAGATTGGTGTAAGTATTTGTATTTATCCACTTTTAATGAGACTGTTCACATGCAAATTATAATCAAATGCCAGTAGCATTCCTCAAAGTGACCTCTAATTCTGACTATGTCATGTCTAGTGCTTAAGATAAACTCAAGAAGGTTCAATCTCTGCACATAGACCCTTATGTGATTGATATTAGTTAAATCTGGCTTCTTACATCTAAGTTATCAAATTCATAATTTTAATTACAGTGATCAGGTAAACTTGATTCCACTCAATTAACATCACATGCTTCCCTCCCAATTTAGCTAAGGAAGTGAATAACTGGGCTAAGTGGATTATGACACATTCATCCACAAGCATGCAGTTCTTTCTCTTCTTCTTTAAACTTATGATAAGCTACGAAGCACAATTGGTGGCTCTTGGCTCACATACAACAACCTCTCAACTAAGCTCAAAGAAAAGTGCTATTAGGCTCAAAGGCATGTCGCTAGTTTATAAGCACTAATGCACATATTCTTAGCCTTACACCAATTGGTGAGCTATGGATGATGCAGAGCACCCACGTAATCATCGTTGATGCACCAAATCATAAATTAAGCTTAATGTTTCCATGACTATTGTATTTTCCATTTTAGTTACATGGGATTATTTGTGGAATTCATTTAAATGGGCCTTTAGATTAGCCCATTTATCATGTTTTTATCATGAGTGTTATTTGAGTGAAAGGACACTATAGTCTTTCATGAGAGAGTTGGTTTATGGGTTTTTTGGTATTTTATATGAAAGGACACTTTAGTCCTTCATGAGTGGGTTGGTTGATGGCTTTATTAGTCATTTGTAGGAAAAGGCACTTTAACCCTTCATGAAAGGGTAAGTTTATGGTTTTGATGATCAATTGACATATATTGTATCTCTATAAATAAGCCAATATCTTATGTATCATGGCATTGAAGATTGAATGAAAATATACTTCTCTACTTATTGTGTTCATTAGTAATTTCATTCTTAAGAGAAGAAAATCTTGAGTGTGAGTATTGCAAGCCTTAGAGAAGGACATCTAAGGAAGGAATAAGATCCTACGACGAAGGACTGTTTGTAGAGGTCGACTTCAATTATCCCCACTTCACCACTGGTTACCTTAACTTTGACACAAGTTAGATCAACCATAGCTCTTATTTATCTTTATACTTTATATGGTAAGGAATTTTGTGTGTTAGCATAACTGTGGCTCGAATCATCTCAATCTCATTTTTTTTTTAATTTCGCATTTGTACGCAAAATTTGCCTTATTTTATCGAAACTCAATCGTGAGTAATTTGTTATTTTTATTGGTGTAAAAATCATCTTACCCTCCACATACGCATTTATTTTGTCCTACATCCTATTGGTATCAAAGAAAATATATCCTCAACTTTTTTTCCCAATTGATGGCAAAATCATTGCATACAATAAAGCATAAATTTCATTCAAGTCACTTTTCAGTTTGATTTATACCCTATCATATTTTGATCATAACTTAATCAATTTATATCTAAAGTTTATGTTTGAGCACTCGGTTTTGGGTAGAATGTCAAGCTCTACAATTTTATAGAAGAGTATATTACTTGATTCGGCTATTTGGACAACGAAAAACCTTTAAAAATCAAGAGCTTCTATATATATACATATATGTCGACTCGTAGTGGACATTGATACCAAGGCCAATCTTCTGAACAAAGAACTGATGACCTCTTCAAACTCTTACTTGAGAAAATGGAAAATCTTACTCTCTCAATGCATGATTTTTGAACTAGAATTGTAGCACTAGAGTTGAAAGCTAATGAAACGTCACCAACTCCACTTGCACCAAATGAAAAAAATAACCATATTCCTAGCCAAGAAGGTCATCCCAATGATTATTTATCATCTCATCTTCCTCCAAAATCACCAACTAGACCACAATGCAATAACCCCTTAAGTCGTGTTGATGATTATCAAGATCTAGATAGTAAACATCCCCAAAACTATCATAGGATAGAGCAAAATTTTCAGAGACATAATGGCTATGCTCAAAGGTATCATCGAGATCATTTTCCTCCACGCACATTTAAGCCCTTATATAATATGGGTCAATGTATTATTGCATCACGAACAAACCACCAGGACTTAGATGATAATATTGTTCATAGGATAGACCCGCCCACTTTTGATGGACGACTCGATGCAAAAGTTTTTCTTGATTGGCTTATTGATATGGATCAATATTTTGATTGGATGCAAATGTCCCATGAGAGACAAGTATGTATTGCTAGTATGAAGTTGATAGGCCATGCTAAAATATATTGGATTAATCTTGAGCGTAAGAATCAATGAGCTGGGCAACCACCTATTTCTTCTTGGCATGAGATGAAAGAAATTTTAAAACAAAAATATGTGCCCTTAACCTTTCATGACAGCTCATGGATGAGATGACTACACTTAGGCAGGAGCTATGAGTGTTGCTGATTTATTAACTTGTTTTGATGAATTGATGACCCGTTGTGACATTATTGAAGATCATCGAATAATAATTTCTCAATTTCGATCTGGTTTTAGAGCAGATATTCGACAAGAAATGTTAACTCGAGAGATTTACACTCTTGAGGATGCATTTCAATTTGCTACTCAATTTGAACAATACCTCAAGTCTCACACCCTTAGAAAAAAAATGACCTCATTAAGAATTAATTCCCAGCATTGCTCCATTGCCCCAAATCCCCAATCTTCCAAACCATCAAATGATCATAAAGGAAAGACACCCATTGTGTCAAATTCTAAGGCTTCAAGTATAACGTGTTTCATATGTGGCAAAAATGGTCATTGTGCAAGTACTTGTCAACATAGAAATTTACTTATAGATTCTGAAATTATTGAACCTATAAATGATTGTGATGTTGATCTTGTTGCAGTTGACCCTTGTGAAGAAGCTAGTGATGCAGATGAAGCATTAAGTGAGCCACACATTGATGTTATGTGATGTGTATTAACTACCCCTCAAAAGGACACGGATTAGAAATGTACATCAATCTTTCATACATATTTTAAAAGTGGTGATAAATCTTGTAAGCTTATCATTAATAGTGGAAGCTGTATGAATGTTATTGCCACACCAACCTTAGTTAGGATGAAGCTCACACCTGAGCCTCATCCACAACCCTACAAGGTTGCATGGGCAACAAAACTTTCATCTCAATATCTCAACATTGTCTTGTCCCAATACAATTATGAGCATAGTCTAATAAGATATGGTGTGATGTTCTTCCTATGGATGTTTCCCACATACTGTTCATAAGACTCTGGCTTTATGATATTCATTTCATTCATGATGGACATGTAAATACCTACTCATTCATATTAAAGGGCAAAAGAGTTGTTCTAAACCCTACTAAGCCTAAAAAGGCAAGCTCACACCAGCCTAAGGATTCATTTGCCCCAGTAGAAAAGAAATCATTGCAGCTTATTAATAAGCATGAGTTTAAAAGAGAAGCTCATGGAAATATTGTGTTTGCTCTAACTGTAATAAAAATCACTCAACAACCTTGTGATGAAGCCTTACCTATTGAGATAAGTGATCTCCTCTCTAAATTCATTGATGTTTGCCCTAATGAACTTCCCCCACTGAGAAGCATTCAACATGTTATTGATTTGGTTCCTGGATCTTCACTTCCTAATCTTCCTCAATATCAAATGAACCCAAATGAACATGCTGATCTCAAACAACAAGTTGATGAGTTATTATCTATAGGTTTTATTCGAGAAAGTTTATCACCTTGTGTTGTGCCTGTTCTCCTTACCCCAAAATAAGATGGTACATGGCATATGTGTACAGATAGTCATGTGATTAATAAAATTATTGTAAAATATCCCTTTCCCATCCCATGACTTGATGATATGCTAGACATGATGGTTGGTGCACAAATTTTCTCTTAGATTGATCTAAGGAGTGGATATCACCAGATTCGCATGAAAGAAGGAGATGAATGGAAAACAACCTTTAAGACAAAAGATGGGTTATATGAGTGGTTGGTAATGCCTTTTGGCTTGACCAATGCTCCTAGTACCTTTATGCAAGTAATGAATCACATCTTACACCTCTTTATTTTAAGATTTTTAGTAGTTTATTTTGATGATATTTTAATTATTAGTCAGATTAAGAGTGATCCTGTAACATATATGAGGCAAGTTTTTGAGGTCCTTCAACAAGTAAAACTATATATCCATTTGAAGAAGTGTTCTTTTATGGCATCAACAATAATTTTCCTAGGATTCATTGTATCTTGTGATGGTATTTCTGTTGATCCTGAGAAAATTAAAGCAATTCAAAATTGGCCAACTCCATCAAATATACATGATGTTCGTAGTTTTTATGGGTTAGCCACATTTTATAGAAGGTTTATACATAGGCTTAGTATAGTAATGGCTCCAATCACACAATTTTTAAAAGGTGGAGAATTTAAATGGATAAAGGTAGCATCTAATGCTTTTAAGCAAATAAAAAATCTTTTAACTAGCCCACTGATATTAAAATTTCCTAATTTTAACAAAGTGTTCGAAGTATCTTGTGATGCCTCTGGTGTTGGTATAGGAGGTGTTCTTAAGCAAGAGGGTCACCCAATTGCTTTCTTTAGAGAAAAGCTAAATGATGCTCGACAATGTTACTCTACATATGATCGTGAATTCTATACAGTAGCCCAAGCCCTTCCATATTGGAGACACTACCTTCTTTCTCGAGATTTTGTACTATACTCTAACCATGAAGCATTAAAATATCTCAACACTCAAAAGAAGCTCAAATCTTGTTATGCAAAATGGGTTTAATTCCTTCAAGAGTATACCTTCATTCTTAAAAATAAGTCTGGTACTGAGAATAAAGTTGCAGATGCTTTAAGTGGAATGTGTACTATCTTACATAGTATGAGAATCAAAGTTACTGATTTGATAAAATAAAAAATGAGTACAAAACTTGTAATAATTTTGGACAACCATATGAATCTCTAAATGTTGATACCTCCACTGTTGACTCTAATTATCAACTTCGAGATGGATATCTTTTTCGAGGAACCCGTCCTTGTATTCCTGATTCTTCACTTCGAGATTTTCTAATTGAAGAAATGCATTCAGGAAGCATTTCAGGTCATTTTGGTCGTGAAAAAACTATATCCATGGTGGAAGATCGATTGGTTTGGCCAAGTATCAAGAGAGATATTGCTCATGTTGTTTCCCAATGTCGCACTTGTCAATTAGTAAAAAGTGGAAAATATAGTCATGGATAGTATACACCTCTTCCAATTCCTCACAAGCCATGGGAAGACCTTAGTATGGACTTTATACTCAGATTACCTCGCTCCATCCAATGTTTTGACTTGATTCTTGTTGTTGTTGATCGATTTTTAAAAATGGCTCATTTTATTCCATGTTATAAGACATCTAATGCTTCTCATGTTGCTTCAATTTTCTTTCATGAGATAGTTTGTTTGCACGGATTACCCAAAACAATAGTCTCTGAGCATGACGTTAGATTTATGAGCTATTTTTGGAAGACTTTATGGAAGAAGCTTGGAACAAAACTCTTATTTTCAATTGCTTATCACCCTCAAACTGATGGACAAATGGAGGCAATAAATAGAAGCTTAGGAGACCTTCTTAGATGCTTAGTGATAGACAATACCACTAGTTGGGATCTTGTTCTACCCACTGTTGAGTTTGCTTATAATAGTTCTATAAATTGATCAACTGAAAAAAGTCCTTTTCAAATTATTATAGGGTATGAACCAAGAAAGTCAATAGACCTTGTTGACCTTCCTATTCTTTATAGATCTACTGCATTTGCATCTTTATTCGCACAAAGCATGCATGATTTACACCAAGAAATTCAACAAAAGCTTACTTTAAGTTATGATAAATATAAAGCTGATGCTAATGCACATAAGCAATTTATAAAATTTAATGGAGGAGATTTGGTTATGGTCAAGGTTAGGCCAGAGAGGTTCCCAAAAGGAACTTTAAGAAAATTAACACTCCAAATATCTGGCCCTTATAAAATTATAAAGACAATAAATAATAATGCATATGATATTGATCTTCCTAAAAATGCTGGTATTTCACCTGTGTTTAATGTGTTAGATTTAATGTTGTACCGTGGGCAAGCCCTGGATATTTTTCCCTCTACAAATAGCACTAACACACAGGTTGACACTTACTCCTTGCCATCTCATCGATTACGATCCCATCATCCTGATCAGATTTTAGATGACCAGATCATTAGCACATCAGAAGGAGGAGTTCAGAGGTCTCTTATCTGTTGGAAAGGATTGTCACCACTTGAAGACTCTTGGCTTATATTTAAAGAGTTAGACCATATTAGTCCACAACTTCTACATGAGTACATTAATCATCATTCTCCAGAGGAGAATCCTTCAAAGCCGGGGAGTGCTGATGCAGAGCACCCACGTAATCATCGTCGACGTACCAAATCATAAATTAAGCTTAACATTTCCATGATTCTATATTGTATTTTCCATTTTAATGGGCCTTTAGATTAGCCCATTTATCATGTTTTTTTCATGATTGTTATTTGAGTGAAAGGATACTTTAGTCCTTCATGAGAGAGTTAGTTTAAGGATTTTTTGGTATTTTATATGAAAGGACACTTTAGTCCTTCATGAGTGAGTTGGTTGATGGCTCTATTAGTCATTTGTAGGAAAAGGCAATTTAACCCTTCATGAAATGGTAAGTTTATAGTTTTGATGGTCAATTGACATATATTACATGGCTATAAATAAGCCAATGTCTTATGTATCATGGCATTGAATATTGAATGAAAATATATTTCTCTACTTATTGTGTTGATTAGTACTTTCATTCTTATGAGAAGGAAATCTTGAGTGTGAGTATTGCAAGCCTTAGAGAAGGACATCTAAGGAAGGAAGAAGTTCCTTCGGCGAAGGACTGTTTGTAGAGGTCGACTTCAATTATCCCTGCTTCTCCACCACTTGCCTTAACTTTGACACAGGTTAGAACAACCACAACTCTTATTCATCTCTATACTTTATATGGTAAGGAATTTTGTGTGTTAGCGTAATTGTGGCTCGAATCATCTCAATCTCATTTTTTTTATTTTCGCATTTGTACGCAAAATTCGCTTTATTTTATCGATACTCAATCGTGAATAATTTTTATTTTTATTGGTGTAAAAATCATCATACCCTCCGCATACGCATTTATTTTGTCCTACATCAATGGAGCTCTAAGAGAGTTAGTTACCAAGTTCAACTTATCATATCAATCTTAAGGTGCTTACACTGAGATTCCTTGCACAACGAATATATATTCGCGGTGAGAACCTTTTTGTGCATTTCCCTAAATTTAATATTGTTAGTTGGATTAGCATTTTCCTAGTTAATAATAATTTAATTTAAATAAAGCATTCATTCACACAACATGCATACTAACATGATTCATATCTAAATGAAATAAAAGATGAAGACTTAATTCATTGAGAAATTTAGTACAAACAACATTTTATCCCATAATCTATTACATGACATATCCCAACCCTCCCCAATGAGGGTTTAACCTTCCATCACAAATGAAATGCATAAAATATTAGACAATGAAATGAATCTATGCAGGGTTTTTAAAAGAATAAGGATGGGATAAAGGAAAAAAACAAGGAACAACATTTTGTATTCTCCTGATTTTTTGCTTTGCTCTCCAACTCGCGTTCCTTCCTGATCCTCGAGTTTTCTTTCCTGCTTTTCTTTGGTGGTCATTTTCTATTTCCTTGGGTAGGGTTCTCCTTTCTCTCTTGCAGCAACTTTTGAATTTGGAAACTAAGAATGTTAAAGAGGGGAACAACCTTTTCTTAATCTTGTTTATTTGCTTTTATAGATGTAGCCTCCAGCCCTTTAAAATAAATTATATCCAACCTTTCAACTCCTTATTCTTTAATGGCATGTTAATAAATATTTCTATTATTCCTCTTGAAAATGAAAAGATTAAATACAATTGGAGTTAAGGCAGCTGTGGGAAGACCAGGGATTTGAATTTTTTGGCCTTCCCTATGCTGAATTTAATGCTTGTTCCTAGCTGGAATTTTGACAGGCGCTACGGTGCACTGCAATGGTTTTGCTTTAAAATATTTTCCAAGTGAATACCCACTACGGTGTGTGGTAGCACCGAGTTCTCAAGTTTGAGGCCTCTACGGTGCGTGGTAACACCGAGCTCTAGAGTTTTTGCCCGCTGCGACACGCGATAGTGCTGAGCTCTCAATTTTCTGTTCGATGCAGCGCATGGTAGTGCTGAGCTCTCGGGTTTGTGTCCACTGCAGCACGATGTGGCGCATTGTAATGGTTTTCTTCTAGAATTCTATATTTGGCCCATATTTTACTTTGCATGGGTTAATCTTGAAAAAGCAGCAGAAACACATCAATGTATACATTTGGCCCATTGTCGAACACCCATCTCAGTATGGTAGAGTTGACTGGTAAGGCTCTCAATAAAAGCATCCACCTGCCACTCTAATATGCCTCTAAACAATCGACAACGCATGCCCAATAATCCTCCAGACTGTAGTATCTGCTCGCCCACCTCTACAGCAGTAGCAATATGCCATTGCATGGACCCAGAGAAGGTTCTCTCACCTTAAAAAATTGAGGATATAGTGGGACACAAGAACTCACCACCAAGTCTACAAGTCTCTACCTCCAAGTTCTCTAGCAGCCAATGGTCGACAGACCACTACCCTTTGCTCCTTCTTAGAGGAACTTATAAAGGATAGCCTCAATATCTAGGAGGTAGAAGTCTAAAATTGGGGCCACAATCAATAGATAACTAGGAATAGTGGCAAGTACTTACTTGATAAAGTAGAGGTGCCCATCAAGAGTGAGATATTGATTGCTCCAAGAACCGACCCTGGCTCTAACTATTGAATCATCCCTTTATAGTATGTTTGCCACGGTGGTCTACCCGCCATTATAACACCAAGTTATCACAGAGTCATCTCCCTCCTGAAACCAAGCATAATGGCAATACTACGTTGTTGATAGGATGGAGTCTTTCCACTGAAGACAATATGTGAATATTAATTAGTGTTTTAAGGGACTACAAATTTGTGAGCCCACTAGTGATGTCTCATGCACATGAGTCACTTACCATTGAACCCTAACATTATGTTTAGCTAATCTCCATACGAGACCCCTTGAGGTTTGAGCCTTAATGTCCAAATGGTGGTTTCTTAATGATCTATTGGCAATCCCTATCTAGTACAAATAAGACTATATTTCCATGTCTATTCTCACATGCACATAGATAGACTTGTGATAAAAGAAACATTTATATGCCTCTACTCCAACATCCATATACTCAACCTAGCCTTTTATCTAAGTGAGATATTACATTTATCCAAAACACAAAAGATTAAGAAATTCTCATGTGCATATAAGCTCTTGATTATAACCTTGCTTCGATCAAATCTTTAGTGCAACATGAGAGGAAAATTTTCATGTGCACATAATCCCTTGATAAGAACTTTTAATTTGATCTAAGGTAAGAGTGTAAAATAATGTCAAGAAAGGATAATGAATTTGTAATACAAACATTCAATGATTTTATAATGACAACAACATAATTCTATCAGAAGATTATAACAAACCAAAACTCAGTATTAAACATGAAAACTCTACTACATAGGTCTAGCCTAACCGTCCATGGAAGTGGGTTTAAGCTGCCATTATAAAGAAATTAAAAACAACACATGCTTGAACTCTTAAAGTCAACATGATTTCTTATAATATACATTGCAAAAGTCAGAAAAGAGAAAATAAAAGAGGTTATTGAAGGAAGGCCTCTCTTATTCTTCGCTTTCTTAATTTCACTCCTTCTACAACTTTCCAATGGGTATTTTTAAGGTTTTCACCCTTTTCCTTCTTGAGGTAGCTTAAAAGTCTCTTAAGTAATATTCTCAATAATCCTTGTGAATGGTCCTCCTTCTAGGGTTTCATTATGTTGCTATTTTACTCCCTTCAAAATGCCTCTAGGATACCAATGGTCACCTTTGTTTATCATTGAATTTAGGTGGATCATATTTTGAACTGCATATGGCATTTGAGCACACTTGAAGCACATGTCTTGCCTTGGTAGTGATGCATCTGGCACGTGGGCATGCTTAAGTGTTGGACCTTTTGTATGTTTAGTGTTTTGGGAGTGTTTGAGTGAGATACTTTCTGTCTGGTTGGGGCCCAGCGCGCCCATGGGCGCTTGCCATTCTATTTGTCTGGTTTGCTAGTGATCAGGTTATGGTTGAGTGTGATGCTTTCTGTCTGGCTGGTGCCCAGAGCACGCTTAAGCACTTGCTTTTTTGTTTGTGTGGCTCTCAGGCCGCACCTCAACACATGACTCTTTATTTAGTTGGCTTGTTGGCATTGGGGCACGCCTGAGCACATGACTCTTTGTTTGGTTGGTTGGTTGGTGCTGGAGGCATGCCTGAGTGCATGACTCTTTGTTTGGTTAGTACTAGGGGCACGCTAGGCTTTTTGTCCATTGCTGCTCGGTTGTTGGTTTGAGGTACCTAGGATCCTTTTAGCTAATTTCAATGTTGAAATAGTTGGATTGTTTTGAATTATTGTGAAATAAGAAAATACAAAGAAAACACACTAAAATATATTAATAATAACTTACTAAAAAGCATACAAATACAAATACAAATAATTGGGGTTAATTTGGTGTAAATGCCTAACTTATCAATATATATATATATATATAAGTTCATTTTTTTTCTATTAATGTGTTGCTAGTGGAATTTAAACCCTTGACCTAGAATAATAAATCCTGAGCTTCAACTACTGGGCTGCAATATCATTCATACACACACATACACACACACACACACAGATATTTATATATATATATATATTAGCTCTCAGTCTGTTCTTGATTAGGGCAATTTGGAGCTGAATATCTTGCACTCGGGCTAGGGATTCCCCGTCAGCTTTGCAGACAGCTCTCTCAGCTCCGCTTGCTGGTTCCTTGAAGCTTATCTGGTAACTTTCTTCATAATCTTTCTCCTCTTCCGTGTTTATTTTTTTTAATCTGCAATGACCTAATGGATGTTTTGCCTTCAGTTAGATCATTCAGGGAGATCGTGGAGAACTCAACCTCCATGATCTCCATAGCTATTTCTACTTATAAAAGGTGTTCCTGCAATTTTCATCTATGATGATGAAATCTCTTCCCTTGCGGCTAAACACTAGCTTAAATTAGTAGGAAGATTTAATAACTGAAAACCTAGGTTTGGGCTGGCATCAGGTTTTATCAATAGCCTCAAACTTCATGGATAGATCTCCATTGTACCTTTCAATTCACACAAAGTTTTTTTGGCTTTTCTTTTGATTTTGATTATGCCAGGTTTTTGTCAAAGTATCTTTCAATCTTAAGGATATCACCCTCCTGGGATTCATTAAATAGAACCTCACAATGATGTTACTATCAATTCTCTCATCTCTCCTATTTGGATTAATTTGCCCAGTTTCCATCTTCACTTTGTTAAAAAGTATATCCTTTTCAACATTGCTAAAGCTATCAGCTTGTAACAACCATAATGTTGTTACCCATCAATTAGTGACCTAATTGACTCTAAAACTTTTTCATTACTCTAATAATAGTGTTAAGAGTCATCACCTCAAATTTTATGCGATTTGGAAACCATTTGATAATTTCGAGCATTTCCTGGTTTTCTGATGATTTTGAAAATACTTAATTTATTTAGACCTTAGAATTGAAAATGGAGTTAACCATTGGACTCACCACACCCTAATTAGTTAGGGGTGATATTTTGAAAATATTTGGGAGTCATCAAATTTTTCATCAATATTTTAAACATATTTTAATGCCAAGAAAAATAAATTAATTAAATATACTTCCGATTGCAAATCTGATTTGATTTTTGAGTTCCTCATCCCTCAAATAGGTAAGAGTGAAAATTTGGAATTTTTTAGAGAACGTTTAAGTATAAATTTTGATCAAATAGAAAGAAAAAAATAATATTTAAATATTGTTTTCAAATAAATTAATTTATAAAATATAATCAACCCATTTAAATAAATCAAACGACATTAAGTAAGAACAACGTGAATCCATTTACGTTAAGTCACTACTCATCAATCTCATTTTGTTAATTTGTGATTTATGGAAAAGTTGTAAATGTATTATTGACATTCTTATGTGAGAATTGAAATTCATCAAAACTATTATTTCAATTTTAACAAAAGCATCTTCTACAAATACAATATCATTTGTTTAAGATTCTTGCGTCTGTTTGAACTGAAACAATTTGAATACTAATTTGTGACAAGTGAAGATAAAGGAACTAAGAATTGCTTTCATCTTTTATTGCCTGATTAAGCATTCAAACTTTTGCTTTTAAATTTCCTTCTTAAATTGTTTGAAAAAAACAAATTGATAAAAATAAATGTATCTTCTTCTTTACAAATTTCTAAATGCAAGAGTTTAGTTTTTCTTTTAGCTGGTTTTGCACTAAGTCAAAATTGATAGGATGATGTAAGAGCCGTGAGTTTTCAACCATTAAATAGTAATTAAGAACAAATTCATAACTATGTAGGTATATATATATATATATATAAGTTGCTTCATCCAGTATTTGTATATGGAAAATGAGAAATATAAGTAAACTATATACTTCACTATAATTTTGTTGATGTGAAATTCGACTCAAACCTTATATGAATTCACGCAATTTCTCTTAAGATGCTGAATTTGTGCATTTAAATTTCTAATTTAGTTTTTATCAATTGCTTATTAATTACTGCTTGTATTGAAATTTTCATTAGATTTTTGTCAATGTCGATTTTACTGTTCTTAGTTGATGTATTAAATCTTATGGAATCTTTTTTATGATTTTGTTAATTGAAACCTCCTAAGATTTAAAGTTTAGAGTTTAGAAATCTGTAACCTTGAGTTTATTTATTGTGCTTAGGCTCTCTAAATTGTATAGACTTGTATTATGATAAGGAAGATTTTTTGCTAGGTGCTGAATAATGATTATTATTCGATGTTTTATTTTCATTGTACCATGAATTAAATTATGTTTTACTTATAAAACTAGATGGAATTATATTCTTCTTTGTATAATTCTTAAAATGGGTATTGAACAAATGCTAAAAGTTTCTCTTATATCTAATGCTGGATATTGATGCTATGCTAAAGTTTTAGATATTAATGTTGATTGCTGCATTTTTTGGGTATTCAACAAATGCTGATAGTTTCTTTTATATCTAATGCTGGATATTGATACTTATGCTGCAGTTTTATGTGTAATGTTGGATTGTATTTTAAATAAATGTTACTGTTCTTTACAATGCTACTTTAAATTCTAGTTGTCTCTTACAAATGCTGAACTGAATGCAGTTATTTTTTGTATATTAAGTCACAAAATGTCATTCTTTACATTGTTAATCTAAATCACTATCATCATTTATAATTGTTGAACTAGATATAATCGTTCTTTGCATGTTAAGTTAAATACTAATATACTTTGAAATGTTGAATCGATGTTCTTGTACATCACTAAGCTGAATTTATATTGTTGTATCTTACAATGCTAAATCTATGTTGTTGTACATCACTAAGCTGAATTTATATTATTGTATTTTACAATGCTAAATCCATGTTGCTCTACATCACTATACTGAATTTATATTGTTGTTTCTTACAATGATGAATCTATGCTGCTATACATCACTATGTTGAATTAGTATTGTTGTATCTTACAATGCTAAATTTATTTTTATGTACCTATAATGCTGAATTAATGTTTCAATACTTCACAATGTTGAATGAATATTGCTATACCTTACATGCTGAATTAAATGTTTCAATACCTCACAATGCTGAATGAATATTGCTATACCTTACATGCTGAACCAAATACTATTGTTCTGAGTAATGTTGAATTATAAAATGTTGTCCTTTACATTGTTAGTCAAAATTACTCTTGTTCTTTTATAATTGCTGAACCAAATACTATTGTTCTTTGCATATTAAATTACATAATGCAGTCCCTTACAAATGCTAATCTAAATACAGTTATTCTTACCATATCAAATTACAAAATGTTGTCTTTTACATTGTTAATTTAAATTTTGTTGTCCCTTATAATTATGAATAAAAAGCTAGTGTTCCATAGAATTTTAAATCAAATGTTGTCTCCAAATGATATGTATTTAATGTTTGAAGTCTTTAAGACTAAGTTAAATCCAAGTTGATGTTAATAGAACTTGCAAGTATGTAATAGAATTACATGAAATCTATTAATGTTAATTCATACTATCCTTCTCAGTTTATAGTTTTTGTATTAATTTTACATCATTGAATTTTGTTTCTTTATTTAATTAAATTGTCATTTGAATCATAGTCAATTTAATTCATGATGTTAATTTACTAATTTCATGTTTTCCTTATCATGCATTTATTTCAAATTGAAATATCATAATATGATTTTCTTGACCATAGTATTAGTTCTTTAATACTAGTTCTTTCACCTTATCTGCAAGTAAGTTGAGAAATAGTATGTTAACTTTACATCTAATTTCATTTAGAGAATTTAGTAGGACAAATGTCCAATCTCATTAGATTTGATTCACTAGTTCTCTTTCTCCTTAACTTCTTAATTTTATTTAAGTTCTTTAATACTTAAATTAAGAATCTCTTTTGTTGTTTATCATGATTTAAGACATCTTATAAGATTCTCTAATCCATAAACCATAGTAAACATAAAGTGATAGATTACTAATCTGACTTCCTTATTCCATTTAAACACTTCCTGTCAATTGATCCTAATTAGGTTAGTGATTAGTTTGATATAAAATTTCTTAATTCATATGCTATTATGATGAAGTTAGTATTGTATGCTTTAACTTTTACTTATCTTAGCTTAATGAAACTTGAATTTTACTCTTCCTTTACTAGTTTCCTAAACCTAAATCATTAATCTAATTGATTTGATTGGTTTGGGACTAGTAATATACAAGTTCTTAATACTTTGATTGTAATTATGAATTAATTTCTCCCTTCTTAAACTACTTTAAAATACAATTTTCAAAGCTTCTTCCATGTCTACTATTATTTACAGTTGACTTGAAGATCTTCATCTAAAAGAAATATAGAATACGGAATATCAAAGACAGGAAGTATAACAGCCCTTGAATGGTTTGTTTTCCATACTAAAAGAAATATAGAAAATGGAATACAAAGACATGAACCCTTGAATGGTTCTACTGTAAGAAAGAAAACAAGGAGAGGTTAAAGATGAATACTAGGAACTGCCCTTAGCATTATTCGGCTTTCCTACTACTCTCCAACTTCTTATCTTTCATCTCCTCAAATTTCTCTCCCTACTTTCTCCGAATGGAATTCTTCTCCTTCCTTGCTTTGGGTTCTTCCTTCTTTTCTTTACAGCAGCTCTAAATTTTTGATCTTGAATGTCAAAGAAGGGAACTGTAACAGCCCAAACTCTTAAGCACCAAGGTATTATCCACTATGGCCTTAAAGGCCTCACGGTTTTGCCCTCAAAAGATAACTTCCTAGCAGATCACCCATCCTAGGAGTGCTCCTACATGAGCATGCTTAACTTTAAAGTTCTTATCAGGACCTCCATCGTTAACTGAAAATACGCCTTAATATTTAAGAGTTTCACTTATTTATACTTAAGTGGGTCTTTACAATCTCCCCAACTTAAGTAACTGACATCCTCATTAGTATCCCCACACAGATCTAAGAACCATCCATTGGGTAGTTAGGACTAGAGGTGGCCCCTTCAGGCTCAAGAAGTACCCATAACCATGTAGCACCTTAACCATCATGGGTTCAAGAGACTTCTCGCATGAATTGGTACTTTACTTTGTGTGGCACTTAGCTCCTATCTGACACCCTATGGTCTGCTCTGATATCATTTGTAATATCCCAAACTCATAAGTACCATGGTATTATCCGCTTTGGCCTGATAGGCCTCATAGTTTTGCCCTCATAATATAACTTTTCAGTAGGTCACCCATCTTGAGAGTGCTCCCACATGAGCACCCTTAACTTTAGAGTTCTTATCAAAAACTCTACTGTTATCTGAAAAAGCACCTCGATGTTTAAGAGTTTCACTTATTACTACTTAAGTGGGTTGTTACAGGAACTCTCTCTAAGTCTTACATATAAGCTTACATAGAAGTGCCCACAGCCCTTTGGAATAAGAAATTGTTTAACTTTTCAAATCCTTGCCATAAATGCTTCTTCATAAATTGATTCAGTTAATTATCTAGAGAATGCACTGAATAATGAATAGAATAGTTGTGAAAGGCAAAAGAAATCAGCTCTTTTGTCCTTCCCTATGCTGCATTTATTGCTAATTCTGGCTGAAAATACGGAAGCCACTGCAGCGCGTTGTGGCGCAATGTAGCACCTAGCCCTTAGAATTCATTCCACCCTAGCGCGCTATGGCAGATTTATTAAATTTCATTTCATTTCTGTATCCGACCCTTTTATTTCGTTGTAGCGCGCAATAGCGCTTAAACCTTCAAACTGAATCTGCAGAGTCCAATCTTGCTACAGTGCGCAGTAGTGGCTGAACTTTTGAGTTGGGTCCGCTGCAGCGCACAGTAGAAGATCATTAAATCTTCCTTTCATTTTTACTCCGTTGTGGCGCGCGGTAGTGCTTGAACTTTTGAATTCAATCTGCCTTGGCGCGCTACAGCAGTTCTATTAAATTTTCATTTGTCGTCTGGTTTTATAAATGCCGATGTGGCGCGCTGTAGTGGTTGAGGTTTCAAGGTTGACCCGCCTTGGTGCGCTGTAGCGCGCTTGGGTGCGCTACAGCAGTTTTCTTCCAAAATTATAGTTTCCTTCCAGAATTTCCCCAACTTGTCTTTTTGGCCTGAAATTATGGGAAAATAAATCAAAGTAGACCATTCAAATATAAATTTGCTTGTGTTTCTTCTTTTATTTTGTTATAAATCTTGGACTTATCAATATATTTCCTTAAATACTTTATTTTGTTAAGTTAAAAATGCTTCATTTTTAGTTATTGTAATTTTCTTTGTTGCTTGTTACACCTTCTGGTTGCTTAAAAGTTCATTTAAAGTGATATCTTAAAATATATAGATTTCATTAAATAAACCTAAAATATACATAGAAAATTGTCTAATGCATATATTTTTTTTCTTAGCTGGGGCCCTGGCATTGTGATACCGACAATGTCAGATTCAAGGTTGTTCATGGGGGAAACTTCAGGTGAAGAGTTTAGCCCAGAGGAGGACATTTCTAATGTTGCTGAAGGTTAGCTAGTTTTTTACTATTTGTGAGAACGAGCGTGCCTTTTCTTTAAATTTTAATTTTGTATTATAATAATTAATATTCTGGATGCCTTTACTTTTCTAACTCTTACATTAAGTTACACTAATATTCTTCATTTTTGTGCTATAGGAATGGATGTTATACATATTTTGCTTCCACACTCTATTCTTTTCATATATGATGATGAATGAATTGCAACTTCATGTGGCATATTATATTATTATTGGCAAATTAGGCTGTAAACCTAATTCGACTTTAATTGGGAATCTGTCACACAATGATTGCTCTATTGTAATCATGTTAATATTATTATTAACATGACCATGGCAAGGATGAGGCTCCATAACGGGTACCAGAGAGCATCATACTGTGTTAGATTAGGAGTTGTATTCCTATTTACCTAATGGATTGTTCTTCTGTAATACAATCATCAAACATAACATCCATAATAGCATACTTTGAAGCAACTCAATAAAAGCATAAATTAGAAACATCCACATATAATATTTAAAACATTCCATAAGAAATCTAAGATAACTTAAGAATTTTATAATCATTCCTAAGAAGGAATGGAATTTGAAATGCAGATTTGACCTACTACACCGCAAGGTTTGAAGCCATTTGGGACTTTGACTTCCAGCTTTGTCAAAGTGGTGGCAGAATCGTAAAAGTAGTGTCAGCCAAGGGCATTCTAGTACTTAACAAGCTACTATGCTCTCCCATCTTTAGAGGACTTTACTTTCTGATCTTTGCTAAAGAATGGCTGAATTGATAAGAAGCAGCTCTAGACTTCATAGAGTGCCCAAATCCTCTCCATCTTGAGCTTGTGACATTTCTTCTATAAGACGTAGCCGAGGATTGGTGGATCACCATTTGTTGAAAGCTATATTTGAAATGAAAGAGGAAGCATCGTGCTATCACCTATACTAACTTTTGTCTTGCATTTATTATTGAATTCATAGGATGATTTAGTGTCCATCCAAGTCAAACTTATCATGAATGTTTGTATCTCTTTTATCAAGCATTAGTGTATATATGTTTAATCTTTTCATCCTATCATCTAAGTAACCTTTGCTTTTGATGAATAAGGAAATTATGTGATTGTTCTTGAATGTCAAATTTCATCATATTTTTTTTCCCAATCAAAAGTAGTATTCCTCTGACCACAAACATAATGAATTCATGATCACCACTAATGAATACTATCATACGAAAAATACACAACTGCACTTGCACGCAAGTGTACGTGGTCAAAAGTAATAAGTGGAAGTTAATTTCGAGATTTATCGTCCTCTGGGAATGGTAGTTTTGATACTACGTTATATCTTCTTTCAGTAGTGTTTAGAAGATTGAGTTTTGGTTTTGATTTGGTTCCTAAACTATCAATGCAAATGACATTAAGATAAGATACAACTTGTTCGAAGAGAGAGAGTTGGGGTTTCATTGTTGTACTTGTAAGGATTTGGTGTTGTCACTTCTTTGTTTAATGTATAAATTTATTTATTTATGCTTAATTAAATCATGTGATCACTGTTAGAATTAGAGCAATCCTCCAATTATAACAAGTTCATATTTAGTGCTACTAGGAGAACTCCCTTTGGGTTTCTACCACGGTTCTTAAACCTTTTATGAGATCGTGGTTTGATTTACCATTAATTTCCTATGTCTAGGTTACCAAATATTTTCTTTTACTTGTTGGATCTCACAAATAGGATTTCCATCAACAATGCGTTATACGCTTACACACGCAATTTAGCTAGATGAGAGGATGCATTGAATCGAATAGACTATGTCACATCATCCATTGGGTTCTCAATGTCCTCTCATCCCTTCTACTTTGATGAGCCATAAAGCATGAGTTGATGGGAACTTGGTTCACAAGCAACAATTCTCTTGGTAGAGCTCTTAAGGATTAGGGTACAAGTGAGCTTTGAGAAATTGTCACCTAGATCTCAGCTCTACTTACACTACCCTTCCTTTCTCTTATCTAATTGATGAGCTCAGAAAAGTTCTTTAAATAATATTTTATTTTAGTTTTAGTTTTAGCAAAATAAATTGATAAGAGTTCATCCAAGCATTCTATTCACATTAATAATTATAGATGCTTCACATAGAAATCAATTTTATTCATTAAAACATTTCCATTACAATGCCATAATATCCTTACATTTTCCCATAACTATATCCCAACCCTCTCCAAGAGGATTTAGCTTTCCATTTAAGAATAAATATGAGCATACATGCCAAATGAAGTAAGCCTTGACATTGGTTTACAATAGAAAATAATAAAAAGGGAGCTTAGGGAAAAAATACTCGAAAGCTCCCAGAGATTTTCTAGGGTTCTCTTGAACTTCTTCCTGCACTTCTCCTTGATTTCTCCACCATTCCTTTGCTATCTACTTTTTTTCTTTCTTCATAGATTGTTGTTGGCCTTCTAGAGAGTTATCCTCCTTTTCCCTTGTTGCAGCCTTTTTTTGGTCTTTTAAATGTCAGAAATTGGAACCCTTCTTCAGCCTCAAATTTGCCTTTAAATACTGGACTTTTTTAGCCCCAAGTATTAATAATATATGCCTCTTCATATTCTTCTATTTTAATGTTAACCTTTAATTTATTCTGCCAAATCTCCTTGACTTCCCCAACTTTAATGTTTATTCTAGTTTCAAGAGGATAGGAAAAATCAAATATTTTATTTTGTGACCATTCCCATGATGCATTTAGTGATGATTCTAGAATTGTTTGTAATAGGAGCTGCGGCGCACCGTAGTGGCCTTGATACAAACACTGTTCCACCGTGGCACTCTGCAGCAGCCAAAGTTCAAATACTATTCTTTTGTATATTTTGACGGTTTCATTGAGGTCACCACCCATTCGTTATGGTGCGCTGAAGGCGCGCTACGGCGGCTGAATTTTTGAAAAGGCGGAATAGTAACTATTTCATTAAATCATCTAGAGTTTGCATAAATAATCAGAAATGCTTCCACGGTGTGCTACGGCGATTCAATTAGTTCACATAAAGTTTGCGTAAATAATCAGAAATGTCATCACGGCAAATTTTGTGAACGTGGTATAGTGACTGTTCAACTAGTTCACATAAAGTTCTTAATGATTAATTAAATATGTCGTCGTGGCGCGCTGCGGTGCACTGCGGCGAGCTGCAGCAGTTTTGTTCCAGGTCAGTGTGAATCCTTATGGGGCATAGCATGCTGTGGCGCGTTTGGAGCGTGCTATAGTAGTTTATTTTATGAGTAAGCGGATTGGCACTTTTCAATTATTCCGTATAAGGTTCTACTTTTTCTCCCAGGAAATGATGTTGCAGCCCGTTGAGACGCGATGCAGTGGTCTTCTTTCCTAGTCCTCAGGTATACTTCCAGGTGAGGGAAATTGATGGGCTGCCATGGTGCGCCGTGGAGCCATGTCGCGACACGGCGCACTGCGACGATTTTCACCCAGGATTCAGTGATTCAACTCATACTTCTCATTTTCTTGATTTTTCCTGCAAAAATATAATTTCCACTGAAAATATATAAATATATATGATAATTTGAATGTTAAAGCACTACATTTTTGTTATAAATTTTGAATATATCACACCCTCACACTTAAATTCTTGCTCATCCTCGAGTAAGCTCACAAATAATTTTCTGAATTTCTTAGATAATGGATTCGATGTAGGATGTCAATGTGAAATAAATTAGTCACTATGTGTTGCTCTAAGTTAAGATGACTTCATAGTTCTCATCTCTACTATCCTCTTCAATCAAGTCCAAATTTTAGTTACAATCTAGTTTCTACTCAAATGTTCATACTTATGTCTTTATTATGGGGGTAATCATCCTTAGAAATTTCACACCTTGATTAAGCATTTGGTGAGCGATAAGTGTATTGTGCTATGTGTGCCCCTTCTCATGATTCACAAGGACATTTTTATATTTTCATGAGAGATTTTTTTCTTCATCCTAAGTTCTTAATTTTTAAATATGGGAGAGATGTTTTTGATCATCCCTATTTTCTATTTTTGAATTCAGCTTAAGGGAGAGATATTTTTCATCATTCCTTAATTTAGTACCTTGTGATCATTAAGTCCTGCAGGAGCCTAGCACACTCATTCATTCACTCACATTTTGCCATCTTGGTTTTAATCCCTTAAGTTCTTCACCCCCACACTTAAACATAAGCATATGTTCATTCCAGCTTGTTGGAAACTAAATCTTACTAGAGCTTTAAACTTGATCAAGAGGTGCAAGATTTGAAATATGGATTTATCATCTTGATTTCAAGCATATTAGTGTCTTTATTATCACACATTTGAGTTCAGTATTGAGTCCAGGAACTAATCATGTTCAGAAAATTTTAACTTTTAAACATAATCATAGAAATGATAAGGGTGCCAACGATCCAAAAGTTACTTTATTGAATTAAAAATAAAATAAAATATCATAGTAACAATAAAGACAAAAAGCTAGAAAATAAAAGAATACAACCTTATTAATCATTATTTTCATCTTCCTCATCCACATCCCGGTAAGTGTAATCTGCTGGCCAGTCGTAGTCCAGGAAGGGTATCCTACTGGAGGGTGCGGTAGCCTAGACCTTTCTGGTCCTCCATGTAAGCTCCACTCTTGGAACATAGTTCCTAGAGCATCGTGGAGTTCTGCTTGGAACTCACACTGCCTGGCGACTTCTCCCTTGATGAAACGCATGTCGCGTGCTAGGGAGATTCCCAAGTCCCGTTGATGCACAAGTTGAAGCTTCGCCTTCTTCTCGTCATCAATTTGTCCATCATGGTCCTGCCAACAAAAGTTGAAGCCTTGCCTTCTTCTCCCCTCCTCTTCTTAGCTCGCACCCCCCCTTGGGTGTGAGCGCTCAGGTTTGTTAATTCTGGAGGAGCACAAGGCAGAATCACGATGTCGGAAGAAGGGATCTTTACCCCTTGATTCTCGTAGATACCTAAAATGAGTGACCCAAAAGCAAAAGCGGCGCAAGGCCCAGTCAAGGTGTTCCAGAGCTGCTTCCTTATAATGCTGTAGATATGAATATCTCCATCTCTTTGCAATGCACAAAGGAGCAACGCCCATGATTGAGTCACCTCACTCAGATGCCCAAAGGGCATGTCAAAGCTGGAAACGAACATATGCCAAGCA
Source organism: Gastrodia elata (assembly GCA_016760335.1). Classification (NCBI taxonomy): domain Eukaryota; kingdom Viridiplantae; phylum Streptophyta; class Magnoliopsida; order Asparagales; family Orchidaceae; genus Gastrodia; species Gastrodia elata. Next base: position 14,591,138 of record CM028678.1, on the reverse strand, counting down.
TTGCTCGACTCCATTAGGAGTGCTCGAGGACTGTTTTCCAGGTTTCCTCTCCATCATGCATCAGTGCAGATGATCTCACTCACAATTGCTGTAAGGTCATATTGGGAACTTAACAGTTTGAGGTAGGAGCAGTTCTGAACCTCTCTTAAGATATAGAATCTTTCTATGTCTCTGCTCCCAAACTCCACAATCCTCCCCCTCACAGACTTTATGCCCGATCGCATTGATTGCATTGACATTGACCTCCTGTGCAAGAGAGAGGTAAGTTGGGCTAATGGGACTTACTAAGTGCTCCCAATTATTATTCAGAATTTGTTTAGGGTTCATAGGGTATGGGAGCCCAAATCTTCATCCTGAGATTAATTTTCTTTTGATTATTACTTGGTTGAAACATTTTTTTGATTCAACCGAAGAAAATAATTTTCTTATTAAATGCCCCACCAACTGTGAGGGCAAAAGTTCCCATGCTCGTTGTGGATTTCTTCCTCGAAGATATTTCTCTCTTAATGCTTAGAATGAAGATATTGAAACAAATGATGGATTGGTAGTAGTTGGGAATGTTGAGAGCTGAGGTGCTTGAGTTCTCGAGGAGGTGCAGCCTCATACTCCCTTCTAATAGCTTTTTATAGCAATGGGAAGAAATGATTTTGGATGTTTGGATTAATCACACATTGCATTTTAATTCATGGTCAACTTAGTCTTAAATCATGCCATAAGTGTGATTAAATTTTTTGGTCAAGAAGATGGGAAAACACAGCTTTTGCAGCACCTAAAAGTCAGACTTGTGGTCCCAAGGCATGCTGTAGTGTCTTTGACTGCCTTGGGAATCCAATGCAGTAAATTTTGGCTGCAGTTGGGCACATTTCGCAGTAGCACGCTGCGGCGCGCCACGGCGCACAGTGGCGCCCTGGTCATTTTGTGCTGTGATTCATCTGCTTTAGCATGTAATAGTGACAATTTCTGCTATAGCGCGCTGTGGCAGATAAATCCACTGTAGAGCTCTGTGATGGAAAAATCCGCTGAAGCGCACTGCGACGGCTTCTGAGCAGATATTTTTCCATAATTTAAATTTAGCTCAGAATCATTTTCCACATTTAAAGTTTTTGGTAGTTTATTAAATTAGAACTACTCCTAAGTTCTAATTCTAACAAAATAGAGTTTTGGATTTCCTCCCAAAAAGTGCTTGGTTTAATGTCATCAGCCCGACACATTGAGGATCATTCTATGTGGCTTCTTTAATTGGGGGTTTTCTTTTCCACACTTTTGCATTATAAGAGTGAGCATTTGCTATGCTCCAACTCATAGAAACACTAGTCTCCTTCTCATCTTCCCCATTCTCAATATTTTGATTGGGAATTACTTTCTTTTTCTTCTTTCCTCTCCTAGTCTTTTTCTTTCTTTTAATTTCTTTTTTCTTAGCCTCCCCTCCAGATAGGGAGCTCGTACCATTCTCAAAATTATTCCCATTCACGACTAGGCTTTTAAGATGCCGCACCTTGCACATGTCTTCTTCACTCAAATTCCTTTTCCAAGCACATTCAATCATTTTCTTTTTAAATAGGGTGGGTTTTAGATCGATAACATCAGCCTCACCCTTTACCTTTATGCTAATTATACCCTTGACTATATAGATTATGGCATTGGTGCTAGCTAGGAAAGGTCGCCCAAATATGATAGTGGAATCTTCATTCCATGCATCCCATTCGCAAATAGTATAATCTGCGGGAGTGGAGAACTTTCCTAGACCAACGGGGACATTTCTAACTATTCCTAAAGGAGTTCTTGAATTAAGGTTTGCAAATTTTAGGATCATTGAGGTAGTTTCCATCCCTCCCAAATTAAATTCCTTGTATACATGGTAAGGCATGATATTGACTGATGCTATAAGATCACATAAAGGATTTAGAAGAACCTCACCCCCAATCACGCACGGGATATTCAACCTTCCATGATCCTCCTTCTATTTTGCCACTAGTCTTTCAATTGGTCTGCTTCCTAATTTACTTTCTAAACCCCATCTAGATCTACTATCTTCAATTTTAACATTAGGTCAGTCTCTTTCAGTTTCATCTAAATGAACGACACACACAGTTTCCCTTGGGTTAATTTCAGTCGAGCTGGGCAAAGTTCCCTGTTACCGAGTAGACAATTGTTTGGAAGTTTGTCCCAATTGAACTTCAATATTTCTAATAGACACCTCAATTCCTTGAATTGAGGTTTCGTTCCAATTCATGGTCGTCTCGGTCCTTTTCATAAATTGCATGGTTTGAGTTTTAAAAGCCCAAAATGATTTTTTTAACCCGGATACCTGCTTACTATTTTCAGTGGAATTATATGAATTATTGAAATTTTGGGTTGGCCTATTTTGTGGTTGAAAGCTGCAATTTCCTTGTGAATTTCACTCACTCCAGGAGAAGTTAGTATGGTTTCACCACCATGGATTGTATGTATTTGAGTAGGGGTTATTATTATTGTTTCTACTTCTCATGAAGCTTACTTGTTCAGTTTGTGAAGGAGCAAAGGGGTTGTTCAAATTACAACACTCATTTTTGAGGTTCCCTCCACACAACTCATAGTTCACTTCATGAACGGCGCTCACATTCAAGCTCTCAATTTTATTTATTAATAATTCAACTTCCCTTTGAAGGGAGGCCAATTGATTTGTCTCATTCAGGTTATTCACCTTTTTTTTATTGGGAGTAAGCCGCTAAGTCGGCCATTAATACACATTATTTGTCATTTCCCAAAGAGATCAAATGCCTCCTCTATAGTCCTACTACTCAAAGAGCCCCCTGCAGCTACATCAATAAGTGTCCTTGTAGGTGCATTCAGTCCGTTATAAAAAATTTGCACTTGCATCCACAGGGGGAACCCATGATGCGGGCAACGCCTTAAGCAGTCCTTAAAGCATTCCCAGCCATCATACAAGTTTTCTCTGTTTTGCTTAGAGAAATTTAAAATCTCATTTCTCAGCCTGGCAGTCTTAGCAGGTAAGAAATATTTGGCTAGGAATTTCCTAGCTAAGTCATCCCAAGTTCTAATGGACTTACAGGAAGAGAGCTGAGCCAAACTTTTGCTCTATCTCTCAGTGAAAATGGGAACAATCTTAACCTAAGGGCATCATCAGATACTCCATTGAATCTAAAAGTGTCGCATATTTCCAGAAAATTTAAAATATGCGCATTAGGGTCATCCGATGATAGACCACTAAATTGGTTGTTTTGGATTATATTTAAAGTTGATGGTTTGAACTCAAAATTATTTGCCTGAATTGGAGGTCTAACTATAACATTTTGGACTCCTTCTATGGTTGGAAGTGCATATTCTCTAAGAAGTCTTCTCCTAGTGTTTACTACTTCCTCTATGAGATTGACCTCTAAATCTTCTGTGTGTGCTTGTTCTTGGTTTAGGATTACTTGTTCTCTTCTAGCTCTAAGATAGGTTCTATCTATTTTTGGATCAAAAAAGATTTCAGAAAGGTTTCTCCTACTCAAGCAGTTTAAATATTACAACTAGTAAGAACAAGTCACAGAAGTCAAATTCAATAATAAAATTCAGTAGATAATATTTCAGCAAATAGAAGTAAGCAATATATTTCAACACAAATTTTCTTTTAGGAATTTTCTATTTTCCTATCTCCAAATATGAACTAAAGCAAATCTTAATTTATACTAAAGTTAGTACAATCTGATATAATTACAGAAAATGAAAATATATATAACAATTAAGCAAAGAGTGTAAATCACTATTTACTTAAATATTGTACTTAATACAAAACAAAATTGTTCCCCGACAACAGTGCCAAAAACTTGACAGACGGAAAATACACGTCTGCGCTTGCATGCAAGTGTACGTGGTCTGAAGTAATAAGTGAAAGTTAATTATGAGATTTATCATCCTCTGGGAACGGTGGTTTTGATACTAAGTTATACCTTCTTTCAATAATGTTTAGAAGAATGAGTTTTGATTTTGATTTGGTTCATAAATTATCAATGCAAATGTCTTTAAGATAAGATACAATTTGTTCGAAGAGAGAGAGTTGGGGTTTCATTGTAGTATTTGTAAGGATTTGGTGTTATCACTTCTTTGTTTAATGTATAAATTGATTTATTTATGCCTAACTAAATCATGTAATCACTATTAGAATTAGAGAATTCCTCCAATTATAATAAGTTCAGATTTAGTGCAACAAGGAGAACTCCCTTTGGGGTTCTACCTCGGCGCACCTTTATGAGATTGTGGTTTGATTTACCTTTGATTTCCTATGTCTAGGTTACTAAATATCTTCTTTTACTTGTTGGATCTCACAAATATGATTTCTGTCAATAATGAGTCATGCGCTTACACACACGGTTTAGCTAGATGAGAGAATGCATTGAACCCATTGGACTCTGTCACATCATCCTTTGGGTTACCAATGTCCTCTAATCCCTTCTACTTTACTAAGCCACGGAGCTTGAGTTGTTGGGAACTTGGTTCACAAGTATCAAGTCTCTTGGTAGAGCTCTTAAGGAAAAGAATGCAAGTGAGTTTTGAGAACTTGTAACTTAAATCTCAGCTCTACTTGCACTACCCTCCCTTTCTCTTATCCAATTGATGAGCTCAAAGCTTAAGTTCTTATATTAATATTTCATTTCAGTTTTAGTTTCAACAAAATAATCTGATAAGAGTTCATCCAGGCATTCCATTCACATTAATAATTTAGATGGTTCACATAGAAATCATTTTTATTCATTAAAATATTTTCCTTACAACACCATAATATCCTTACATTTTCCCATAACTACCTCCCAACCCTCTCCAAGTGTATTTAGCTTTTCATTTAAGAATAAATATGAGCATACATGCCAAAGGAAGTAAGCCTTGACATCAGTTTACAATAGAAAATAATAAAAAGGGAGTTTAGGAAAAAAATACTCGGAAGCACCCAGAGGTTTTCTAGGGCTCTCTTGAACTTCTTCCTGGACTTCTCCTTGATTTCTCCTCCATTCCCTTGCTATCTACTTCTCTTATTTCTTCATGGATTGCTGTTGGCCTCTTGGAGTGTTCTCCTCCTTTTCCCCTTGCTACAGCCTTCTTTTGGTCTTTTAAATGTTAGAAATTGGAACCCTTCTTCAGCCTAAAATTTTTCTTAAAATAGAGAACTTTTTAGCCCCAAGTATTAATGACATATGCCTCTTCATATTCTTCCATTTTAATGAAATACCTTTAATTTATTCTGTCAAATCTCATTAACTTCCCCTGTTTTGATGTTTGTTCATGTTTCAAGAGGCTAGGAAAAATCAAAGATCTTATTTTGTGACTTTTCCCATGCTGCATTTAATGATGATTTTGGAATTTTCTTATACCGGGCGCTGCGGCGCGCTGGAGCGGTCTCGATCCAAACACTATTTTGTTATGGTGCGCTACAGCAGCTGAAGTTCAAATACTATTCCGCTATGTATTTTGATGATTTCCTTTAGGTTGCTACCCATCCGCTATGGCGCGTTGAAGGGGTGCTACGGCGGTTGTTTTTCAAAAAGGCGGAATAGTAATTATTTCATTAAATCATATATAGTTAGCATAAATAAACAAAAATGCCGCCATGGCGCGCTACGGCAATTAAATTTTTGAAAATGCGTAATATTGAATGTTCAATTAGTTCACATAAAGTGTGCGTAAATTATCAGAAATGCTGCCGCGGCGGAAAGCTTTTGTGACGCAGAATAGTGACAGTTCAAATAGTTCATATAAAGTTCTTAATGATTAATTAAATATATTGCCATGGCGCACTACGGCGGACTGCGGCACACTGCAACAATTTTGTTCAAGGTCAGTGTAAGTCCTTATGGGGCATAGCGCGTTGTAGCACACTTGGAGCACGCTGCAGCGGTTTATTTTATGATAAAGTGGATTGACACTGTTCAATTATTCTGCATAAGGTATTAATTTTTCTCCCGGGAAATGATGCTGCGGCCCGCTATGGTGTGCTGCAGCTGTCTTCCTTCCAGGTCCTCAGGTATACTTCCAGGTGAGGGAATTTGATGGGCCACCATGGCGCGCTGCGGCATGCCATGGCGCGCTGCGGCATGCCATGGCGCGCTGCGGCATGCCATGGCGCGCTGCAGCGGTTTTCACCCATAATTCATTGATTCATCTCATACTTCCCATTTTCTTCATATATTTTTCTGCAAAAGTATAATTTCCACTCAAAGTATATGGATATATATGATGATTTGAATGTTAAAGCACTACATTTTTGCTATAAATTTTAGATATATCCAATACTCCAATCAAAGTCTCTGTAACTTTTAGTAGTGCCTTTGATGAAGTCACTTTTTTAAGAAGTATGGTAGCTACAATGCTTAAGAACTAGACTCGGCAAGCTTTGGTAATTCAAAAGTGGATTGCAATATATCCTTCAGCCACTACCAATAATGATGCACCAATAGCCCCTTCTCCTTATATACCCCGCATTTCTCGTCAATCGGTAGATGGACTTCTACATAATTTTCTAAGGTTGAGACCTTCAACTTTTAGTGGGAACCTTTCTCTCATGGATATAGCCAGTTGACTAAAGATGGTGGAAAAGAATCTCATAAGTATCAAGTGCCCCAATTCTAAGACAATCTGTCTTAAAACTCACCTATTTTGTGAGGAAGCTGAGTACTAGTGGGACAATATACAGAACACTCATTTAATTGACTACGGCATTGAAGAAATTTCTTGGGCTACATTTATGGATGTTTTCAAGGAAGAGTTCATTCCTCCATCAGCACAAAATATAATTGAACATACATTATTAAGAATGAAGAAAGAAAGTCGTCATGTCTCAGAGTATGAGATGAAGTTCAAGAGGTTGACTCGCTTCGCTTTTGACCTCATTAGATCCGAAGCTGCTTGATGCCATCGATTCCAAAGTGGTATGTGGGACTCCATTAAAGTTCACATCATCCCTTTATGTCTCACCGACGTTTCCAAATTAGTTAAGACCACAAGAGTGGTGGGGCACAACCAATCAGAAAGAAACTTGAAGAGAAAGATTCATTTAGCCATCATGAGGCATCTAAGAATCATAAGCCTCATCATGCTAAGGTTTATCATATCGAAGCTTCCCCACCATCTGAACTAATTCAGGGCTGCAATAGACCCCATCATGTATGGATGTTGCTTGCATCAATCATTCTTATAGGATTCTAGTCTTTCATGCCATGACCATAAACCAAAGAGACTTGAGGATGACGATAATGCCACCTCCTTCAGTTGTAGCCACTAAACCAGTATTGGAGCAAGCTACTGCTCCCAGATTTTAGAATCAAAACAGCTTCAAGAAGTTTGTTAATTACCATCCTGCTGGTCCTGCACGTCTATACGCTATTACTCCCATTGAAGTCTCAGAAGATAATAACGTAGTTTCAGGTACACGCTTCCAAGCCCATCTTCTTTTACAAAATCATTTGTGTTCCAACATAATTGTAATTGCAAATAGTTAATGCAGTCAATTAAATAATCTTAGGAACACTCTATCTAAATGACAAATCTAGCATTATATTATTTGACATTGGGGCCTGTCATTCTTTTATCTCTGGACATTTTACTAAGATCTTTAATCTGCCTACATATAAGTTGGTAGAGTCACTAAATGATGGACTTTTTTCTGGAGCCGAACTCAATGCTCACAAATTTTGTAATATTAAAATTTTGTTAAATAATCAAGCATTTGAATCCAAGTTGATTGTTCTACATCTAGTCAACTTCAAAATTATTCACCAAATGAATTAGCTTAGTAGTCACAACGCAATTATCAATTGCCAAAAGAAGAAAGTCACACTTTATTTTCTTGGAAAGCCTAAAACATTCATATAAAAAATTAGCACTCAAGCATCTCTAGTCAATGCTATTAAAGCGAGGAAGTTGATTTTAAAGGATGTGATGCCTTCCTTGTCACCATGATGGGTGATCGATCTAAGATTGGGATATCACCAGTTGTGAGTAAAATATTATAATGTTGAGAAGACAACTTTTCACACTTGTTATGATCAATATGAATTCCTTAAAATGTCTTTCAGATCACTAATACACCTTAATTTTTATGAACTTGATGCAACGAGTCCTAAGGCCTTATTTAAACAATCTCATCATCATCTTTATCGATGATATTCTCGTCTACTCCAAAACTCTGAAGGCTCATGAAGTTCATTTGAGAGCAGTGCTGGAGACATTGTGTGTTTATTTGTTGTATGCAAAATTCTTAAGGTTTGTGTTTTAATTAGATTTTGTAGCATTCTTGGGTCATATAATAGATGCCCAAGGAATTCGTGTAGATCAAAAGAAGGTTAGTGCCATCCAAGATTGGGTACAGCCCATGTCAGTGATTGATATTAGAAGATTTTTGGGATTTGCTAGTTATTGATGCTCTTAGCTATCATGCTACATTATGTACCATGATTGCAGAAAGTCATAGTGTTGATGAATTTTGTAAGATGTATATCAAGCCTATCTGAGGTGATATGCTCAATTAGTTGATACAGTTAAGTTTTGTAGAGCTAACCATTCATGGAGATGTCTCTATTGCTCAGACAAAAGATGAATATTATCTTAAGTTTAAAACTGAGATTGAAAATGGTCATCATCATGATCTATACAAGGAGATCATATTTGGATTACCATATCCATGCATCAAGAAGTTTTGGTTGAAAGTCATAATTTTGGATACCAGGTCCACCCTGGTTGTGCAAAAATGTACCAATACTTAATGTAGTCTTTCAAGTGGCCTGGTGTGAAGAAAAGTGTATTTGAATTGATTGCGAAGTGTCATGCATGTAATCTGGTTAAGGTCAAACATCAAAGGCCTAGAGGATTATTGCATCTGTTAGAAATCCCAGGGTTGAAATGGTTTGACATCTCGATGAACATTGTTATAGGATTGCCTCGCACAAGATCTGGTGCTAATGCAATTGGGGTCATCATTGATCATTTGACTAAATCTGTACATTGTATTCCTATCAATAAGTTTGACTCTGTGGAAAAGCTTGCAAAGCTTTATATAAAAGAAATTGTTAGGCTGCACAGTATTCTTAAATCAATCGTATAGGATAGATACAGTAGATTCACTTTCAAGTTTTGGTAGGCAGTGCATCAAGATTTAGAAACTATCTTAACTATATGCACGGATTTTCATCTTCAAACTGATGGTTGGACTGAAAGAGAGAATCAAGTTCTTGAAGATCTACTCAGACTTTATATTTTAGATTTTGTTGGTTCCTAGGAAGATTATATATCGTTAATGGAATTTGCATACAATTATAGCTTTTTGTCCAGTATCAAAATGGCTCCTTATAAAGCCATGTATGGTAGGAAGTGCAGTACTCCTATTGCTAGGTTAGAAATAGTAAGTGTTCAGCTCTTTGGATCTGAATTGGTAGAGGAAACTAATAGAAAAGTTCAGCTTATTTAGTAGAGAATTTGTTCATCTGAGGATCAGAAGAGCATGTATCATGGTGCTCATCATCATCCTTTAGAATTCATTATTGGTGATTATGCATACCTAAGGTCAACACAATGAAGGGTGTTTTCAGATTTGGCATAGTGATATATGTTTAATACATGTTTGCGATTACACGCAAGTGTATGTGGTCTAAAGTAATAATTTGGAATGTGAGTTCTGAGATTTATCGTCCTCAGGGAATTGGGTGTTTTGTTACTAAGGTATATTTATGTTCAGTAATGTTTAAACTATGTAAATTCAGATTGGTGTGGTTCCATGTTCAAAGCAATAATTCAGATGATTATGAACTATTTAAAGATGAGAGGAGAGTAGGGCTTATTCCATGTGAAATTATAGGGACTTCAAGTTATATTACTTCTCAAGCACATTTATTTCCTTTTATTAAGTTAATAATCATGTGCACATTGAATTATTTAGAATTGTCCTCTAAATCTTTCAAGTGCAAACCTTGTGCTAGAGATGAACACACTAGGGTTAAATTTCTGCACAAAGATTCTCATGAGATCGCAATGAGAGCATCTTAGTGACCCTACATCTAGATCACCATAATTTATAATTTTTAATTAGCCAATCTCAAGAGCATGATTCCATTAATGAGCTTCATGTGCATCATGTGCAGTTCAAATAAGGGAGTGCTTTCATTGGGCTCAATGAACTATGCATGTCGTTCATGAGCTCTCAAGAATCCACTCCCTCCTTTCACGTATGCTGAGCAACGGAGCTCCAATTAATAGGTCTTAGCTCACATGCTTCTACTCCTTAGTTGAGCATAAAACATGGTGCATGAGGCCTCAATAACTTCTCACTTAATTCTAAGCACCTTCTTCACACATGTCCCACTCTTAACTAAGTTATGAGCCATGGAGCACAAGACTTTCTTTTGATCATTAGTATTCATTATTGTACTTTTTATTAATATAAGGTTTTCATTTGTTCCATAACTTATTCTTAAGATGAATACATTTAGTCATTCAAAAATAGATTTTTTTTCTATTAGTTCAATGCTTGAGGAAGTTCTACATCATTCATATAGTCCCTTACATTTTACAATGTGCTTAGCCCAACCCTCCCCAAAGGGGATTTAGCCTTCCATTATAGCTAAGAAAAGAAAAGAAGCATACAAGGATGAAGACCCTTTCATGATCCACTAAAAATAAAGATCAAAGTAAGATTAGAGTTTACTAGGAACGACCATTGATGGGTTCTCCGAATCTCTCCTCTTCTTTCTCTTCTCCTTCCCTTTAGCTCCCTAGTGTAGTCCTTGGTTCTTTCTCCTCTAGCAATGGTCCTTTCCACCTCCCTTGGAGAGGTCTCCTCCTTCTTCTATGCAGCCCCTAAAAACTAAATTTTGGGATGAAAAGTTGGAACCCTTTTTAAGTGAAGAAGAGCTGCCTTTATAGATGGTCACTCCTCTTCCTTGCCTTCAAATTCTGGTTTCTTCCCTCCAAATTTTTGCAGCTATTAGTGCAAACACCACTTGAGGAATGAGGTGACATCCCCTTTTTCATACTTTAATCTCCACATCACTTCAAGAATTCATTTTTCATTTTAAAAACTATTTTGCTACAAATGGAATGATGGCTGCGATACAAGGAGCAGGTTGGGGGTATTGTGCCAGCCGCAATAAATGCATGGATCAGACAAAAATTTGGCGTGCTGCAGGATGCTGTAGTGATCAAGTCCCACAACTCCCTTGCTGCAGTGCGCCGTAGCAGTTTTAAGTCATGAAATCGGCCCGCTGCAGCGCGCTGGAGCGATTTAGTCCCGCAAACTCTCCTGCTGTGGCGCGCAATAGCGGTTGGGTTCCACAAGCTCACCCATTGTGGCACGCTGTAGCGGTTGAGTCCCATGGGCTCATCAGTTGTGGCACGTTGTAGCAGTTGAGTCCCAAAAGCTCACCCGCTATGGCGCGTAGTAGCGGTTGAGTCCTGCAAGTTCAGCCGTTGTGGCACGCTGTAGCGGTTGAGCCCCACAAGCTCACCCGATGCACCGTACTAGGGCGCGATGTGGCGCGCCATAGAGAAAATATTCTAGAATTCAATATTCCCCTTTGATACGAGTCTTCTGTATGCAAGGAGATGGTGCACGGCAGCGCGCTGCAGTGGATTTCTCTAAAAATTGCATGAAACCTCCAGAATTTTCTAGAATTTGCTGAACTCACTTTCTACCTGAAAATAAGCAAAATCTGATCAATGAGGCTATTTTAAATAAGGAAATGAATGAGTTTTTTCTTTATTTAGGATATAAATTATGGATTCATCACGTAGCAGGAAAACTCTGTCCTCATTACATTGAAACTTTTGAGATATAATCAAAAATAGGGACAGTAGCCTATAGGCAAAATCTCCCTGATGATTTCTCTGTAGTCCGCAATATCTTTCATATATCATCGCTGAGAAGATGTCTCAAAGACTCTTCTCACATAGTTCAACTTCTAGTAGTTGATATCCAACCTTGTCTTTCTTATGTAGAAAAACTAATTAAAATCTTTGCCCATGACCAGAAATAACTAAGGAATCATTCCAATCTTATGGTGATGATTCAGTGAAAGAACCGCTCTCTAAAAGAGTCTACTTAGAAAAAAGAGACGGATAAGTGTCACAAATATTCAAATCTCTTTGAGAACCATGGTATTTCTCATATCCTTTCTTAAAATTTTCTGTCATTAACTCTTTGTTCCTTGTTCATTATATTACGCCACTTAAGAAATGTCGGAGATGACATCATTGTTAAGTGCGGTAGTCTGTAATAACCCAAGGTTGTTATTTTGCTAAATCTAAGCTAAACCATATGTTAATTTCTATTCCATTAGACTCAATTGGCCAATTAAACCTAAACTTGAAAATTTGGTATCACTCGAAGCTCAATTGAGAAAAAATGACTATTTTGTCAATTTTAGTATCCTAAAAATTAGCTAAATTAATTTGATCTCCAAATAAAAATCTAATTGCATTTATGAATTCATCGCCCTTGAATTAGCTAAGGGTGAAATTTTGTAACTTTTTGGAGATCGTTTGATCTTAAATTAGAATATGAATTACTAAGAAATTAAATTAATAAGATTATTTCAATTAATAAAATTATAATTTTCCAATGGTTAAGATTAGCTAATGGGACCGCAGCAAATCCGCTACTGGGTCTTGACAATGGTACATCAATTTCAGCGCATATTTATCGCTACACGCATCTTAATGCCTTAATAAGACAGCATCAATTACCCCGTGTTAGGATCCTTCGTCAGCCATAGGATCACTTACACAATTCAACGGCTGATCTCTTTTTCATGTTCCATCATTAAACACGGGCACATCTGAGTAGCTGAGTTCCAACTATCGATCCATCGGATGGCCTGGCACACCTCTAGTACTAAGGAGCTTTATCTCCAAACTGAACATGCGCATCTGCTCCCCCTGACAGCTTAGCCTACAGCTGCTTCCATGGAAGTATAGGCATAATTGAAACCTTCCTCACCTACCCTCAACTCCAACAATTTGCTAGCATCAATTTTCCATATTTACCCTTACTTTGTTGAGCCCATCGATCCATCCCTAGGCCCGATCATTGGCGTCGATTTTGTGGTCCAATCTCACTCCCTGGGGCTACAAATGGTATTTTGTTCTCCTCTGAGGATCCTTTGTTTACTTAATTCTCTATGGTGACTCCCAATCCTCCTCATTTCTCCTCTTCATTCTTTCTAAGCTTTCTACATTTTTCCAGGCAAATCTAGTCCAATTACGATCTGTCAATGGGTGTGTCTTGATGTTCAAGACCCCAACAGCTTGCGTTAAGCTCATGGGAGCTTCTGGTAGTCTCTGAACTCTGCTAAGCTCGATCTGTCTCCCCTTTATTGATATCTAAGTACCACCTTCTGCTCTACTGAGTCGAGTGGACTCAGTATCAGTTCAAGCTCATTATAATTAGATCTAAATGTTGTGCTCTTTATTTCTAAATCATTAGGCTACCTAAGTGAAGTATATTGAGCATGTGAGCTCAGTTTAGATAGCAAGGATTTGCTATCAGCATGAAGTAGGTGTCCAATGGAGATGTAGCTACTCCATTAAATTTCAGGCCCAATTCCTTCTCCATTTCCACCCATGAATGTATCATATAGCTAACCTAACCCATTGCAGTTATTGTTGGGACTCGGGCTAGCTCCAATCAATCGTATCATTTGATTAGGCTATGACACTTCACAGAGCTGAGTCCGAGTAAGCACCCAGTGATTGGGTGCCTCCTAAGCCCCGTGGGTATGGTGTTTCGATCTGCCTCACCTCCCTGATAATGTAAAGATTGAGCCATAGCCAATTGGTGGTCTCTATTGCGAGTATTTCATCCCACATTAAACCCTAGAAGTAGAGCTCTGTCAAGTAAGGTCTCGGTGTCTCCAGCCACCGAACGGAGGGCTTCTTAGCCCAATTGATGCGTCTGAGGTTCAGGAATGTGTAGAGATCGGGATCAAGGTGCTGCGTGACTTGGCGATGGAGAATTGGACTTGGGAAGGTAACCATATGGCTGATTATCAGAGGAAAATGGGAAAGAGAAGGCGAACAGTAGTGGGTCGAGTCGGACCCTGACCCCCGTATTTGATTAATGGATTATTTAAATATTTTGATTTATGGGAATTAAATTCTAAATTAAATTTAATAATAATTATGTAACCTATGATAATATAATTGAAAATATTTTAATTAAATTATTTAAATAACTTTGCCTACACTAACCTAAATGGTATGATCCTACACACCTATTTTATTATAAAAATGCAAGGAATCCTATTCTAAAATAAAATTATTATTTCTGTGATTAAAATTTCTAATTTTACCAAATTACTCTAAAGTCATAATTAGTGAATATTAATATCAATTCTTGGCCAAATTGCATGATTAAGGTATCTAAATGTTCATGCCACAAAGAAGAAATTAATTGTGTACTCCAAATATTTTTGAGATTTATTTTCACTAATCACCCCTTAATCACCTTGAATCTTGATTAGTTCCTAAATAATTAATTTGAGCCTTTTTTTTTGTAACCTTAGTGTCATTTTGCTTCTTATGTTGTTTAGAACCTAGTTGTGAAATTAGATCTCTTATCCATGCCCTAATTTTCTTAAGCACTTTTCTTAGCCTTAAAAGTGATTAGTGTTAACTTTAAGCCCAAAGTTGGTATTTATGGTCACTCTTTATGTTAAATAGTATAGAACATATTAGAGTTAACTATGACTAATTTGGAACCTTAAATCTCTAAACCCAAATTTTGACCCTTAATGAGGGTATTTTAGTCATTTTGGCTAAAGGATGATTTATGTGCCCTTAAACCCTAGAATCCTATAAAATGTTTTAAAATAGTAAGGTAATTGATTAAGATCATTTTATATCTTGTAGATTTGAAGAATGGAATCCTAAATATTAAACCCAAATTCTTCCTAAAATCATCTTAAGAAATTGTTAAAGATTCTTAGGATGATCTTGGATCCTCAGTATTTGTCACATTAAATGAATCAAACACATATAAAATTAGTACTAGTTAACTTAGCTAACATTTAAATTTTCCTTATGTTTTTCTTAAGTCTATAGTGTAAGCAAATTATTAAGCCCAACTTTTGCTAGGACCTTATGTGATTAATCTCAATCCTTAAATCTTAGATTTTTAAGGCTAAGCTCTATTGAGCGGTTGAGATACTCAATATATGGAGCCTTCGTAGGACTTGTAACCTTCATCTCATATAGAATCAATTTGCATTCTTAGATCCATTAGAAATCTCTCAAGTGTTTAGTCCCTTAGATTCTCTTCTTTTGGCTTAAGTGATTCAACTCTATTGAATAATGAAATTATTCAATAGATTGAATCTAGCCCTTTGATTTAGAAGTTTAAACTTGATTATTTAATCTTATGTTCTTAGACTTCAGCCTTTCTAAAGTAGGAACTTTTCATCTTCTTTAATCTTTCAGTTCTTATAATTCTCTACCTTTAGAGTGAGATGTTGTGTGAAACCCTAGATCTTTAGATGTTAGCACCTTAGATTTAGATCTTAAACCCCAATTTGGAGTTTAGCTTTAAATATTTGAACCTTGATTCTTCTTGATCAAAAAATGGTTATAGCCTATTAAAATACATCAATTAAGTCATTGATTAATCATTTAACCTTTGTAGGTGACACTTCTTATTATGAATTAGAACTTGTTAAGCTTTAATATTTAACCTTTAAGGCTGTGAATCTGGGATTTTACTTATTAGTTAGATATTGGAGATCTTATGATTATATTCTCACAAAATAGATAGAATGAATTAAATTAGATAACAATAGATATCACATGTGTTTTTGTAGAGTCTTGCTTTATTTGACTTTATTACTTTGCACACCTTTTATTTGAGCCTTATACCTTGGACATATCAATTGAACATAGAATATTTGATGAGTATCCCATATTAGTTTTGAAATGCATATATATTATTAAATTTAATTAGTAATTTCAGTTAATAGTTCAATAGAGTGTGTCCTAGTTAGTCTATCTCTGTAGTTCAATTTTTTTGCATTAGGATCGATAGGATCTAGCTCTGTGGTTGGCTAGATAATACATGTCTGATTCTATTGTTCGTCTGGATCTAGTTTTGTGGTTGGCTAGATGATATATGTGGGATTTTTTGTTCAATGGCTTATTTAGCCAATTTTTGTTATAGTAGTACTAACTTAGGCACACCACAGTACCATCAGTTTCAATGCAGTTTCACTTTGTCTAATGGCCAGCTTTTCTATTATAGCATATTTTCTTATTACTTTCTGTTCAGCATTCTGTACTACTATTTTAGTATTATCTTTATTACTTCTTTTAGGAGACTAGAGTTGATTTCATAATATGCACAGTTCCATTTTACTTTAGTATAGATTTACTTTCTACTAAATTAGCATAATCCAAATGATCATGTGCATGTTTAGGACTTTCTTTCAGTTATTTTCATTCTTATTTATATATATATATATATATATATATACACATATATATATATATATATATATATATATATATATATTGTCTAACCTTATTATAGCTTCTAGTTGAGGTATGTTTCCTTACATATTTCATTTTATTAAGTTGTAAATGCTTCAGATATAGCTATACTATTTTTCTTTATTGCGTGTTGCACCTTCTGGTTGCTTAAAAGTTCATTTAATTTGATATCTTAAAATATGTATATTTTATTAAATAAGCTTAAAATATAATTAGACAATTGTCTAATGCAAATTTTTCTTTTCTTTGTTGGGGCCAAGGCATAATGAAACTGGCAATATTAGATTTACAGCTATTTGTGAGGGTAGCTTCAAGTGAGGAGCTTAGCTATGAGGAGGGCTTTCATGCTGTTGCTGAAGCTTAGCAAGCTTTGTTTTCAACTTGTCACGAGTGTGCCTTTCCTTTAAATTCTTGAATTAATGTTCTAGATGCCTTTACTTTTCTCTACTTTTACATTGAGTTGAACTATTGTTCTTTTATTTTTGCATAATGGGAATGGATGTTATACATATTTTTCTTCTGCACTCTTTTTTTTCATAGATAATGAATGAATTACTGATTCAGGTGGAATATCTTACGATTATCAGTGGATTAGGTTGTAAGCCTAATTTGACTTTAATTGGGAATCTATCACTCGGTGACTGCTCTATCATAATCATGTTAACATTTGTATTAACATGACCATGGCATGGATGGGGCTCCATAAATTATCATATTAATTCTATCACCAATATCTTCAATTTCAAGCAAGGTTAAATCCTTTTTAACTATCTTGGGATACCTATCTTCCTTAGTCATAATAAAAATAGTATTTACAAAGATCTTCTTGAATTTTTATTCATAAAGCTTTAAGGTTGGGAGCACAATTTCTAATCTCAAGGTGGTAGATTGATTCTTCTAAATTATGCTTTAAATACCATCCCTCTCTATTGGCTGGAAGTTACTACTCCTACACGTTGTTTTCCCTTTAAATAAAGATGGTTTAGGTGTGCAGTCTCTTTAATCTCTTAACAAATCCATTTCCTATAAGCTTTGGTGATAATTCAACACTTCTAATTCAATTTGGGTTAACCTCTTTAATGCTAAATACTGTGCTACTACCCACCCTTCCCAAACTGCTATTAAATTTTATGATTCTCCTACCTGGAGACATTTGCTTAACCACAGATCTCTTATGCAGAAGCGTTGGAGTGGGATGATATATACCCTTTTTCTTCCTTTTGGTTTTATGGTTGGAGTCCTTTAAGTATTCATGCTAATTATCTTGAAAGACCTATTCTTCCTAATTTAACTCTTGGTTGGTTTTGGATGGCTTTGGATCTTGGCCAACTCTCTATCTAGTTATAGTGTGATCATTTGGTATCTAGCAAATGTAGATCTCTTGTGTCTCTTGTCTTGTAGCTTGTCTCTTGTTTCTATTGGGTGTTGGTGTTTATAATGACCTAGTGCAAAGTTAGTGAGTTGTAAACCAACACTAGGCATTACCATAGTACTTAACACTAAATTAGTAGGAATCTAACTCACTATTAAGTACTACATGGCCAAGAATCTTTTTGAGAGAAATAAATAATAGTAAACATAAATGAGTAAAGTATACATGTATGGGAACATCCACATCCATCATCCCAATTAAGCATATAAAGAAGAGTGAAAATGCATTCATCATAGAAAAGACAGTAAAAATATTTAGAGTTAAAGTTATTACAAATAGTTATAAATGTTTTAAAATGTACTCATCCTCATAAATAATAGTAAGGGTGTAATTCTTCAATTGCTAATGATGGTCGATGCTTGTACTAACTCCAAGCTCCACAAGATGCTCCTGATCTACCATATTTGGTATATAATACGGTAGGGCATATTTAATAAAATAAAAATAAGTGATTAGACTTTAAAAAAAATACATTTTAGGGTTACACTAAATTTTATTCAGATTTAAGCGGATATCATATTTTCCATTTAAAATTATTTTAGTAAGCAGAGCACTAAATGTCAAAAGGAAAGGATATAAGAGTATACAAAAGCAGTAAAGTGCAGGGAAAGTAGAGTACTCACAAGTAGATTGCATTAGCATGAATCAAATAAGTATGTGAAAATACCACATATAAAGGCTAAAAGCTAGTATAGTGCATATGAAATATGAAGGGATACATGAATATGTTCATTTGGAATTATGCTAAGTAACATTAAGAAGAGGACAGTGTAAGCATAAATGTAAGTGAGTAAGCAACATGCAGTGCAAGTAAGTAAAGTGAGGATTGTAATATTGTACAATAAAGTAAGGTAAGATTCAGTCACAAGGACTGAGTAAGCATAGTCAAATACTATGATAAGTAGGCATATTCAAAAGACTATGATAAGTCATCCACAATCAATAAGATTGTGATAAAATTAATGTTAAGTTGTTTATCTTTTGTAAGGTTTTATTCTAAGGGCAAAGTTATATAACAAATGAAGAGTTAAGCATGTCTGCCTAACAAAGTAAAGTAGGGTTTTCCATAACACGCACACTCCCCTTACAGGATATGTGTGATCTCCTTATTACTCCATAGTCTGCCCTAGCATACACCATTTAAAACCCCTATGTTTAATGTTTTAAAGTTTTATTCATGCACAATATCTAAATGTATGTTCAAGATTGTATTCTCAATGTATAGCAGCATACAAGGAGTTCAAGTTAATTGTAAACTATGTGATGTTTATTGTTGTCTAATTTAATTATCAACTGATTTGATTGAAGCTAATCAAGCTTCCAATTGACATAGATATTAACAATCTCTAAGTCAATTAAAGGATAATACTATAAGTTCTTGAATTTTGGAAAATATTGATTTGATTAGGAATTACTTAAGTGACAAAATAATTTATAAATACAAAATTGAATGATGATTTCATTCCTATACTATTGCTAAACCTATTAATCTTATCTAGCTACTAGATTTAGACTAAGGATATGGTTCTTTAACTAGAAGAAAAGTTGTAGGGTTACTAGTTTTGGATCTTACAATGGCATATAAGGGCTTGGAGTGGTGCTAGTTTATAAGCTACATTAAGTTGACTAACTGCTTGCTTGTGAAGTCCTAAGTGTAGAGCTAATGGAAGGTTTTCAATCTAAAAGCTTCTAGGTTTGATTAAGTGCACTAGAAAATCTAAAGTTTACTAAGAGACTATGCCACTACAAGGAGATAATTAATACTAAGTTACATGTTAGAAGGACTAGGGTGGAACCAACACTTGAAGGAGGTAAGGTACTGAGCCTAGCTCAGGATAACATCATAAGGGTTCAAATGATGCTTCATAATAGCATGGGAAACGAGCTTAATCAATCTCACCCTAGGGTTTAGATCCTCTACACAAATCAAGTGTAAAATCAAGTCCTCGGGTTTCATACTATCCTACAATAACTATGTTGAATCTCAATTATATGTTTACTAAACAAAACTATCAATCATCTATCTAAGTTCTCCATGGCTTAATCCACACTCTAAGGTGTCATATAGTTTCAATCTAGGTTTAGGTTTGTTGTCCGAGGGTTAAGAGCCTAAGAATATACAAGTTACAAAATATGCAAGTCATTAATTAGGCATTTATAAAAATTTGAAGTGCCAAAAATGAAAGTTTCCCAAATGACAAATAATTGAAGTAAAAATAAGGAATATAAAATCCTCATAGCATAAGGAATAAAATGAAACTAAGTAGGTTCAATTTGGACACCATTTGGCCTAATTAGGTTTAAGTACTCCCAATTATAATTAAAAAGTGATTAGCAAAAATAACATCTCAATCTAAAATTGATTTGCATATTATAATTCCTCTAATTTTTCTAATCAAAATGATATAATTTTGCTCTATTTGGAGATCTATTTAAAAAATTATTAAATAAATTAAAATAGAATTAAATTATTAATTATATTAGTATTCTTAAAGTTCACTGTGCATGCACACAAGGCATCGGTACACATGCAGCTTTTGAGGGCCGTACCTAGGTCAGGACGCGTGCACGACCCGACAACAGTGTTGCGCGGGTCAGGGCTGACCTGACCAACACTGTGCATCTCCCTTAAATCCTGACGGATTCGATTTAGGGCATCCTTGATTTGGCAAACCTAAGATCCTCATGACTCGATTCACATGTCGACATGAAGCCCTCACCAGGGCCGACCTGCTGAACCGAAAAGCCCTAATTGCCAATGACCTAATGTCTATTAAGTGATGCCCTAGTTTTTAACTAATAGGCTAGGGTTCACTATTATACCCTGTAGATCCTGGCAGATCAAGCTCCAATCAAACTTGAATGAGATTGATTGAAGCTCAGTAATACTTTTTAATGGCATAGAAATGAACAATTGAAATGACAATTGGAATAAAGTGAAACTAAAACAAGTAAAATCATATGCACCTTTCTCCTTCGTTCTGAGTTAGGGTTTGGAAAATTTGGCTGCTGTGAGTTCTCCAATGCCTTACAGAGCTCCCATCAGCTGATAGGCAAAGAAGGGGAGCAAATGGAATACTTATTAGGCCAAATGCGAGGCTGGGAGGGCTTGACTGGCACACCATAGCACGGGGCTTGATTACTAATTCGGCCAAAAATCTTAGGCCAAAAATCTTAGAGATTAATAATTCAGTACATCTTTGAATATGAGTTTCAGTAATTAAACTCTAAGATTTTTGCAAGTTTAGTCAGCCATATTAAGACTTTAATTCATGTCTTAAAAAGATTTTATATCAAAATCAATTAGAAATTAATCTGATGATTAATTTAATGAATTCTAGTATTTTGAGTTAATCAGATTAAAACACAACTATATCTTATATTAATTTACTAATTAACTTATTATTCAAGTTAAGGGACATTTATGTCTAAACATATATCAGAATCAATCTGATGATTCAGTGAGTCTGAAAATGCAGAACAAGATATTAGATAAATAGTTAGTTTATATATTTTCACAAATGATAAAATAAATAATTAGAAACATCACTTAGAATCATTCAGTCAATAATGACATATAATAAAGTAAACTAAACAGCAAAAAATATCATATTACCAATTAATAAATTTGACATTATTATAATGCTGCAACACTTAGTGTTTAAATCATTATTGATAATTAATATTTGTGCATAAAAAGAACATTTTAGGAAATAAAAATATTTATTACTCAATGGGTTCTCAAAGGGAGGATCAACTTGACAAACATGGTATAGCAAGGGAAAGTTTTAGGGAGAACTAAAGAGATTATATATTCTTAAGGGGAATTATGTAGTTTCTTAGAAAACAAAATATCTCAGATTGTCAAGCTGACATGCTTGGCTCCTCACTTATTTTTGTAGTGCTCTTAGAATAAGATAATTAAACAACACTGTATTTATATTCAAATTTAGTTCATTTTTCAGTTCTTGTTCAGTTTAGGTTAGTTGCCTTGTGGTGGCTATTTTGTTTCAGTTTAGTTGCAAAATAGTGATTGATTTACTTCAGTGAAATTGTCTTGCAGTGATTGATTTACTTTCAGTTCAATTACCTTGTAGTGACTGATTTATTATCAACTCAATTTACTTTTAGTTTAGTTATTTTCAGCAAAATTTATATTTAGTTAATTACGTTTACTACAATATGTTTTCAGTACACTTTTCTTTCACTTTAGTAGTTTAATTTTATAGTACAGTACACTCAGCATATATTTTATTTGAACATATTTTGATTTAGCATTTTGGTTTTAGTTATATAAATATATATATATATATATATATGTATATATATATATATATATATATATATACACATATATAATATGCACATGTGTATATATGAATGTAAGCATGCCTCTTTAGTTGGCAGCTTTCACAGAATTTACTAATTACAGTTCAGTACAATACATATCATATATAATTAAAATTTCACATATTTATCTTTTTAGTTTTGCATTTTTGCACATGCTTAAATTAATTGTAATAAATGTGATATTCTAAGGCAAAATTATAAGCCCTAAAATGTAGTTTTTTTGTTATGACATAGTATGTGATACTGACATAATAGATTATGAGTTACAAGAGGACCACCATTCGAGGAGCAACATTTCTTAGAGAAGAATTTGTATAACTTAATTTAGATAATTTAAAACCTTATAAAATGCATGTAATAGTCTGAAATGAATGTATTTTTTTATTTTTCAAAGTTTTATTATTGTATTTGGATGGATGCATATGGAAGTTTTTGGAAATTACTACTTTCATTTGCACTACTATATTGACCCAATATGATCTTGAGAATGTTAACATCTAAAGTTGAATTCATCTCATTAGCCTTTCTTATCTCTCTACCTCCATTAAGAGGTCAAGGTATATTCAGTCTTCTATTTTTTTATTCTTAATCCTTTTGAAATTAAGAATATTGGAAAAACAGAATATGATGAATAAACTAAAAAGCTAAAATTGGGATCTATTTTGACAAAAAATGAGCCTACTCATCTTGATTAACCATTGATTCCTGTGATATTTGCCTTGTTAAACTTATTTGTAATATAAGAAATTACAAGACCTACTCCTAATTAAGATTTCCATTTACCATAGTTCTAGAGAAGCACTTTAATTTAATTTACTCTTAACCTTGACCTTAGTTTTCTCACCACCAATTTATCTTAAGCAATTAATCTTAGGTTACATTTAGTAAAGCTTTTTGCTAGATTTTGGCTCCATTCATCTTTAAGGCTTGATATTGATTAGAAAAACTTTGTGTTAGATCTATCTTTCATAAGTAGAACTATTCATAAAATGGATATGACTTAAGAATAGCATTTCAACATTAGCCTCAAATCCTTAAAACCAAGGTTTTTAGTTTCGATTATGGTTAACTCAATGTGATTGTTGAAACCTCATCATTTGACATGACAATTATTTTTAAAGATATAAAAAATCATATATGTATATATATATATATATATATATATATATATATATATATATATTGTGCCCAAAGTAAATGGTAGCGAGCCAAGTGTGGTAAGGTGCAGTTATGATGCCAAATAACATATAGGATTTGATGAAGCTACATATAGGGAGGAAGACAGCTCTTTGAAATGATAGTGTATAGAAGAAACACATGGTCAGTAGGTACTGCATACCAAATCATGTGGGTAAAGGCATTCAAGAAGTCGCTGACGCCTCGAAAGCCTTCCCTTTTGTAGTATGCGTTAAAAGTAAAAACATGGAGCAAGATAAAGCCACAACACACCCCCTTAATTTAAGAGGACAATGATTGCTGGTGGAAAAATGAGAAGAGTAAGCATTGCACTCTAGTCTCCAAGAAAGAGATTTTTGTGCTTGGTGGAGGCTCAAGTGCTTCAAAATGACCAAGAACGGGTCATAGAAGAAGCCACACGCTTAACTCTCCAAGATGGAGGATATTGTGTAGGGTGGATCATCAAGTGCTTCAAAATAATAAAGGATTATTCATATATCAACTATAGGTGAAACAAACACAGATGAAAAACAAAGGAGAATGATGCCCAAGTAGATGGGCGGGCACCCCCATATCACTACTTCGGTTCCCAATTACACGCACCCAGGTGCTTAAGCTATAATAACCCAAGGTTGTTTCCAAGAGATGAAATATGCATCTAGGCATGTCAGTGAGCACCTGGAAACATACCAAAACTCATGAAGCTCAACAAATGCATTCAAAGGGATGTTTTGAACTCCCATAAATAATTATTTGCTTAACTTCCATTTGTGTGATGGTGGTACAAACCAAAGGCCTATAAATAGTCATGGTCAGCATGGAGTTAGTACATGGTGTAAATGTCGTGTGTGTGATCAAATTTGCTAGTATTTTTTTTATCTTTTATATAATCCTGAATGTTTCTTAGTGTGGCTTTATATTTTTCCAAAGCTTTAGAATTTTTACATAAAATCTTTGGTGCTTCTTTTATTATTGGATGTGAATGTTCGTTCGTGTTGAGCCTTGCCATTCAACCTTGTTCTTCTTTGCTCCACGGGTGATGAACCTTATATCTCCTCAGTGTAACTTTATACTATTATGGATTCTTAACCCTCGTTAGGGTTTGTTGTTTGAGCAACATCGAGTGATTTTGAGAACATACAATGACAAAAAAAAAAAAAAAAAAAAATTGCAAGCAAACAAACACAGAAAAAATTTACGTGGAAAACCCAAATCTTGGAAAATACCATGGCCACATAACCACAAGAAATATTCCACTACGAAGATAACATAGTTTTACAGAGTACCCGAGAAACCCTAGCCCTTGGAAGAAGAAGTGCCACAGTCCTAGTCACCACTCTTTCTATGCCATTACCTTGGCTCTCTATCTTACTTAGGCCCTAGGTACTACAAGATTTCACCCACTTGGAAATCTCTCCTTGACACTCATAAAAGTTAGGGATTTCAACAATTTTACAAAAGCTCAATAACATCGAAAATCACCAATAATTTTCATTTCTGAACCGTTACAGAAGATTGTGCGTGCATGAGTGCTCATGCCTCTATTTCACAGGTGATTTAGTGTACCTAAGCACCTGTATCTCTATTTTGTGGAAACCTATGCACCCCCTCCTCGGGCTCAGCCCCTATAGGGCGCCCGGGGAGCGCCTGAGTACCCGAATTACTATTTGCTAGCGTTGTCTTGCCTTAGAGCACCACAAAACTCACCATAACTCCATTGGCACATCTTTTTGTGATTCAATTTGTCTCCACATCTTAACAATCTCCCACCTTTAGATTAATTGTGATCAATCGATCTTTATCTATTGAATCTTCTCTTTTCCCACCATAGCTTTAACTACTAAAATCATGGTATGGCTCACCCCACCTTAATCACGATTCAATGCCAACAGAAGATGCACCCTGCTTTAGTTTTTGTGACTCCATATTTCTCGCTTCTATTGAGAAGATGCCATTCTTCTCATTACATGTTTTTGGTATCGCAATAAATTTTGGCCCTTCCCAAATTCTGTAAAGTGACCCTTCCATATTACCCTGAGCTATAACTAAAGAAACTTTTGTCACCATCCATTGACCATTCTTGAAGGATGTTGCATAATTAATGGATCCAATAGATATAAACAGTTTTTGCAAATAATGAAGTAAATTTATGATGCTTTGAGTTGTACTTTCTCACATTTCTAGATAAAAACTCACAAATCTTAAAAGGAACAAAATCTGACCAAAGTACAAAAACTTGCACACTACAATGCACAATAGTGAGTTCGACCCAAGAAGGCAGCGCTGTCGCGCGCCTAAGCAGGCTAAACTCGAGAGCACGGCGCTACCGCGCACCGCAATGGGCTCAACCTGAGAAGGAACAGCCACCGTGCACCATAGCGGGCTCACCCTGAGAGCAAGGTTCTACCGCCAACCATAGTGCCCGCAAGACAGAAAGCTCAATAATATAGCCCGTTGTAGCACTGGTCGTATTTCTTGCCCTGTAATGAGAAATTAACACATCATAGGGAAGGCAAAAAGTACATTATTCTGGCCATTTCCACAAGCAACTATTTATTACAAACCATTAAAACTCCTTATTTCCAAAGAACGCGACAAAATAATTCCAAATCTCAAGGGAAGAAAAAAGGTGGCATAATTAATTGCTAAAGGCAGTGACTCAAAAAATATAAAAGCCAAGAAGAAATGCTAAGAGAGGGTTCCAATTTTTGAAATCAAAGTTCTGAAAGTTTGAGGATTCTACAAGATTAGGAAAGAGAGTCCCCCTTACCCAAGGGAAGAGAAGGTCCTCATTGAAAGAGAAAGGATTAAGCACAGGAAACTGAAGGGAGAAAGATCTCCGAGATAGAGAGAAAGTCCGGCGAATGCAAAAACATTTCCCCAGTATCGTATCCCCATCTCACTCATTTTCTTTTCTGTAAGAGCCATGCAAAGGCTCCTAATTCTTAGTAGCTATCCTTGTATTTGCTTTTTAACGGTAGCCTAAATCCTCCTTTGGGAGGGTTGGGTATGCATGTAATGAATTAAGAAACTAGTGTTTGTACTCTTCAATATTAATAAAAACTTATTAATCATTTTCTTATGATTGATTTTTGTGAATGATGAATTGGAAAACGTAGTATCTTTTATGTTAAAAAAACATCGAGCCTTTGAACAACTTAGAACCTTGAGTGTGCATGCCGAGCGTTCACGCCAGGAATGTCAGTGGCGATATTCATTGTGCGGAAATGATTGGTGCTAATACTTGGAAGTAAGTAATCAATAGAGCCATGGAATAACCAAAGATCTCTGAGCCCCACTGCTCACCATTGGCTTATGCAAAGAATATGTGCACAATAGCATAGAGCCTAGTGCTGAGAAGTTGACGCGTGTGAGCCGAGAGCTACGAGTAGAGCTCCATAGCTCATTTTAAACTTATGCAAGGATCTAGATGCATAATGCGTGCTATGGGTGAAGTGACATATCCTATTAGCTCTATACCTCATTTCCTTAGCTAGGCCTAAAATTAACACATGTGAGCCATTTGTGAAATCAAGCTCATGTGACTCATAACTAAAAATAACTATTTCTTTAATTAGATGTAAGCACTAAATTTTATTCTGATCGCATGAGTGTTAAAGTGCTGAGGTTGAACCTTAGTTAGTTCATCTCTGAGCACAAGGTAAGACTTAGCACATTTGAGGAGATGCTCCTAGAGAAAGCTACATCTCTTAATTAATAATTGAACAAACTAATTCATTGGATATGAACTTAATAAAGAAGAGTACTTATATGAAAACTCAAGGAATTGCATAGCTAAACCCAACTCTCCCTACTGTCTCTAATGCAATTTCAAACCTAAGAAACTTTAATTGCCTGACTAGGAGAAATAATAACCACATATTGAACACTTGAAACTTAGCTAAATCAAACTTACTCTAGTAACAAAGGAAACCTTTCCCAGATGACGATAAATCTCGGGACTTTACAATCCCTTATTACTTTAGACCACGTGCACTTGCGTGTGAGCGCAGACATATATTTACATTTTGTCAAGGTTTGGCACCGTTACCGGGGAACGATATATTCATTTGTGTTAGAGATAGTTTGAGACTAACTAATGGTTTGAGATATTACTACAAAAACCACTTTTGTATTTTAACCTTTTCTTTTGTAATTACTATTTTGATTTATTATTATTATTATTGTACCACTCTGCATTTTAACTATACTGGTATACTGCAACTTTTCTGAGTAAGTTGTGCATGCATAGAAGTAATCTTGATAACTTTTTTTTCGATCCTAAAATTGAACGTACTATATTAAGTCTTAGACATTTACAACTTAGACCAAACATAGTGCATGCTGAGATGGACAATTAGAGAGAAACCTTAGGAGAGGTTCACCAACAATGAGGGGGTAGAGCACTAAGAGATTACACTTTGCCTACAATTGGAGGAATTCCTTACGCAATAGTCAGACCTAACGTAGAAGCAAACAACTTTGAAATTAAAGCATCAACTCTCTAATTGATCTAGAACAATCATTTTAGTGGCCAAGCCATAGAAACCTAAACTTAGCTAGAAAATTCCTATTACATGAGGAATTCCTTCAACTGTAGGAATTCCTTTCTAGTTGAGCTCTTTGCCGGGAGATTCAATCCGTACGTGGGAAGACTTAGCTAGAAAATTCCTAACTAAGTATTTTCCACTAGCTAAAATCGCGAGGATGAGGAACAAAATTTATAACTTCTCTCAACAAGATGGAGAGAGCTTGTACGATGGGTGGGAGAGGTTTACGGAATTCATGCGGTGCTGTCCACATCATGGGTTCCCATTGTGGATGCAAGTGCAGACATTCTATAATGGACTAAATGCAACCACAAGGACACTCATTGTTGTAGTAGTTAAGAGGATCTCTTAGCAGCAAGACCCAAGAGGAGGCATTTGACCTTCTAGAGGAGATGGAGATAACACCTATCAATGGCTGACTGAGTGGCTTAACTCAAATAAAAAAGAGGTTAAAATATAAATGAAGTCAATCAAATATCAATGCTTCAAAAAGAAATTGAACTTTTGAATCAAAGAATAAAAAATATGAGGGTAAATATAGTGCAAGAATACAATTGTGAGCTATGTGGGGGGCAGCATAATAGTGAGAGATGTTATTTAAATAATCCCTTTGTGCCATCCCACTTTGAGAAAATAAATTTTCAAAGAAACAATAACAATAATAATAAGAACTATCAAAATAACCCATACTCCAATAAATATAATCTGGGATGAAAAAATCATCCCAACTTTTCTTGGAGTAATGGAGGGAATCAAAGAAATTTCAATAATAGAATCTCAACCCAAAATAAATAAGCTCAATACTATAACAGGTCATACCAACAACAACCTAAAAATCAAGAAGAATGTATAGAAGGAGCATTCCAATGGTTTATCGAAATAGTTCAGTTTATGAAAAGAACAGAATTGACCCTAAGCCATCATGATGCTTCAATCCAAAGGATTGAAGGGTCCCTTAGGAACAATGAAGTTCATCTAGGATAGATTTCCTGACAACTGTTACTCGTCAGTAGGGAATGTTACATAGTTCAACTAAAGTGAATCCAAGGGAAATGGTTAGTGCTATAAATTCTGATTAAATAAGAATGGACAGTCTTGTAGGTACCTCTAGAGGAGAGACTGAAGATAGGAAAACTTGGATGGCTAGCGCTAAGCATGAAGAAGGCAACTTAATCATTAAAAAACAAGGAGACCCTGGAAAGATGAACATCTCTTGCTTCATTAAAGGAAAGGTTCTTTTAGATCCCTTGTGCGAACTGGGAGCCTCGGTCAATGTGATGCCCTTTCATATATATACACAGCTAAAAATTGGGGGGATGGAGGATACCCCAACATTTTAATAATTTGTAAACTTCGATTCATTGAATTTGCTTTGTGTGGTCAAAAACATTGCTATGGGTTTAGGAAGCTTCATAGTTCCAACTGATTTTATAATTTATGGATGGGATTAGTGGAATGAAAATTTTACCATCATATTTAGAAGGCCCTTCTTAGCAACCACCCAGGCAATCATTGATGTAGAAAGGGGGATAATGATTGTCAGGATAAATAGAAGAATGGAGGTTATAGATCTCATTCCCATGTTATTTAAACAAAGGAATGTTGAATTAATTTGGAGATGAAAACTAAGAGAAGAAAAACCTCCAATTGATATTGAATTAGAAGATCTCTAGTAAACTAAACCAGAATCTGAAAACTTAAAGAGCACCTCATCTGGAGGAATTATGAAAGAGAATGTAAAAATGAAAAAGAAAACTAGATGGGGGAAACAGAAGAAGAAAGGCATTCTTGCACCTCAAACTATTACATAAGGGGCAAAGAGTAAGAAAATGAAAGTTCTATGTTCAAGAACTACTTTTGTTAGTGCTCACCCACATACTTCAAGAATGTGGAAGGAGATCTCTCCGGATAATTAGATGTATTAGCACTTAAATTAGTCAAGCTGACAACACAAAACTAAGCGATTCTTGGGAGGCAACCTAAGGATTTGATATATTTCTCATTAGCTTTGTGGACTTGTTTATAGAATAGACAAATACATCTTGTATTTTATTTAATAATAATAATAATAATAATAATAATAATAATAAATAACAATCGCTATATTGCGCCATAGTGCATTTGAGCACCACAACGCACAACAGCACCAAATTAAGGGTTGAATTTTTTTTTGCGCTATAGCGCGCCTTAGCAGGTTTAACCCGAGAAGGTAGCACTAACGCGCACCATAGCGGGGCTCAAACTAAGAGCCCTGCACTGCATCACACTTGACAGACTATAAATTACATGTCTGCGCTTGTACGCAAGTGTACGTGGTCTAAAGTAATAATTTGGAATGTTGGTTCTGAGATTTATCGTCCTCAGGGATTGGGTATTTTGTTACTAAGGTATATTTATGTTCAATAATATTTAAACTATGCGTGTTTTATTTAATTGGTTTCTAAATAAGCATAACAAATCTTAGTAGAAAGTAACTATGATAAAAAGGAGATGAGAGTTGGGTCTCTCCCACATGAAATATTAGGTGACTCATGTATGATGATTCCTCAAGTATTGGTCTTTCTTACTTAACTTTATGTAACTTAATCAAGTGCACATTGTCCTTCTTAGAGTTTAACTCCAAGATTTACAAGTTCAAATCTCATGCTTGAAAAGAACACACAGTCAGTTCTATTTTAGCACAAAGACCCTTATAAGATTTTAGATTATTAGTTTTCCTCTCATTCCTAGTTTTTATATGTGAGAGTTGTTTCTTTATTTAAGATTTTATAAACATTGATTCTACTAAGATCATCATGCGCATCATGCACAGTTTAAATAAAGGAGTGATTTCATTTGGGCTCAATGACTATGTCACATCGTTCATGAGCTCTCAAAGAATCCATTCTCTCCCTTCACGTATGCTGAGCAGCGGAGCTCATTTAGTGGGCCTTAGTTCACATGCTTCAACACTTTAGTTGAACATAGATCAAGGTGCACTAAGCTCAAGAACTTTCTCAAATAGTTCTAAGCTTTTGTGCACTCATGATTCCAGCTCCAAACTAAGGGTGAGCTATGGAGAACAAGACTTTTTAGTCCTTGAATCATTTAGTCCTTAATCATTTGGTCCACATTCAAGTCCATTATAATCCTTTTCATTTCTTTAACAAATCATTTAATTCACAAATTTTTATTAATGCTTGAAGAAATTTTCATACATAATAATCTCTTTCATTTCATATAGGATTGTCCCAAGCCTCCCCAAGGGAGAGTTTAGCTCTCCATTACGCTAGAGATAAAAAAGAACACATACATAGATAAAGACCCTTTCATGATCAACTAAGAAAAAAAAAAACAAGACATGAGTTAGAGAGTACTATGAACATTCCTTTGATAAAGTTCTCCAGATTTCTCCTCCTCTCGCTATTGGTTGCTTCTCCTAGGTCGGCTTCTTCTCTTTAGTAATAAGAGTTCTCAACCCTTGGAGAGTTCTCCTTTTCTTTTATACAGCCCTCTCTTTACTTAAGAATTATATGAGCCAAGTTGGGAACCCTTATTAAGTGAAGAAGAGCTGTATTTATAGAAGGACTGTATTCCTCTTCTTCCCTTTCAAAATCTACTTTTCCAACTTGAGGGGTGAAGTGACCTCTACTTTTCCATTCTTTAATCTCCACATCACTTCAAAATGTCATTTTTCCATTTAAAAATAGTTCTACTGTAGAAGAAACGATGGCTAGGAGACGAGGAGCATGTTGGGGGTCATGTCCAGCCGCAATAAATGCCCAGTTCAGATAGAAATTGGATGTACCACTGCAGCGCACTGTAGCATTATGGAACTTTTCTCTGATGGTCCGCTGTAGCGCGCTACAGCGGTCAAAGTTTGCGGGGGCATACGTTGCAGTGCCTGTCGCGGACAGGTTCCGAAAGGCTGTCCACTATAGCACACTATAGCGCTTGAGCCCCACGAATTCTCCCGTTGTGGCGTGCTATAGCACCTGAGTCTCGCAAGTTCTCCAGCTGTGGCATGCTATAGCACCTAAGTCCACAAGTTCTCCCGCTGTGGCATGCTATAGCTCCTCAGTCCCGCAAGTTCTCCCACTGTGGCGCGCTATAGCGCTTGAGTCCCACAAGTTCTCCCGCTATGGCGTGCTATAATGCCTGAGTCTCACAAGTTCTCTCGTTGTGGCGCGCTATAGCACCTAAGTCCCGCAAGTTATCTTGTTGTGGCGCGCTGGGGCGCGCTACAGCGCGCCGCAGCGGATTTCTTCTAGAAAATTCAGAAACCTTCCAGAATTGTCCATAAATTGTTGGGCTTGCATTTTTCCTAAAAAATAGGCAAAATTAGATCAAGGAAGCTATTTCAATATGAAAATGAATGAGATTTTTTCTTTATTTTGGATTTATCACACCCCCGCATTTAGACTCCTGCTTGTTCTCGAGTAAGCTCAAAAATTATTTTTTTTTTTTTTTTAGTTTCTAAGTTATGATAGTCAATAAGTAATATCAATGTTAGTTTGATTGCAATTCAAAGGTTGTGCTTAACTGAAATGACAATGACATTTGGCATCATTTAAATTTTTTCTTACCTTGGTTATGAACCGAGGTTGATAAGCTAATCTCCAATTTTAAGTTGTTATGCTTGGTGCTGGGCAATGGGGAAGGTTCCTTGGAATTATTGAACTAGGATTGTAGTGAGTAATCAAGAATTATTTATGCCATATGTGCTCATTCTTATGAATCACAAAGATATTTAAAATTTTATGAGACATATTTTTCATCATCCTATATCATTTTTTCCTTGGGAGAGATATTTTTCTTCATCCCTATTTTTGTTTTCTTTTTCATCCTTTAGGGGGAGACATTTTTCTTCATCCCATTTTCGAATCTTTGTGAATATGAAGTCCTACAAGAGCCTAGTACACTCTGTTGTTCACTCAATACTGTTAGTAGTTTTTGATTTTTAAGCCTTCCCCCACCCTTAGTCCTTAGCATTGACTTAAATTTTTGAAGACTAGATTCAACCTTAAATCATTCCCTTGTTTAGTTGATTTAATGTTGTCAATGCATTTAGTCACTTTTTATTAAGCAAACTTTGGTTGATAATTAATTTTTATCTTGACATTCTTGTAACATCCATAAACTTGAAAAATTCAGAAAAAATTTGTCATTTGCAAAATCATAGAAAAATTTTGAAAATATGAGAATCCATAATTTATTTCCTTAAATAAAAATAAAAACACACAAAAGCAAAGTACAAAAACTAACAATGGAAATAAGAAAAGATACAACCTATTTATTCTTGGTCTTCATCATCCTCCTCTTCTTCTCCATGTTATAGGTTTAGTCGCATGGATAGCGAGTGTCCAGAATGGTGTCACCGAGAGGCGGTCGTGGCAGTATGGACGCGGCTGGTCCTCCTTGTAAGCTCCAGTCCTCGAACATTAATCCTAGAGCTTCAGTAATTCGGACTGGAATTTGTTCTGCTGTGCGAATTCCTATTTGAAGAACCACATGTCAGTATCCATAGCATTGCCTAGATCTGTTTGTTGCTTATAAATCCATAACAATAACTTATCTGAGAGAGTACGACCGGACGGAGCTGACATTTCCCCTAGATCCCCCCTCCTTTTCTTAGCTTGCTTTCACTCACTAGAACGGATGTTCAAATTTGAACGTGCAAGAGCGGCACTGGGGGGGACGGCGGAGTCTGAGGAGAGGATTTTTACCCATTGGGCCACGCATATCCCAGAGATCAATAACTCGAAGGCTAATGCAGCATAGGGTCCCTGGAGAGATTTACAGAGCTACTCAAAAATGATGTTAAAGATACGGATCTCCCCTGGCCTAATTAATGAGCACAAGAGGAGCGCTCTAGCACGGGTCACTTCAGTCAAGTGACCCGATGGCATGACAAAGCTAGAAATGAAAACCAGCCATGCATTACTCGTGTCCGTCAATTCATAACGAGGAATATTAGCTAGGCTTTCCTCCCAATTTGAGTCTTCACGGATGAGCTCCATAACAAGATCAGAGAGATTAAAGCAAGATTCCAAGAGTTCTAAGTAAGAACAAGCATCTACCTCCCCTAACCCATAGAATTTCTCAATTTGAAAAATCCGAAAGGTTACTCCTTTACCCGAATAAAAACCATCTGTATGGTCGTGTTTATAGCATTAGCATATATTTCTTGGAAAATAGTTAGGTAGGAGGGAGATTTGTTAGTCACCATCTCCCTCCATCCCCTAGGATCGACTTGCTCATTCGGGACAGGCAATAAATTTCCAATACTCTTTTCAGGGATTATCTTTCACCTAGAGGTTGTGGAGAAGAAGTGGTGCTCAGCTTCAGCAGAGGAGAACCTCTTTTTGTTAAAGGAACCTCCTGAAGATGAAGCCTCCGCCTCTCTACGAGGAATTGCCTTCTTGCCAGACGACAAGATGCAAGAGAGAAGAGGATTAGAGACTTAGAAAGAATATGAGAGATTAAAAACTTGAGAGCTGAAAGTGCAATGGAAAATTGCTCATATCCTCCTTTATAAGTAGCCAAAGAATTTGGCTAGGGAAATGGCATAAAGATTTGGGCAAAAGATTCCCTGCATGCCAACCATGTGACTAGCCATAAATGGGAGGGGTGAGCAGCTTTTCCAGCCACCTTTTGACTGCTTAGGAATTCCAAACAATAGCTTTGAGTAGCTGCATTGGATTCCCTAGGCAACTCTGACCAACACAGCTAGAAGGAGTCGCTGTAGTGACAGTGTTTCTTACAGCTGTTCAGCTGTGAACCATACCACTCTATAACGGTCAATGTTTCAAAAAGCTCCCGCTATAGCGCACTGTAGCATGCCAAGGCGCGTAGTGGCGCTGAGTTCCCAAAAAAAAATTTTTTTTTTTTTTGGGTTGCCTCCCAAAAAGCGTTTAGTTTAACATCTTTGCTAGACTCGAACAAGTATCAAACTGTGGGATCTGGAGGTTTTTCTTTCCATAAACTGAGGTACTTGAATGAGCACAACCCTTTAGTGTGCACAAACCTTCGTCCTCACTGCTCCCTTCCTTGGAACCATCCTTTCAAAACTCGGTCCTTTGGGGAGTCTTTTTTTTTCTTTTCCCTTTCTAGTTTTTTCTTTTTCTCACGCCCTCCTTACTCTACTTTTCTGACAAAGAGTTAGAGCTATTTTCAAAATTCCTCTCTCCTAGACTTAAATTTTCAAAATCATGATCAATCTTCGTTCTTTATTCTTTTCTCCTCACCTCATCCTCCTTCATTCTTTGTTTAAAATGGGTGAGTTTTAGATCAATCAGCTCTGATCTCCCTTTACTCTTAATGCTCATCATCCCACGACAGACATCTATAATAGCCTTGGAACTCATTTGAAAGGGTCGCCCGAATATAATGGTGCAGCTTTTACTCCATCTGTCCCACTCACACACAACAAAATCAGTCAGGACATTGAAGCTCTCCGATCCTACGGCAACATCCTTAACTATTCCTAAAGGGGTCAAGGATTCAAGATTTGCAAATTCTAAGATCATGGAGGTGTACGCCATTCCTCCTACCTTAAGATGTTCATATATATGGTAGGGCATAATATTGATTGAAGCGCCAAGATCACACAAGAGATCTAAAAGTACTTTATTTCTTATTATGCAAGGAATGCACAACCTTCTAGGGTCATAACATTTAGGAGCTGTGAGCATCTCTCACTCAATTCTTCTCACCCATTCTCTATCCTCTAGCTCTTCTTCAATAGCATTAAAATTCTTAGTTTTTTATTTTCCATCCATCCCTTCAGCATGGATCACACTTACTAACTCCCTAGGATTTACTTCAGTAGAATTGGGTAGAGCTCCTTGCTGCAAAGTGGTCAGCTGCATGGAGATCTACCCCAGTTAAACTTCATTGTTTCTTAGGGATGCCTCTATTGCTTAGATGGATGCATCATGGCAGGTAATAGTAGCTTCAGTGTGGTGCATGAATTGAATTGTTTCTGCATTAAAGGAGTTAAAGGCTCCTTCCAAATAAGATGGGTGATGATTCAAATTATTTCCATTATTAAAGCCTTGTTGATTTGATGAACACCCCCCACTATGATTTCCATTACTATTATTGTTACTCCACGAGAAATTTGGGTGGTTTTTTCACCCAGGGTTATAAGTATTGGAGTACGGGTTATTCATAGTGTTGTTGTTTCTTAAATAGTTAACTTGTTCTGTGCTCGATTGCATGAAAGGATTACTCAAGTTGTAGTTCTTGCTCGCGTGTCTTCCCCCGCACAACTCACATTGAGTTTCTTGAACAACATTAATATTCATTTTCTCAATTCATTCATTTAAGGCGTGGATTTCATTTTGAAGTGTTGTTATTTGATTTGATTCATTCATTTTATTGATTCCTTTTTAAGCTTTTTAGAAGGCCATTAGTATGCATTATTTGTCATTTCTTCTAAGAGTTCATAAGCCTCTTCTTGGGTTTTGCTGCTAATTGAGCCTCTAATAGCTACATCAATGAGAGTCCTTGTTGGAGCATTCAAACCATTGTAAAAGATTTGAACTTATATCTATAAGGGAAACTCATGATGTGGGCATCACCTTAAGCACTCCTTAAAACGATCCCAACCATCGTACAATGTCTCCCCTTCATACTGGTTAAAGTTAGTTATCTCAGTTCTCAAGCGAGTAGTTTTTTCCAGAGGGAAATATTTGGCAAGGAATTTCTTAGCAAGATCATCCCAAGTCCGGATCGAGTCGTTCGAGAGAGTGCTAAGCCAACTTTTGGCTCTATCTCTTAACAAAAATGGAAAAATCCTCAGTTTAACTACATCCTTAGAGACACCATTAAACCTGAAAGTGTCACAAATTTCAAGAAAGGTTGAAATATGTGAGTTAGGATCTTCTACGGCTAATCCACCGAATTGATTATTTTGAACCATACTTAGCGTGGAAGGTTTGATTTCAAAGTTATTTGCTTTGATGTTGGGCCTAACAATAGCATGGGGGATTTCTCAAACAGTGGGTAGTGTATAGTCTCTAAGTGCTCTTCTCCTAGGCTCCTTAAAGGCTCTCCAATATTTTCATTAAAATTTTCTAGAATGGCTTGTTAATTTTGCGGAATATTTTGTTCTCTTCTAGCTTGTAAATAAGTACTTTTAATTTATGGATCAAAAAGATATTCGGTGCAAATTCTTCTATTCATACAAGATAGAAATTAAGCTATCAAGAATCAAATACAACAATATTGTTCAATGATTTAGCAAACTAAAATAAAAGACAGAAAAGTAAGTTGTTAGCACCTATAATAACAAAAATAAAAATTAAAATCATATGCAAGGGATTTGCTTAAATATATATTTACTGATAAATTCTCCTTAATACGAAACAATTACCAATTCCCCGGCAACGACGCCAAATACTTGATAGACTGTAAATTACACGTCTACGCTTGCACGCAAGTGTACGTGGTCATAAGTAATAATTTAGAATGTGAGTTCCGAGATTTATCATCCTCAGGGAATTGGGTGTTTTGTTACTAAGGAATATTTATATACAATAATGTTTAAACTATAGGTGTTTTGTTGAATTGGTTCCTAAACAAGCGCAACAAATCTTAGTAGAAAGTAACTATGATAAAAAAGAGAGGAGAGTTGGGTCTCTCCCACATGAAATGTTAGGTGACTCATGTATGATGATTCCTCAAGCATTGGTCTTTTTTACTTAAATTTATGTAACTTAATCTAGTGCACATTGTCCTTCTTAGAGTTTAACTCTAAGATTTACAAGTTTAAATCTCGTGCTTGAAATGAACACACAGTCGGTTCTATTTAAGCACAAAGACCCTATAAGATTTTAGATTATTGGTTTTCCTCTCATTCCTAGTTTCTAGATATGAGAGTGGTTTCTTTATTTAAGATCTTACAAGCATTGATTCCACTAAGAGCATCACGTGCATCATGCACTGTTTAGATAAAAGAGTGATTTCATTTATGCTCAATGATTATGTCACCTCGTTCATGAGTACTCAAAGAATTCATTCCCTCCCTTCACGTATGCTAAGTAGCGGAGCTCATTTAGTGGGCCCTAGCTCATATGCTTCAACACTTTAGTTGAACATAGATCAAGGTGCACTAAGCTCAAGAACTTTCTCACATAGTTCTAAGCTTTGTGCACTCATGATTCCAGCTCCAAACTAAGGGTGAGCTATGGAGCACAAGACTTTTTAGTCCTTAAAGTCATTTAATCTTTCATCATTTAGTCCACATTCAAGTCCATAATAGTCCTTTACATTTCTTTAACAAGTCATTTAATTTACTAATTTTTATTAATGCTTGAGGAAAATTTTCATACATAATAATCTCATTCAATTCATGTAGGATTGCCCCAACCCTCCCCAAGGGAGAGTTTAGCTCTCCAGTACACCAGAGAAAAAAAAGAACACATACATGGATAAAGACCCTTTCGCGATTAACTAAGAAAAAAAAAACAAGGCAAGAGTTAGAGAGTACTAGGAACATTCCTTTGATAAAGTTCTCCAAATTTCTGCTCTTTTTGTCTTCGTTGTTTCTCCTATATTCGTAGTGCTGCCTTTCTTCCTTCTTCTCCTTGGTAATAGGAGTTCTTCCACCTTGGAGAGCTCTCCTTCTCTTCTATGCAGCTCTCTCCTTACTTAGGATTTTTCATTA
The DNA here is from genome assembly GCA_016760335.1 of Gastrodia elata. NCBI lineage: Eukaryota > Viridiplantae > Streptophyta > Magnoliopsida > Asparagales > Orchidaceae > Gastrodia > Gastrodia elata. The sequence goes on along the minus strand of CM028678.1, from coordinate 14,552,485 downwards.
GCAAAGTTGGGAACCCTTCAAAAGTGAAGAAGAGCTGTATTAATAGAGGGGTTGCATTCCTCTTCTTCCCTTTCAAAATTTGCTTTTCCCTCTTCCAAAATTCTGCTATAATGATTGCAAATCCAACTTGAGGTGTTAAGTGACATTTACTTTTCCATTCTTTAATCTCCACATCACTTCAAAATGTCATTTTTCCATTTAAAAATAATTCTGCTGTAGAAGGAATGATGGCTGGGAGACAAGGAGCAGGTTGGGAGTCTTATCCAACCGCAATAAATGCCCTGTTCAGATAGAAATTTGGCACGCCACTGCAGTGCTCTGTGGCGCATTGTAGCATTCTGTGCTTTTTCTCTGATGGTCCACTAGAGAACGCAGAAGTGCGCTATAGCGCGCAGAAGCTGTCAAAGTTCATGGGGGCATACGCTGTAGCACGCTGTCGCGGACAGATTCCAAAAGGCTATCCACTATAGCGCGCTATAGCGCCTGAGCCCCACAAATTCTCCCACTGTGACGCGCTATAGCGCCTGAGTCCAGCAAGTTCTCCCATTGTGGGGCGATATAGCACCTGAGTCCCGCAAGTTCTCCCGCTGTGGCGCGCTATAGCACCTAAGTCCCGCAAGTTCTCCCGCTGTGGTGCGCTATAGCACCTGAGTCCCGCAAGTTCTCCTGCTGTGGCGCTCTGCGCAGCAAATTTCTTCCTGAAATTTCAGAAACCTTCCAGAATTGTCCAGAAATTGTTGGGCTTGCATTTTTCCTAAAAAATAGGCAAAATTTGATCATGAAAGTTGTTTCAAAATAAAAAATAAATGAGATTTTTCCTTTATTTAGGATATAAATTATGGATTTATCAGCGCTATCGCACACGCACACACACACACACACACACACACACACACACACACACACATATATATATATATATATATATATATATATATATATATATATATATAAGAAAAAAAAGAAGGGGACCGGTCAAACCTGCTTCAGCCCCATGCTTTAAATGCCATAAAAAAGGGGGCTGTAATAATTCTAACTTTTTACCTTCCCAATGGATTGAATGACAATTCTTATTGGGCTTTATTGAAAACTTGGACCAACCATAGGGAAGGTGACACTTGGTGTTGGAAATTAGGAAAACTAAATCTATCTTCTGGCCTTTAAATAGGAAGGGTTAATGAGGCTACCACCTTGCTCATCCTTGAATCCTCATTCCTCCTTGGAATCCTCTAGCAATTCTTTCCTTAATTTTAAATGGCATCTAGAAAGAAGGTAATGGCTAGCAAGGCGACAATTTTTATAGCATAAGACTTTCTTTTATTAAGGTTGAGCAGCGCTACATGCAGATCACGTTGATAAAAAGGCTCACCCCTTAAATGAGATTTGCGCTTCCTTATCTTGTTTGCGACTCCGACATAGCTAATCATGGGTGGGAGAATCTAGTGGGAATTCAGTGTGACATCTACCCCACCATTATCCAGGAGGTGTTCGCTAATATGATCGATGCTAATTTAAGAAAAATATTCGTGACAGGAAAGGTGATAAATTTTGGGCTAGAGCAAATTGATAAATTTTATGGCCTAGGAACAATGACTGATTGCTCCTATCAAGCTTGTTTGAATGCGAATTTTAACCTTTTAGCTATCACAAGGGCACTCACAAAGCATGACGCAAACTGGAAAGAGAACTTTGCCAACATCCCACGAGCACTGCTAAGTGACTCGTGCAATGCTTGGAATATTTTAATTTCTAGTAGGATAATTCCATCTGGGCATTTTAAGTGTGGTGACCCGGGCAAGGGCGATGCTCATCTTTGTAATAAAATGAATCAGAGATATTCATATCTCGGGGGTTATACTCGAGCACCTCTGACATGCCTTGCCCGCGCCTTACGCAGCTCTATTCGTTGGGTTCTTAATAACTGGAATATGCCTAGACCAAGAAGTTGAAATCCATCCTAGTGGCACCATAGTTCCCCTCAGCATTCCTCTATCCCATCATAGTCTTCACCCTCATTTTCAAGAGGGGAAGAAGAGCAAGAAGAAAAGGAAAGAAGAAGGAGAGGCTTCTTCTTCAGCAGGGGTAATTTCTAAACTCAAGGCTGATCAAAAGGAAATTACTAAATTAAGAAAGGAGAACAAGCATGCCAAAAACTGTGCGGAGGAAGATTTCAGATGTTGTAAAACTGCTGTCTATCAACAATATAGGCATAGCCAAGATGTTCACACTACTCTAGGAGAAATGATGACTCATTGAAATCTTCACAGCAACCTCGAAGAAATTGTCTTCCCTCCACCTCCAATGCTTGAGCCTCCAAATATACCTTGGCCTAATTATGAAGAAGATGATGATGATGAAGAAGAAGAAGAAGAAGATGATGATGATGATGATGATGATGAATAAAATAGGCTGTGACTTTTTTTCATTATTAGTAGTTGTTTCAATTTTTGTTGTATAATTTTGTTGGTTAAAATGCACTCCCTAATTTGCTACTCGCTTAATTCATTTGCATTACTACAATTTTTGCACAACGACTTTGCACTTTATGTCATAAAATTAGAATTGCATAAATAATTGTTAACATGGGTAATTATATATTGTATCATGAAGATGGTTAACCAATAGGTTGAACAAGTTCAGTAAACCCCAGCATAAACCATTCTCCTAATCTCAACATAAATCTGTGATGCCAAGACTTAAGTATGGCGGAGGCAATAGGGGTTAATTGTAATGACACCATCACTAGATCAGAAACCCAATCCAATTCTGGAGCGCTACCACAGCACTTAACACCAGGTTGGAAGAAACCAACCCAACTATTGAGTGCTGTGTGGCCAAGTAACTTTGTGAGGGTGTTAAGTTAAGAAAAATGCAAAGTAGTGAAACTAAGAATATGAAATACATGCAAGTAGAACTGAATACTATCCATTATCCAAACCAAGCAGTTCAATATGAAAGTAAATTCATCATAGAAGGATGTAAAAATATTGCAGAAATTAAATTATTATTAACTTTGAAATTAGAAAGAACATAAAAGTAGATTCATTCTCTCACATAAAAATAGGAAATGAAGGAAATGCAGAAGCAGATAATCTTCAAGAAATGCTAGTGTCAAGAACTAGGTCAAGCACTACTAATCAGTAAATGCTCCTGATCTATCATATTTTTGGTATATAAAATACAGTAGGGCACAGTCAAGAAAAAGAAAACAAGTGTTAGACAAAAAGGTCTAAGTACATTTTAAAATTAGCTAAATTTTAATTACAATTAAGTTAGATATCACATATGCTAATTTACAATAAAATTCTACAACGGAGCATATAAAACATCAGTGTAAGGAAAGAAACGTAACTATAAATAAGAATAGTAGAAAGGGAAAAGGAGTAAAAACTCACAAGTAGGTTTGCTTTAGCATGTAACAACAAGTAAGGAAAAAAGCATCTAATAAGACTAGAAACTATTAATGTGCATAAAAAAATATGAAATAAAAACATCTATATGTCCAATGAATATTATGCTAAGTAAAGGGAATAAAAGCAGCAAAACATAAAATGAAATTAAAGTAACATACACTAAGAATATGTAAGTAAGTAAAGCACCGTACATCAAATGAAAGTGCAAAGTAAGTAAGTAGGAAGAACTTTAGCCTCTTGGGCTAAGATGGCATAGTTAAAGACTATGTAACTAAATATAGCTTGAAAGCAATTATGAGTTCTCACAACCAATAAGATTATGTTGACTCAATAAAAAATTTTATTATTTGAAGTTATTTTATGTTTTTCAGTTTTACGGGCAAATTTACAGAATGAGCAAGGAGTTAAACATGTTTGCCTAACTAGTAAGGAAAGCGGGGTCTCAATAAATAATAAACACTTGCACTCCTCCTATAAGATATGTGAGGACTCCTTATATCCCCCATAAGCATGCCCTTGGCCACCACCAAAAACCCCTATAATACTTTATGAATGTTTTACTTAAGCACCATGTCTTATATATATGTTCAAAAATGTAGTCTCAAATCAAAGCCAGCATTCAAGGATTTCAAGTAATTATAAACTATGTGGTATCCAAAATTATCTTATTTTAATGATTTAACTTAATGATTGGAGCTAATTAAGCTCCCTAATTGACTTATAGATATTGATCTCTAAGTCAGTTGTAAAAAATAGTATAAGTGAATGGGTTTTAAAAAATAGTAGATTAATTTAAGTTTATGAAATGACAAAATAATTTATAAGTATATTTATGCAAAGTGATACTTTTCCTACACTAATCCTAAACCAACCAATCTATAGAGGTTATAAGATTCAAGGTCTAGGGAATTAGTAGGAAAGACAAACTTAAAGGATTGCTTAACTAAAAGAATTGGAGGTAAATATAATACTTACTAACTTCATCTAACTAGCTTACAATTGAAAGGTTTCTATCCAAATAAATCACTAACCTAGATAGGATCAATTAAAAAGAGAAGTTTAAGTGTATGGGAGAGGTAAGATTACTAACTACAAGTTCTAGTTTATTCTAGGTTGAAGGTTAAATGAAGTCTATAAGGTATCGAAAACATGTTGGGAGGGCTAAGATACTTCTAATTCAATCACTAGAGAGCTTTAAAGAGGACTAAAAGCTAAAGGGAGGGTGTACAAGATTCATCCTATTTGTTGGGTACTAGTTCTATTAAGTTCACAAAATGAAATAGAGGTATGCTAATAGTATACTACAACTATAAAATAGGTTAGCTAAAGTCAAGATGGCAATTTAAATAAGCTGAGGTTCCTAAATTTCATAAGATCAACACTAAAAATGAAAGTTAAATTCTAGAAATGTGCTAAGTAAACAAGCACCTAATTCAATATAATTAAAGTTCAAAACTATAATTGGAATGATAAGGAAATAGATTAAAGTGAAATAAGTTTATTGTCTTAGGGTTCAAAAGCCTAAAATATGCAATATGTGAAATTTGGAAATTATAAAATCATACTAATTAAGGAGACAAATACCTAAAACATCCTATTATTGTCCAAATGAAATAATGTAAGTAAATATGAAATCCTTATAGTATAAGGAGAAGAATGACACTTACTAAGTGAAAATTGGACAATATAGGGTTTTTAGAGTTTTTGAGACTCCTAATTAGGGTTAAAAAGAGCTCAAGAAAATTATGGTCCTAAACCTAAATTGAACTAAATCATTATGTTTGTCTCATTTTTCTGATCGAAATGATTTATAAATTTGTATCATTTGGATGTATATTATTAAAGTTATTAATGAAATTAGATTTGAATTATTTAAACATTAACTAAATGCAAAGCAATCATTAATTACATTCTATTAAATATTAACAGCCGACTGCACATAAATTAAAAATGGCACATAAGAATATAGGCACGTAAATTAAGGAAAGGTGGATGTCAGCTCCAAAATCAGAGCTGACTAGAAGTGGGGCCCGACACTTTAGAAACTGTGCCAATAACCTTTTTGTGGGCCACTCGCGGGTGAACCCGCAAACCACAGGCCATAAAACACCGCGACCCATAGAGGAAAGCATGGGACGAACTGACCCAGTCCGAGCATGAGTCGAGGGTTCTTCCCCGATAAGGATGAGGGCTGAGATAAGAGTTTTGCCTCATGAGCTACCCTGGCCACCTCATAGCCCGGCCCGCATACCATTAGGATGGTCTCGACTTGACCTTTCAAACTGTACCAGCATCAGTTGTAACAACCCTAGGTTGTTACCTAGCTTACTTTTAACCTAATATTAACATAAATAACATTCCATTGAGTTTATCTAGCCATTAGAATTAAGCTGCAATGATTTAGAGTGATTCAAAACTCAATCAAATATTTGGAATATTTTAATAATATTTAATTAATTAGAAAATTAAGGTGTTTATTTTGACCTTGAAATTGAAATCTAACTTTGTCATTGCGCTCGTCACCCCCAAATTAACTAGGAGTTGTGTTTTGAAAGTATTTGGAAGTCGTCGTATTTTTGTGAATATTTTAATGAATTTAAATACCCCGAAAATTAATATAATTAAATAATCGTTGGAATCAAACTTTGACTTCGCCGTTAAATTCCTCACCCCCAAATTAGTTAGGGGTGAATTTTTGGAATTTGTTGGAGCGTGTTTATCAAATCTGAATTTTTAATAAATTAAAAAATTAGAAATGAATAACTATTTATTCATTTAAATCCATTTTTATTTCTCCTTTTTCCCTCTACGCCTGGGACCCACTTCCTCTCCATGTTTGCATGCAAGGGGCTGAAACCCCATCCCTTTCTCCATTTCTCTTTTTGCTCAAGTCTTCCTCCATGCCTTAGATGGGATAACTCCTTCCCATCCCATCCAAAGCATTACTCTTCTTCTCCTATAAGATGTAAGCTCAGCCCTCCCTCCATCCATTTTTGCATAGCTAAGGTCCCTCTTCTCAAGCTCCAAGCCAAGGAAGAAGAAGCTCTCTTCATCCAAGTTCCTGAAGAAAAGCAAAGTTCTTTTTTTCATTCAAGGCCAAGGTAACCATTTGTTTTACTTCCTTGGCTACTCTCTCCTTGATTTATCAAAATGTTGTGGATGATATTTTATTAGCTCTCGCATAGCATCTAGATGTAATCATGGAACCTCAATCGGACTCAAATGAGTCCAAGTGAAGCTCATCCCTCCATTAAAACTTCTGTCAAAAATTGTGAAATTTTGTATAACTATAGCTAGAGAATAATTTTATGCTCATTAGAATAATTTGTTCATGCCAATTTTGGTATCAATGGAAAAGTTTCAGAAATACCTTTCTATCGATATATAGCACCACACGTGAGTACCCAAAATTGGGAGTATTTGAGTGCAAAAGGAGACCCGTCACAATTTTTGCACAGGTAAAATCACCATTGGGCCTGACCGTGCGCCATAGCGCCCGAGTCTCAGGTTGAATCTGTCGTAACACGCACAATGGCGTATAAACTTGATGAAATTCAATTAAATGCACCGCAGCGCTGAAATCCATTGTAGCGCGCTACGGCGAGACATAACGCCTGGATCTCGGCCAGGGAGCGCTATTGCGCGCCGTAGCATCCAACTCTCGAGAACTCTGGTGCCGTAGCGCACCGAAGGGCATGCGCCACAACACTAAAATTCATCATAGTGCTAGAAAGCACTGCAGCGCACCATAGCGCTGAAGCCCGCCGCATCGAAAGCGCTGCAGTGCACCGTAGCGTGCCACAATGCACTATAGCACACATCAATGTCCGAAAGTACACAGAACTATCCAGAATTGCCCAGATTTATGATTTTTCACATTCTAATGACCCTAGGACCCTAATGGGGCCAAAATATATTAAAATCAAACCTGAATTTAGTAAAATGAAGTGTTGTATGAATATATAGGTGAATTTTAATGGAAACCCCATCATTTTACCATGAATAGCATATTCTAAATCTCTTAAAGAATTATTAGAGTATCTTGTGCCAAGTAGAAATACTAAAATCTTTGATTGTTTATATGACCAAGTAGAATTTAATAATCAAATTGTATGGAATTTAATTGGTTTATATTTATAATCGAGTGCTAATCCCTTTTTGTGTTTGATTTAAAGATTTGATTAGCCTTAATTACTCATCATTTTAATCAATAAGATGTTTATATATTTTAGAGAATTTTAATTTTGAATTGGACACCTTGATTTACTTAATTTGATATTAAGCTATATTTAAACCTATGAATCTTAAGAACTTGTTTAAGTAATTGATACTTAATCTAAATCTGAAATTTGTCATCAATAATACACTAATAATGCATTGATTTGTCATTGATTTTTAAATTAACTATTTATCTTAAGTCGGCAACATTATGGGTTAAACCCTAACCTATCTGATTAAGATCTAAACTCTAATTACTTAATTAATCATGTTGATTGTAAGATAACTCAACTGGCATGATTCTAATAATGCCTCTGATTGATATTAAAGAACTTGTGTGATTAAATATCTGTACTTAAGCTTAAGATCTTTATTTTTCTCTTATATAAGACTCTTAGCATGAAGATAATTATAAGACTATTTGGATTTATTACAAGATCAAATCTTAAAAATATCCTCAATTATATCCCATAATTATAGCATATGTATTGATTAGATGGGTTTACCCATCTGATCTGATCAAATAAGCTTAATATATAAAACTAATGAATTTTAGCATAGATGTTGGATATGTAAGATCTTAATGATCTTATATTAAGTTTTATATGGTGATAATATTAGCCTTAACAAATGTTAACAGATTTAGGTAGGACGGACTTATTGTAACTTCTAGAGGTAGGAATCTAGATGAACTTTCTTAATCCTATAATTTCGATCTTAGATCCTTGTGGTAGAATCACTTAAAGTACTTAGAATGAGATTCCTCCTATGTGGTAGTAGTTTATATTAGGTGACCTTTTGGTCACATCCTTGGAACCATGTGCAGGATTCATCTCAATGAAGTCTAAACTCTTAGCTTTGGTGATCCTTGTTGATTAAATTGAATTGACTGAACTTAGATTATTTGTTAAGTATAGTAGTATATATCCATAATGCTGGATCACTACAACAGTATTCAGGGTTGGTTGATTCACTTTAATGTAGGACTATATCTGTGTTCTATCCTGCAAGTTTAGTTGGATATAATCCCATTTAGAATAAATCATCCAATCCTAAGAGTATTATAATTAGGAACTTAAATCTTTAGTTTGATTAAGATAAAAATATCCATCGGGTGATGCCTCCTAACAAAGCTTGCTTCAATAGGGCAGCTTTAAACAAACTAAGTAATTTAAGTTACTCTCTTTATGACACTAAGTATGCTTCTAATGAGGGTATTTAATAACTTAGTTTGAGTGAAATAAAATTGCCATCAAGTGATGCCTCTTGTCGAAGATCACTTTGATAGGTGTGGCTTCAAACAAATTAAGTGTTAAATTCACCTTTCTTGGAAACATACCAAATATGTGTATATAATATTTCCAACTGATGATTTTTAAGTAAAATCCTAAGTAAAACATATTATTAGAATTATGACTAGGAGTCAGAATCCATTTAGATGGATTCTGTATAATAGAGACATTTGATTCATTATCTGATTTTAAAGTATTTTCTGGATTTCTCAATTTTAAGACATGTAGTGTAGAGACATGAGCATGAACATAAGCATGATGTATGAGTATCAGTGATGATTTATGAGTTATGGATATTACATACATCGATTGAGCAATATCAGGATGCATCAGCATCACAGTAAACTGTATTCCCAACTGGATCTATGTAGACATTAAACCGTACAACTCATAGCAGTTCAATGATATTTTGGTTGCATATTAATGGCATGCAATATCGTGGCATATACAGATACATGACTTCAGTGGCATCCAACATAGTTTTACATGTTATTTACTTAGTTTCAGATCATATACTATTTTTATTCTTTTTTAGTATTTAGTATACTATCAGCTTTACTTTTCTTCTATTTTATACCATTTCAAAAAGTCAACTACTTTTACAGTTTTTCTATAGCTCTATTTTATGTTATTTAAATGTTAGGTAAATAATTCGAACTATTTAGATTAGTTTCGATGTGTTAGACTTATTGTCTAACATGTGGTACTTTTGGGATCCGGCAATTTGTCGGATCTTGAGCAGCCTAAACTAGGTCAGGAGGATGTTCAAGAGGTTCTGGAGGAGTTCATGGAGTCTTAGTGGATTTCTTCTTCAGCTTTACTATTTTTGATTAGTTATTTCCGTTCAGTACTTAGAATTTATTTTAGTATTATTTCAGTAAACCGCTTATAATAATTTTTTGATATATTTACTTTTACATTATGAGATGATTGTTTTGTTCAATTTTTGTGATGAATGTTTTTGGATGTATGCTTAGCTTCCGCATTTTATTTATATATTACTTATCATTAGTATTGTGATGTGATCATCATACTAGAAATGCTGATATTTTAAACATATATAGGATTCTTCATATTGTATTTTAAATCCAATGTATGTATTTGTCTAATACTTACGATAAGATGCTACTCTCATCCTAGGTATTAGCTCTCAACCCTCCTTTAAGGTTGAATCAGCAACCCTCAGTGTCATTTTTAGCTATTCAGGGAGATAGGAAAATCCTTCCCACATGGTGCACCGCTCCGCCGCCGATTGATTATTTCTTTTTGCGTGTGGCAATGGGGTGGAGCACTACACCAGTACCGAGGACCACCCAAAAGGCCAGAAAAAACTATCTCTATGTCTAACCAAGATCTAATTAGCTGACACAGGCAAGCGGGGATGGGAGTATTGTGCAGTACTGTGGATATGTAGTCAAAATAGGATGATGTCGAGATCAAATTAGCTAGATTGAATTTTAAAATGGAGGTTTAGGGATTGAAATAGTATTAAGTAATAGTAATTTAGAAATTAAAGGAGTATAATAATCGATAGAAGAATACCTCTTAAGCCTTTTCACCAGTTAGAGTTAAGGTTAGGACGCTACGAGCCAAATTCCTTTGAGACAGCATCCAGGATCCCAGATGAAGCTAAGGAATATGGAAATGAGAAAAATGCAATGGAAGGGGGCGCTGAGAAGCCTTGAGGATCTCAGATGGGGCTTTGGCAAGGCGCGGCAATGACGTTCCCTGCGCCTGATCGTGGTACAGAGGAATGTAAGGTGCGAAGCAGGAGGGCCATTTGATCCGATCATTCGATCCAATAGTCCTCTGGTCAAAATGGATTCGCAGCCGCCCGACCAATTAGCAAGAGCGATCGAGTGGTAGGTATCGAGGCGCGCATAGAATTATGAATAAATAATAATAATTAAAAATTAATAAATAAAAAAATATTTAAATAAATAATCAAATTGACCCCAAAACATCCCAAAAATTGACACTTACCTAATTGAGGGGTGAGGAACTCAAAAATGCAATCGGATTTTTTATCGGAGGTAAATTTAAATATCCTAATTTTTTGAGCATTTTAATATTATTAAAATAACAGGGGAAAATTCAACGACTTTCAAATACTCTCAAAATACCACCCCACGCTAATTTGGGGTGATGAGTTCAATGGCAGACTCTGATTTTGATTCTATGGTCTAAATAAAATAGTCATTCTGAGAGTTATCGAAAAATTAGGAATGTTGGAAAATCTCAAATGATCTTCAAATTGCACAAAACTTGAGATGGAGGCTCTTAACACTATTATAAGAGCATTATAAGAGAAAAAAAAATTGATTAGGCTAGTAATTAATGGGTAACAACACTAAGGTTGTTACACTAACTAATGAAAATAAGAGTACGGTGTGATGAAGAAAGTACTAAGCTTCTATAGGACTTACTACTTACAATGAATAATAAATGTGATGAAGAAAAATATCTTTTCCTTGAGCAAAAACACAAAATCATAAAATGGGAAACAAGGATGAAAAAAAAATAACTCCCAATGAAAAATCTAATGAGAACAAAAGGATAAAGAAAAATACCTCTCCCGAAATGTAACTCCTCATTGCAAATTTAGAAGAAGAAGCATATATGGCACATAAAACTTTGAAATAGCACCATACTTAAGTTATCCAAAGCACTTGCCTTCAATTCTCCCCAATACAATTGGTCGAGGCAGCGGACTGATATGTAAATGAGAAATGAGGGCAATGATGAGAGTTGAAACTAACTTTAATTTGTATAGCTGACGATGCCCAACTCATGGTGCCAAATAGTAAACATGCCTAAATGAGTCAAGCATGTGTTATGAAAAGTTTTGATTTAGAGCAAAAAGTACAATAAATTTTCCAAAAATAACTTCAAGGCTTACTTGAAAATGAGCAAGAAGTTAAGCATAGGGGGCATGATGGACCCATTAGATATATACAATTTTTGTAAATAATTAAGTAAATCAAAGATGATTTGAGTTGTACTTCCTCACATTTCAAGATAAAAGCCCACAAATCATGAAAGGAACAAAATCTGGACAAAGTACAAAAAGTTACACGCTATAGCATGTCGTAGTGGGTTCGACCCGAGAAGGCAGTGCTGTCGTGTGCTTTAGAGGGCTCAACCTAAGATTACGATGCTACCGCACACCGTAGCGGGTTCAACCCAAGAAGGCAGTGCCACCGCGTAATGTAGTAGGCTCAATCTGAGAGCAAGGAGCTATAGCGCACTGCAGATGGACTTAATAGAGAGCTAGGTGCTACAGTACGCTACATCGGGTTCTACCAGAAAAGGCAGTGCCACCATGCGCCGTAGCGGGTTCAACTCGATAGCAAGGTGCTAACATGAGGCTCAGTGAGACTTAGCATAGAACCATGTGATATAGAGTTCCTTAGCGAGCTTAACCCGAGAACAACAGCAGGACTCGACAGAGAGTCAGGCGCCTACTGTGAGCCACAGCAAGTTTAACTCGAGAAGGTGGCACCACTGTGCGCCATAGCGAGCACAACTCGAGAGCAAGGCACTACTGCGTGCCTTAGCACCCGCAAGATAGAAAGCTCAATGCTAAATTTTGTGGTAGCACCCGTCGAATTTCATGCCCAGTAATGAGAAATTAACAGAACATAGGGAAGACAAAAAGAACAATAATCTGGCCATTTCCACAGCCAACTATTTATTGCAAGCCATTAAAACTCCTTATTTCTAAGGAACACAGCATAATAGTTCCAAATTTATATTGAAGGAAAAAGGTGGCAAATTTAAATGCTAAAGGCAGTGACTCAGAAACTATAAAAGCTAAGGAGAAATGTTGAGAGAGGATTCCAATTTTTGAAATCAAAATTCAGAAAGTCTAAGGCTGTAGCAGGACTAAGAAGGAGAGTCCCACTTACACAAGGAAGAAGAAGGTCCCCACTAAAAGAGAAAAGATCAAGTACAAGAAACTAATGGGAGAAAGGGCTCCGAGGTAAGGTGAAAGCCCGGCAAATGCAACAGCAGTTTCTCAGTATTGTATCCCCATCTCACTCATTTTCTTTTTTGTAAGAGCCATGCAAAAGGCTCCTAACTCTTAGTAGTTGTCCTTAAATTTGCCTTTTCATGATAGCCTAAACCCTCTTTGGGGAGGGTAGGGCATATGCATGTAATGAATTGGGAATGTAGCGTTTGTACTCTTCAATATTAGTAAAAATTGTTAATCATTTTCTTGTGATAGATTTATGTGAATGATAAATTGGATAACGTAGTATCTAATAAAATAATATTTAATACATGGACAATTTTAAGTTAAAAACCATCGAGTCTTTGAACAAACCTAGGGTGTGCATGTTGAGCGTTCACGTCGCGAATGTCGGTGACAACATTCGTTTTGCAAAAATGACCAGTGCGAATCTTTGGAAGTAAATAATTGATATATCTAAAATTTATAGCAAAATAGATTAATAAAAAATAACACTTTTCTATAAGAATTGTATACTTTGATGTATTTTCACTATTTTCAAGACAAAAGGGAAGCTAAACTGAACTTTGGGCAGAATTCCAAAATTCAGGAAGCCAAGCACTGTAGTGTGCCCTAGCGTTCTATAGCAGACCAAGACAGAGACCATCGTGCTATCGCGTGCTGCTGCGGTCTCAAGATAGAGACTCTGGTGCTACTACGCGCCACACCGTAAGCTCAACGTAGCCACACTTTTACATGATCTATAGGCTACACTATTACACACTGCAATGGTTTTGAGATAGAGACTCTAGCCCTATCACATGCCATAGAAAAACCAAACAAAGGCTCTGAAGCTACTGCGCGCCACAGTGGAACCAAACAAAGGCTCTAACGCTACCGCGCACCACAGAGGAACTTAACATAATTCTGAAACACTGACGCTAGCGCATGCCACAGGAAAACTAGCCCGAGACTATGGTGCTACCGCGCGCTATAGCGCTATAGAACTTAAGGCTTACACGCTACCGGGCGCCATAGCGGTCTCAAAATAGAGACACAGGCACTAATGCCCATCGTAGCACCCATTGTAAAATCTGCAAGCCAACAACATTCAAAGAAACATAGGGGAGAGCAAAGGCCTGATTTGATTCTCTTTCCACAGCAAAACATAAATACCAATAGCTAAAACTCTTCATTACCAAGGGAATAAAGGAATAATAAATTAAGAAAAGCACTACTTTCTAAATGGAGAGTTAATGGGGGAATTAATTATGAACCAGCTCGTAGGAGTTTATAAAAGGAAGTATTCAAAACTAAGAAAATGTTTTTGATTTTGGTTAAAAAAAGAAATATTTTATACCAACTCCTGCAAGAGATAAAGAAGGAAAATTCCACCCTGCCCCAAGGAAGGTTTAAGCTATGCTTTAAGGAGAGAAGACATAGTACTTGACTCGAGGAAGAAGAACAGTGAGAAGGGAATGGTACCCTGTATCATATTACCTTCTAACTTAATTTTTTTCTTGTACAAGCCATGCAATGGTTTTCTACTTCTTATCAACTATTATGAGTTTTCTTATTAATGACAGCCTAAGCCCTCCTTGAGGAGGGTTGGGTGTAGGTATGAAACAAATCAAATATAAAAAGTGTTGTACTCTCGAATTATTAATGAATGTATTTTTATCTTTGAATTAAATATTGTGATGAATGAATTGGATTAGTTAATATTAATATGAGAATTTCATGATAAGCAATTGGATTCAGATCTGTGAAAATCATTGAGCTCTTAATTCACTAAGAACCAAAGGTTTGCATGTTGAGTAACCTCACCGCTAATGTCAATGACAACATTAGCTGATCGATAATGGCCAGTGCAACACCTTTATTCTAGGTGGATTAATTGAGACATGAATATTTAATAAATCTCTGATCTCCATTGCTCACCTTTAGTTTATGTGCAAAGTTGGTGCACAACGACAGTTACTGCGTGACGTCCTGCTGAGCTGAAAAGTTTATGGATGTGATGCCTGATGTAGTCGGAATTTGTAGCAAAAATCTAGTGCTTAAACAGTCATATCACTATATATTTCCCTATACTTTTAGTAGAAGTTGATGTCTTTTCAGGAAAATGAAGAATACAAATTGCAAAGGCTGATTTACCATATTCTGGACAAAACCACCGCAGCGCGCTACAGTGCACTGCAACGCGCCATGGCATCTCCTTAAAATCGCCTGATTTGGAAGTACAGTTGTAGACCTGGAGCATGACCGTTGCAGCGCGCCATGGCTCGCCATAGCGCGCCACAGCGTCATATTGATAAGGATTAATTAAAACCTTATAAATGAGTAATTGAATAGTAAAATTGCAAGAGGCACACCGCAGTGCGCCACGGTGCATCGCAGCGCGCTCCAGCATCATTTCTCCTTGAATATTAAAACCTTATAAACAAGTAATTAAATAGTGATCCTGCAAGTTGTTCGTTGTAGCGCACCGCAGCGGGTAAATTTTCGTTTTATAAAACTATAGTTAAAATTAATTGAACAGTGATCCTGCAAGTTGTCCGCTGTAGCGCGCCGCAGTGGGTAAATTTTTATTTTATAAAACTATAGTTAAAACTAATTGAACAGTGATCCTGCAAGTTATCCGTTGTAGCGCGCCGCAACAGGGTAAATTTTCATTTTATAAAACTATAGTTAAAATTAATTAAACAGTGATCCTGCAAGTTGCCCACTGTAGCGCGCCTCATCGTATGCTGCAGCGACCAAACAAAAAGATACTAACTATTGTGCAAGAAATGTGTTTGGAGCACTGCTGCCACAGTGTGCCGCAGCGGAAAGGGAATTGAAAAGCAGTTGTCGCAGCGCACTGCAGCAGAACAGTAAATGAAATGATGCTACCATAACACGTGCGCTGCAGCGGATGGCCTAGAATTTTCCAGGAAATAGCCATTAAGAGGCATGGGGAAGGTCACAAAAATGTGACCTTTGGCCTCCCCCACCCTCTTGAAAACTGATGTATTGAATCCATACTGAATCCCAGTAGTTAAATAGATAAAAATATTAAAAGGGATTAAAATTAGTTCAAGGAAGAGGAAAGGTCATGCATTAAAAGCTTTGAGGCTGAGTGCACCCCTATTTAAGGGCAAATCTCAGACCTCGAGGACGAGCAAGAATTTAAGTGTGGGGGTGTGATATAGTTGGAATTTGTAGCAAAAATCTAATGTTTAAATAGTCATATCACTATGTATTTCCCTATACTTTGAGTAGAAAATTGATGTCTTTTTAGGAAAATGAAGAAAACAAATTGCAAAGGCTGATTTACCATATTTTGGATAAAAATCGCTGCAGCGCGCTGCGGCGCAACAGCGCGCGGCAGCACGCCATGGCGTCCCCTTAAAATCATCTGACTTGGAAGTACAACTGTAGACTTGGAGCACGAATGCTACTATATAGCTTAGAATTTGAGTGCCAACAGTAATCTAAAATAATATTTAGGTTCTGAACCTTTGAAAAATTAGAAAATGACCAAAATACCCCTAACCTTAATTAGATCATAACTTAACCAATTGAAGTCCAATTTGGGTCTACTCCTAGTTAAAGTACTCAGTATGATATAGGAAATATATAGCCACTGAGTTTACTGAATTTGGACATCAAATGAAAAAGTTAGCTTTTTGACCCCCTTTAGCTTAGAAAATTATCAAATTGCCCTTGAAAATTGAAATGACTATAACTAATGCATTAGACCTCAGAATTTAGTCTTCTTAGACTCTGTAGAATCCTTGAATAGCAACTAATAGTAAACTACATAAAAATTTTGATTTCATTAGGTGTAATTTACTAAAATATCCCTTAAATCAAAAACCTTAGCTTGGACCCATATGACTCATTTCTTATCCAAATTTGGTGCACTTATTGTCTATCTTTATGTTAGACAGTAATGAATCATTTGATAGTAAGAAATTCCAATTATGAATCCTTAATCAAAAAGTAGCTTTTTGGACCCTTAAGTAGGGGCAAAATGGTCATTTTGCCCAAAATTTAGGTTAAATATCCTTAACCTTTAAAATACCCTTTGAAATCATTAAAATCAGTAATAGAACTGATTTAGGATCAATTTAAGTCATAAATATTTCAATTGGGATAATTTGTAAAACATCTCAATTTTTTGTTTGAAAATCCCTATGGTTAATATGCCTTACTTAGCTAAAATCCATCTCTAACCTCCCCACTTAAATAAAATCAGCAAGTGTGAAGGAATTCAATCAATTCTTAGAAATTTTCCAAGTCTTATCATTAGAAGTTCTCACTTCACCTTAGGATCTATTCCATAAGAATAGGAATAAATATTAGGCAAGATTTTATTCATTAAATAATAGGGTTATTCAATGAATGAATCCTTAGTTTTATTAGTTTCTAGATTTTATAACTTATTTAGATTTTTTTGTCTTTCAACATTAGATTTAGGATAGGAGATTTATCCTAGTATGCCTAATTTATTTAATATGATTTACCTCAATCATTAGTTCACAATTAGGTTTAACCTAGATCTTAAGTCTAACCCCTGGGATTATGTGATTAAGCCCAATCTCGTGGTGTTTAATCCATAATCTCTAGCTTGGTAGATTTTAGACAAGCTTTTAGTTTAGGACATCTAAACTCATAAATTAGGTCTTGATGATTTCTTATAATTAATATTGATTTAATCATATTAGGACCTAGCTAGTCCTAATATTTTGTAACCTATGAGCACATACATCTAAGTTACACACGATAGTAGGAATTAGAGATCCTGAGCTTGTATAACTTAGAATAGTTAGAACATTTAAATTAGACAATAAATGATATCACCATGTTTAGTAGAGTCCCTTGCTTACTACTTAATTTTGTGCTACGCATTCCTTGAAGTTTGTGCTTATTTTTCTTTGAACATGTCATATAAGAAAAACATTATTGCATGAAAAATGAAAACTTATAATATTAAGAAACCATTTGTATTTGGGTTCAGTACATGGTGGATTATGGTGCACATTACTCAAATAGACAAGGGTAAGGAGAGATCAGGATGCTTCACATCACTCATTGAGGAGGTGTGTTAAGCTTGGGACCCATTCAATTTTTCAGATCTTGTTTAGTTTGAGGAGCCAGTGCTTGAGGAGCAGCTTTATTTAGAGGAGGTGCAGCAGCCTAGTACAGAAGACCTCTAGTTGCCTTTCTCTTCATTGTGAGGACAAGTGATATTATCATTTTTAGTCTTTTAAACTTTAATTAAATGATATAATAATACAGGTATTCATGATTATGTTTACTTTCTACACATTTATATTTTCTGAGCTATTTCATTTTATCTCATGTCTGATGTATGGTGAATGGATGTAATCCTTACTTCTTATTGCTTCCGCACTCTGTATGTATGATAGATTTAGTGACTGATGCTCATATTCATTCTATGCACATCCTTCCCTTATTAGTGTATTGTGAATTTTACCTAATCCAATGATAAGTGAGGGATTTGTCAGTGTGGGACACTACTCCTTAGTCTAATGATTGTGGACTTAAGGAGCAGGGCACCACAATAGCGTAGGAAAGTAAAGAGAACCCCATAATTTCTCCAAGTGATTCCTTGTATTTTTCCTAAACTCCCTTGATTAATTTCTTATCATAAACTGATTGCGACGTTGACTTTTCCTTTTATGTATGTTCTTTCTTGCTTAGTAATGGTAGGCTAAAAACCCTTTGGAGAGGGTTGAGACATAGTTGTAGAATTATGTAAGGGAAATATTGGTTGTATGATGACATTATTTAAATGTAATGAGAAACTATTTATGTGTTAATTTTTATTATTAAATGAATGCTTGGATGAACTGAATGCTTAGTTATTTTAAATCAAAAGAGCTTGTGTTCCAATACTCATTAATTGGGTAAGAGTGAGGAAGGTAGTGCAAGTCGAGCTGAGAATTATGTGACAGAATTCTCAAGGCTCACTTGCACCCTCCCTTAATAGCTCTCCAAAAGATTGAAGCTTGAGAACCAAGCTCTCCATTTACCTTGCTCTACTACTCATCAAGGTCGAAGGGATGAAAGGACATTGGGAATTTCATGAATTATGTGACAAAATCCATTGAACCAATGCATCCTCTCATCCAGCTAAACTGCATGTGAAGCGCATGATGCATGATAGATGAAATATTGCTTATGGGATCATTATAAATAAAAGATGCTTTGTTGACCTAGATGTAGGTGATCAAAATCTAACTAATCAATTAATATCTCATAAGATTTTATGTGCTAGTGATGAACCCATAAGGAGTTCTCTTTGTGCACTAAACTTGAACCCAATGTAATTAGTGGATACTCTAATTCCAATGGTGTTCACTTGATTAAACAAAGTAAATAAATTGCATGTCTACATTGAACAATGAAGTAATATAACCAACCCCTTGCATATATTACAATGAAATCTCAACTCTCTCCTTTTTAATCCAATCGTATCTTAACTTAAGTCTTGTGTATTGCTAATTAGGAACCACAAAAATCAACCAAAATTGTTATCTAAATATTAGTGAAAGAAAATACAACTCTGTATCAAAACAATCACTCCCTGAGGTTCGATAAATCCCGAAAACTAAACTTTCCACTTATTACTTCAGACCACGTACACTTGCATGCAAACGCAGACATGTGTTTCTATCTATCAATGCCGAGAGCCACTAGTTGAGCTCCATAGCCCATTTTAGGTTTATGCGAAGATGAATATGCATTATGTGCTTAGGGTGATGTGACATAGCCCAAGTAGCCTAATGAATCATCTCTTTGGATAAACCTAAAATTGATGCATATAAGCCATTTGTGGAATCAAGTTCATGTGATTAAAAAACTTAATTTGTATATTTTGAGACTTAGCTGTAAGCGTTGAATTCAATCACTAAAAATCACATGAAAACCTAAGTGTCGTGATTGAGCATTGACATGCTCATCTTTGCACACTAGGTCAGACCTAGTTAATTTAGGGGACACCCCAGAGAAGCTTATGTCTCAATTAGAATAAATAGTGCTTTTCATTTAACACTAAATTCATATCGAACAGTACTTACATGAATTCTGAATAAGTTACATGCTGAAACCTAACTCTCCCTATTTTATCTAAAAGTAGTTTCAGATAAAAGAAACTTTGCTTGCTAAGATTAGGACCAAATTATCAACAAAACTCAAATCAATATTTAAACATTAGTGAATTCTAGTACACTTTAGTAACAAAATCAATATGTTCACATAGGATGATAAAATCTCAGGATCTCACATTCCAATATCATTTCAGACCACGTGCACTTACATGTAAGCACATATATTCAAAAATAATATGTCAGTAATCAATATAGCCATGGAATAACCAAGGATCTCTAAGCCCCGCTGCTCACCATTGGCTTACGCAAGGAATATGCGCACAATAGCCTACAGCCTAGTGGCAAGCTCTGTGAGCATTGTATGCACACATATTTTGTTAAGCTAAGAAGTGACGCGTGTCAGCCTAGAGCCACGAGTAGAGCTCCACAGCTTATTTTAGGCTTACACAAGGATCTAGATGCATAATGTGTTATGGGTGAAGTGACATAACCCATTAGCTCTATAGCTCATCTCCTTAGATTGGCCTAAAATTGATGCATGTGACACATTTGTGGAATCAAGCTCATGTGACTCATAACTAAAAATAAACATTTCATAACTTAGATGTAAGCATTGAACTCTATTAGCATTGAATTCTATTCTGAATACATGAGTGTCTAAGTGCCGAGGTTAAACCATAGTGAGTTCATCTTTGAGCACTATGTAAAACTTTACTCATTTGGGGGGACATTCTTAGATAAAGCTACATCTCTTGATTAATAATTTAACAATCGAATTCATTAGACACTTAGTTAATAAAGAAGAGTACTTATATTAAAGCTCAAGGAATTGCATAGCTATGCCCAACTCTCCCTACTTTCTGTAACGCTGTTTCAAACATAAGAAACTCTGGTTTTTCTTAACTAGAACCAAAAATAACCACTTATTCTTGAACATTAGCTAAATCAAATATACTCTAGTAATAAACGAAATCGTTCCCAGAAGATGATAAATCTCTGGAATTCATAATCTCTTATTACTTTAGACCACGTGCACTTACATGTGAGTGCAGATGTGTATTTACAGTTAGTCAATAGTTATGACAAGAAAACTGACTGACCAAAAACAAATTTCTTTTCAAACACGAAATGTGTCTCCTGATAAATCTAAGATTTATAGTAAAGTAAGTCAATGAAAATAAACACTTTTCATTAAGATTTGTATGCCTTTGTGTGCTTTTGTGATTTTCAGGAGAAAGAAGAGCTAAATTGAATTCTGGGAAGAAATTATAAAAACTAGAAGAAACACATTATGGTGCACCACAGAACGCTACAGCACGTTATGGCAGATATCAAACCAAAAGTGCCACGCTACCGCACACCGTTGCGGACCCAAACTCGAGATTACCATGCTACCACACGCCTTAGCAAACTTTTGACAGAGGGTTAGACTCTATCACGTGCAACAGCAGATGAAAGATATTGCCCTGCATTACATTAACTCAATTATCCAAAAGCATTGCGCTACCGCGAGCCGCAACAGTCTAAAGACTGAGACTCTGGCCCTACCGTACAATGCAGTGGTCCAAAGACAAATACTTTGGCACTACCGTGTGCCACAACATAATTAATTTATCACCCAATGCCTGATATTAAAGCTAATAATCAAAAGCAGCGTGCTACCTCGTGCCGCAGCGGTCTCATTACCGAAACTCTGGCGTTGTCGCGTGTCGTAGTGCTACAGAATTTAAAACTCCTGCATTGTCGTACACCGTAGCGCCCTCAAAATAGAGACTCTAGCGCTACTCCGTGCTGTAGCACCCACCATAAATTTTGCCCAACATGAGTATTAAAAATAGCATAGGGATAGACAACAGTCATAATTCCTCCTCTTCCCACTACAAGGATTAATTGCAAATATAATTAAAATTACCCTTTCCAAGAGCAAATCAGAATAATTATTTATGGTATTTCAACTCTCAAGAATGATGAGAGGTGGCTGATTAAATGTTGATAATTAATTGAAGAAGTCAATAAAAGCACAGATTTAAGACTGAAAAAGGGTTCCACATTTTAATATTCATGGATTCAAGATATTTGAGGCTTATGAGCAAATGGAAGGAGTGTAATAACCCTAGGTTGTTACCTAGCTTAATCATGCCTTAATTATAGTTCCATTATATTCAATATACTATTTTAAGCTAACCTTGAAAGTTTAGGGTCAATTGAACCTTTAGGGCAAGTTAGCCATTTAATCAATCTAGATACCCTAATTAAGACCTAAAATATTTTGACCTCAAAATTAGAATATGATCACATTTTTGAATTCCTCATCACTAAACTAGCTAGGGGTAAGAGTTTTGGAAATTTTGGAGGTCATTTGGACCATAATTCAATTTAAATTAAATTTGGATAATTGCATATAAGGGATCCCAACAATTATTAATTGCAAATCTACCCTTAACCATTTTACCCATCTAGGATCCGCTGTGAGGATCACGGGCGATCTGCTACAGAGCCTGGGTCACACAACAACAAAAACCCACTCCATCTCACCATCCTTCCGGTGGATCCTACGGCTAGGATCCAAATCCGTGGAGCCACGGATCTGCCATTGGATTTACTTGTGGGTCCTATGACTCAGATCGCTCCCGCAATCGACCGTTAGGATTCGAGTGATCCAAACTATTGCACCATCTGATCGATAGATTAGATGGCATCGAAGGCACCTGACACTATGAAGAATTGTCCTCATCGCACTCCACTCCATATAGGGAGTATCCTCCGTACCTCAGCACCCTAGCTTGTCCCCCACATGAGCCTTTAGCTCGACAAGGTTGTTAGGATCTCCCCCATTTGGTTGGCACCTCCCAATCGGGCCTCATGGCCTTATTAGCTCCATTTAAAGATTTTGGAGCTCAGCCATGGCCCGAGCTCCTAGGTCAATCCCAGGCCAGATCAAACCTCCCTAGCTTCTCCTTGATGCTATAAACAGCCTCCAGATCCTCCCTTGAATTGCTTGCTAATCAATTAATATTGAATCCCTCTCCACCATTGTTGGTCTGCTCAAAGCTTCTCCTGGGGAATCCAATGCTTGCAAACTGCTGATAGGGGTTTCTCCTGGTGTTCAGGACCGCTAGTGCTCTATGGAAGCCTGCTAGATCCTACATTTCTCTCTGTCAATCAGTTTGAGCTCCCCCATCGAACTAGGTACCCCCCTTGCATGCTCTGAGCCAAGAAGGCTCAAGCTCTCCTCCATTTGATTCATAAGGATCGATATTGTTGAATCAAAGGGCCAAGGCATGGTTGGGGAAATCGAGATTTAGCTGCAAAAGCTAACCCTAATTCTCTAAGTCTCGGGGAAGAGGGGTTGGGGATGACCATGACCGTGTTGTGTGTCAGTGTCGGGTTGTCTGGGACCCAGTCAACTCGCGCCTTTTGGTAATGGGTCGAGCCTGTTTAATATAAAACCGTTAAGGAAAATAATCTGATTAATTGAATCATAGGGAAATTAAATTAGAGAAATATAGATTAAATTATTATAATAACTTTTGATCCACTAGTCAAAACCCTATGACATTATATAACAAATTGTTAAAAAAATCATAAGAAATGAAAATATAAAATAATAACCACTTTTATTAGTTGGATCTTCTGATTTTTCTTGATAACTTCAGAACTTAGTTAGGGTTGATGAGCATGTATACTTAACCAAATTGTATAATTTATGTGCCATTATTTTTCTAATGCCTTGTAGAATGTGAAATAATTTTTTATTATTATTTTCTTAAATATGCCCTAATCTTGTAAAAGCATGATTAGTAAAAACTAGGATTTCCACTTAGCCAAAACTCTCAATTATGGTCTCTGATTATTTGCATAATCTATTAGAACACACTTGCCAAGTTTCATAAAATTTGAATGGCTGGATTTGTAAATAAGTAACAATCCATTTTGGCCTGATTTAGGGCTTGATTAGCCTTAATTACTTTCTATTTTATGTAAATTCATTTTTATATATTTCCATAATAGTAAATTGATGTTAGAGAACCCTCATGTTTGTTTGGACACCTAAAATGCAAATATGATATAATTCCATAATTGAACCTATGAATCTTAAGAAAATTGAATAAGTAATTAAACCGTAATCTAAATCTTAAAATAAACATCAATAATATACCAATAACTCACTGATTTGTCATTGACTCTAAATTAAACAAGTGATCTTTATTTGGTTAAGTTAGAAATTCAATCCTAACATACCTTGATTAAGATCTAAATCCTTAATCACTTTAAGTAAAATGGATTGATTTAAAGATAAATCAATTTGCATAATTCCAATAATTCACCCTGATTTGACTTTAATATTTACTCATTAACTTAGAGCTATTAAGATCCTTAATAAGTTATATGATTGGTCAATCTGAATATTTATCTATAAATCCTTGATTTCCTCCAAAGTAACATCACCAGCATAATGTAACTTATAAAATAGAATAAATTTAAGAACAAATCATTCCCTAATACTTTATATGGTTGAATCTCATGATTTTAGCATAGGACTTGATCAGATGGGCTTACCCATCTTATATGATCAAATCAAACCTTGAAGAAAAAAGAGTTGTGGAATTAGTGTAAGGCATCGGACTTATATTTTCTCTTAAGATAGAAGTGCAAGATCATTATGGTCTTGCCTTAGCATGAATTCAATAATTGTTAAGCCATAACTAAATAATCTATTGAGGTAAGGGGAGCTTTTTGTTTACATCCTGATGTAGGAACTTAGATGCTCCTCATTAGCCTTAGATTCTTGATCTTAAACACTTATGGTATAACTACCTAAGAACTTAGTATGAGTTTCTCCCATGTGGTAGTAACCTAAACCTGAGTGACCTTTAGGTCACATTCTTGGAACCTTGGGTAGTACCCATTCCAATGGAGTAAAGATTCATTAGCTTGATAACCCTTGTCATTTAAATACATTTGTGGAAATCAGTAGATTGTCAGTAGAATTTGAAAATGTATATCCATAGTGCTGGATTATTTCAGTAAAACTTGGGATTAGATGAGTCACTATAAGTAAGATCGTAGAGGTTTGGTCTTATCCTATATAATTGGATAAGTACAGTCCAACTTAGAGTAAATTTTAAAAACCTAAGTGTTTCATAATTGGGTAAACTTGGATGCTTAGTTTGAGAGAGTAACCAGGTCCTGCCACTTATCATCGTGCGCTTCGATAAGTGCAGCTAAACAAATTAAATATCCCAAGTCATCCTTATATGAGCACTAAGTACGGGTGTAATTAGGGTATTTAATATCCTAGTTTGAGAGCATAAACTGTAGCCAGGTCTTGCCCCTTATTGTCATGTGCTTAGATAAGTGCAGTTAAACAAACTAAGTGTTAATTTACCTTTCTTAGAAATATACCAACTATGTGTATACTATCCATTTAGTTGATGATTCTATGTGATCTTAATCAAAGTGATTCAGTAAATTAGAAATTGAAGTCAAAATT
This sequence comes from Gastrodia elata, assembly GCA_016760335.1. Taxonomy (NCBI): domain Eukaryota; kingdom Viridiplantae; phylum Streptophyta; class Magnoliopsida; order Asparagales; family Orchidaceae; genus Gastrodia; species Gastrodia elata. Next base: position 14,526,995 of record CM028678.1, on the reverse strand, counting down.
CACATAAGTAAATTCAACATAATGGAGATAAATGGAATCAATATTGGGTATTGAAATAATTTCTAGATTTTTGAGGATTTAAGGCATATTAGCATTAAAACCTTGGCATATCATAAATGCAAAAGTCATGTCAGCATTAGCAAAGCATTTGGCTCACCTAAGGACTCTATTAGCAGAGGATTCATTCATCTTGGAAATTTGTGGTGTGTCCATGAGACACCAGGTCAGCATATCAGTGGCCTACAGTTCAGTGGCATATTCAGATGCATAATTATAAATTCAGTGGCATATAGCATAGTTTTACAGCATCATTTACTCATATTTAGATTATATATTGGTTTACACATTGTGGTGCCTTGCCCCCTAATCCGTAAGATTTGACATAAGGGGAGGTATGCTACTCTGGCAAATCCCTCACTTACAATTGGATTAGGTGAAACCACAATCCACATAACAAGGGAAGGATATGCACAAAATTCATATATAAGATCAGTCACTAAATCAGATTCTAACATTGTCGGTTTCACAATGCCAGGGCTCCAGCTAATAAAAGAGAAATATCTTATTAGACAAATTATCTAGGTACTTTGTAGGCTTATAATTTTTTTTGCATTTATATCACCAGTTTTCCAAAACTTAAAGCAAGAGAAACTAAAATAGGAGCAATAAGCATACAATGAAAGGTGGCAAGTTATGAATTAAGCATTTATAACTAAGCAAGAATGAGGCAAAAAGACACACCTCAAAATAGGCTAAAACAAGTCTAGGCATACAAGTATTGGTAAAAGTAAATAAAATACAGAAGACAAAGACTACTTCCTAAACATGCTGATGATCATATGACATATGCAAATTTAAAAAAAATAAATTCAACTGTGGTACATATAAGTATGTAACGACAAGTCTAGCATCTTATAAAATACAAGTAATGCAAGTAAAATAGCTGATTGAAGTTAAAGAGAACTAAAATGTATGACTAAAATTAAAAATAAAAGTAGAAATAGTATGTCATGACTCCCATACATATGAGGGCTAAATCTAGCCTGCTGAAATCAAAAGGATTCTTAGCGTCAACAAGGAGGCTAAGGCGACAAAATTTTTCTAGCATCATAAGAGGCTAAGGCTACAAGGATCTTAGCGACATAAGTGGCTAAGGTGCAAAAGTTCCTAGAGTCAATAAGGAGGCTAGGATGATTATATATAATTGAACTGAGAGATAGTATTAACACATGCAATTCATATTTTAGTTATTTACTTTACTTTTGTAGACAATTTCAGAAGTAGCTGAGGAGTCAAGCACATCTGCAAAATTATTCGAGTTCCAACTTAACAACACACTCCTCAATGAGTGATATTATGTAATCCTCATCTCACCTTCCCCCTGCCCATTGGGGTACTATGCTCAAAAGTCAACCGATAACTGAACCAAATGCAAGGTTATCCAAAATATTCTATATTTTTATTTTCATGCAACAATGTTCTTGTATGATATGTTCAAGAAATAATACACAAAATTCAAGGAATGCATAAGCAACAAAATTTAATAGTGAGCAAGAGACTACTATACATGGTGATATCATTTGTTATCTAATTAAGCCATTCTAGTTATTCTAAGTTACACAAATTCAAGATCTCCAATTCCTACTATCGAGTGTAACTTAGAAGTATAGCCTATTTAGTTGAAAGGATTATAACTGATTAGGTTCTAATCTAGTTCAATCAGGTATGACTATAGATTAAGTAATAAATCACAACATCCTAATTGATGAACCTAGATATTCTAATCTAAGATCTGATCAAGATCTGATCAAAATCCTACTTAATTAGGGATTATGGATTAAACACCACGAGCTTGGATTCAATCACATAATCCAAAGGTAAAACTTAAGATCTATGTTTTCAATCTAAATGCGATCTAATGATTAAGACAAATCCTATTTAGCAAAGTCAAACTTAATAGGATGATTCTCCTATTCTTATCCTAAGGTTGGAAGACAAAATAATTAAAATTAAGTTGTAAAATCTAGAAACTAATAAAACTAAAGATTCATTAATTGAATAACCTACTTTATCCAATGAATGAAATCTAACTTATGATCGACTATTATTCTGAGTGGTTATATTTCTTACTACATTTCTTATATGTATATATATATATGTGTGTGTGTGTGTGTGTGTGTGTGTGTGTGTGTGTGTGTGTGTGTATGTATGTGTGTGTGTGTGTGTGCATATTTTGTATATGAGCATTTCACCCTTCTTATATTTGTATTTTCATCCTGTACTACTATTATTCTGAGCTCATGATTATAGTGCTTTGGATGTAACTCTAGTATCTAGTTAGTGATTGATTGGTAGAAGAATAATCCATTAGGTAGAGTGGAATGCAAATTCTAATCTAACACCTTATGGAATTCTCTGATACTAACTGTGGTGCCCTGCCCCCTAATCCGTAAGATTATACTTAAGGGGAGGTGTGCCACTCTGGCAAATCCCTCAATTATTATTGGATTGTGTGAAACCACAATCCACATAATAAGGGAAGGATGTGCACATAATGCATACATAAGATCAGTCACTAAATTAATATAAGTATAGAGTGCTGAAGCAAATAACTAAACAATATATCCATTTCACCATAAATCAACTGAGAGACAAAAATTAAAAGTGCTCAAAAATAATAGTGCAAAAAAGAAAACACAGTCACAAGGTTGCCTGTATTATTACAACATTTACATAAAGTTTAAAATGAAATAAAAAGGCATCTCTCATCCTCACAATAATATAAAAAGGAACTAAAGGTCTTCAGCTCCACCCTGCTGTGCCTCTTCCAGATATGGCTCCCCTTCAGGAACTAGATCTCCAAACTGCTCAGATACTGATATTATCAGTTTCATAATGCTAGGGCCCCAATCAATAAAAGAGAAAAATCTTATTAGACAAATTGTCTAAGTATATTTTAGGCTTATGAATTTTTGTGCATTTAGCAATATCACCATTTTTCCTAAATTTAAAGCAAAAGAAAATAAAATAGGAGCAACAAGTAAATAATGAAAGGTGGAAAGTTATGAATTAAGCATATATAACTAAGCAAGAATGAGGCAAAAGACACACCTCAAAATAAGCTAAAATAAGTCTAGGCATTCAAGTATAGATAAAGTAAATAAAATACTAAATAGAAAGACTACATCCTAAACATGCTGATGATCATATAACATGCAGATTTAAAATAAACAAATTCAACTATGGTACATATAAGTAAGCAACAACAAGTCTAGCATCCTATAATATATAAGTAATACAAGTAAAATAGTTGACTGAAGTAAGAGTGAGCTAAAAAGTATAACTGAAATTAGAAATAAAAGTAGAAATAGTGTGTCATGACTACAATATGGATGAGGGCAAAATCTAGCCTATTGAAATCAAAAGGATTCTTAGCGTCAAGAGGCTATGGCTATAAGGATCTTAGCGACTTAAGTGGCTAAGGCACAAAATTTTATAGCATCAACAAGGAGGCTAGGCTATTTTAGTTATTTACTTTACTTCTTTAGACAATTTCAAAAGTAGCTGAGGAGTCAAGCACGTCTACAAGACTATTTGGGTTCCAACTTAACAACACACTCCTCAATGAGTGATGTTATGTAATTCTTATCTCACCTTCCCTTGCTCATTGGGGTACTATGTGCAAAAGTTAACTAATAACTGAACCCAATGTAAAGTTAACCTAAATATTATATATTTTTATTATTATGCAACAATGTTCTTGTATGATATGTTCAAGGAATAATGCACAAAATTCAAGAAATGCGTTTGCAATAAAATTTATATGTGAGCAAGAGATTACTAAACATGGTGATATCATTTGGTATCTAATTAAATAATTCTAACTATTCTAACATATACAAGTTTAGGATCTTCAATTCCTACTATCGAGTTTAACTAAGAAGTACAGCCTTATTAGTTGAAAGGATTAGAACTGATCAGGCTATAATCTAGTTCAATCAAGTAAGACTATAGATTAAGTAATAAATTACGACATCATAATTGATGAACTTAGACGTTCTAATATAAGATCTGATCAAGATCTTACTAAACTAGGGATTATGGATTAAACACCACGAGCTTAGGTTCAATCACATAATTTAAAGGTAAAACTTAAGATCTAGGTTTTCAATCTAAATGTGATCTAATGATTAAGGTAAATCTTATTTAGCAAAGTGAAACTTAATAGGATAATTATCCTATTCTTATCCTAAGGTTGGAAGACAAAATAATCAAAATTAAGTTGTAAAATCTAGAAACTAATAAAATCAAGCTTTCATTAATTAAATAACCCACTTTACCCAATGAATGAAATATGTCCTATGATCTAGTCCTAATCTCAAGAATAGTCCTAATATGAAGTGTTAATTCCTAAGAAATAAAATTTAGAGAAATTAAAGAATTTAACCAAATTTGATTGATTAGTTGATTTTATTCACTTAAAGGATTATAATATAGTTTTATTATTAATTTTAGTGGTTTGAATGATATTTTAGGGGTTAAGGACACTTAACCTAAATTTTGGGAAAAATGATAATTTTGCCCCTTACTTTAGGGTCCAAAAAGCTACTTTTTGATTTAAACCTCCAAATTTGAATTTCTTACTTCCAAATAATTCCTTACTATCTAATATAAATATTGATATTAAGTACACTCAAATTGAGCAAGAAATGGGCCCTACATGATCAAATTAAGGAATTTGACCTAATGTGTAATTTAGTAATTACACCTAACGAAAATCTAAATTTTTATGCGATTTATTGTTGGTTTTTATTCAAGGATTTTATAGAGTTTAAGAACATTAAATTCTGATACTAAATGGCTAAGTTATGATGGATGTTCTAAGCTTCAGGGGCAATTTGGTAATTTTCCTAGGGTCAGGAGGGTCAAAAACTGAACTTTTCTGTTTGATATCTAATTTCAGCAAACTTAGTGTCTATAGCTTCCCTATAACACACTAAGTATTTTAATTGGGAGTAGACCCAATTTAGACTTCAATTGGTCCAAGTTATGATCTAACTAGGGTTATAGGTATTTTGGTCAACTTAGAGTTTTTAGAGTTCAAACCTAAATATTATTTTAGTTTACTATTAGCACTAAAATTCTAAGCTAATTATCATTTTGAATTTCCTAATTTTGAGTTCAATTGACCAAGTTATGGTCAATTGAAATTCTTGAGCATTTTGGTCATGTTGGGAGGGAGTCCTAAATGTGATTTTGCAAATTAATCACTAAATAAAAAAATTAATACTACTACAGTGATGTGGCTCTTCTCTTAATCACTTTAAGACACATATTGACTATGTTTGGTTGACTAGGTAAGAAATTATAGGTATTTTTGCAAGTCCTAAAATGTCACTAAATTAAATATTTCCCGAATGAAAATTCTGAATTACGTCATTTTATTCTTTTATTTTTTTGAGTAAAATGAGATATATATTTAATAAGTTCGGATCATTATTTTTAAAGATATGATACTCTAAAGTTGTATATTTATTCCACTTTAATAATTATTATTCTACTGCTTAAATAATTTAATTACCCAAATTAAATTATTTATGATCTTACTGAATTAATTAATTTACTGATTTCAAGTAACTAAATTAATTTACTGAATTAAATTAGTTAATTTAATTACTTTAATTATTTAATTAAAAATGCTTACTACTTAACTACTCCTAACTTTACTGTTTGAAATTAATCAAAGTTATCAGAAATTATTAGTTAATTTAACGACTGCTATTTATAAACTTCTGTAATTAAGTAAGTTATTTATATACTTACTGATATTAAATTAAGTATTTAAATTATTTAATTAATTTCATTTAAGTTGCTGTTAAATCTAAATTAACTAAACTTAATAACTAATTATTATAATTAATTTATTAATTAATCAATCTAACATAAGATATATATATATATATATATATATATACCTTATTATATATATAAATGTTTATATATCATTTTTATTACATATTATTCTACAGGGTTAATGGCGACAGGACCCACCACGGCCACATGGCACTCCTGGATTGCCACGGGACAACGCAGCGGCCCCATGTGGATGCGGGGCAACCCGCGAGTGGGCGGGGCATAGCCGCGGGCCCCACAGGTCAGTGCGAAGGGACGAGTGGGCCCCGCCTCTGCACTGCGGCAGAGGCCGCCATGCGTCGCATGCTGACAGGACCAGCACTAGCCGCGGGCCCACCACTCAGCCATGCGGAACCAGCAGACGCATGTCTGGCCTCGGGCTAACCCGACGCCACCCAAGCTGCATCGCCCTCACCCCAAACAGCCAGACCTAGGGCACCTAAATTGGCGGCTTTCGCGCCCTCGTCGAGGTTTGATCCGCGCGCCTATAGGAAGGGATCGATGAGGGATAGCTATTGCCGCGACCTGGGGTAGACAGAAACGCAGGCTTTGATGAACCTTAGATCTAAGTCTTTTCGGTGAGAAGGTGATAACGGTTTGTACTGTTTGTGATATGCCAAATTAGATTGATCTAACCTACGATATTCTGGTCAGATGCCAGATCTATGTTATCCACCGCATGCAATAAGCTCTTAATACCAGACATTAGGAATCGAATGCATAGGCTTAGAGGATAGGGAAGTACCTTGATTAACGGCAAGGAAGGCTTCGGGATCGGGATGCATGAGACCGAGCTGTATTCACCAAAGCTTGGTCTCTAAGTGTCAATTTGGTCCTTAAGGGCTTCCTTTATGGAGCCTGTGAGGCGGAGGAGGCCACGTTTGGGCGTGCTCGACGGCTGGACGTTGCGTCGAGGTTTGGCGGAACCATCGAGGAAGACAACCTAATGACCGTCTGAAAGAATCCGATCGGGCCGCTGATTATAGGATGCGGATCTAGATCCCGCATCCGACCCGATAAGCCCGTGGATCTGACCCGATAAGGCCGTGGATCTGTATCCAATAATGGGGCAGATCCGACCCGTTAACAACGGCGGATCCGACCCGTTAAGAACGGCGAATCCGACTCGTTACCTCATTAATAAATAAATATTTAATAAATTTAATTTCCTATTTTATTTAATTAATTCTAATTAATAAATTCACTTCTGAAAAATCCCAAATATTCAACCCTAGCTAACTGAGGTCTGAAGAGCGCAACGGCGAGGTTAAATTTTTGATTTGACGAGTATTTTATTTTCCTAATTTTCGGTGTTTTAAATATTATTAAAATATTCGATAAAATTTTGACTACTTTCGATTGTCAACAAAAATCACCCCTAGCTAATGTAACATCCGCCCCTTGATTGTCATCGAGTAACACTAACTCAACTGTGCTAAAGTGGTGATCATTACAAACACCACAAATAATAAGCAATGTATCGATAACATTAATCTTAAGGTGAGCAAATCTTAGGCAGAAACATGAGTAAAGTAGTGCAGAAAATAAGGAAAAAGGCATTCACAGATTATCCACATCTATCCATTCATATACAATATAGAAAATGCAGAATAATAAGAAAGAAACTCATTTATTACATTTAATTAAATATGAACAACATAAATTTTATTAACCAAACAAGATCTCCTTCTTTGCATAACCTCGATCTCACCTGACCCTCTATCACCAGCACACTCCCAAGCACAAGGTCTGAGCTAACACCTGATGCTTCCATATGTAAATATATGACAGGGCCAAGCCAACAAAGGAAAAATAATATTAGACTTATAAAGTCTAAGTACAATAAAACTGTAACATAGTATATACTTGCATTTAAGAGATATTATTTAACAAGATAATAAGACAGAAATCAAGCTGCAGAAATACTGTAAAATAAATGAAAGTATAAAACTGTATAAATTGAAGCAAAGTAAAACTGAACTGAAATAAAAATACTGAAAGTAAATAAAAACATCAAATACTCAGAAACCAAGGTAAAAATATCCAATGCTAAACTATATGTCATTGGGATAATACATCTAAATATGCTACAACACTGTATGCTACTGATATGCAACCAAAATATCACTGAACTATTATGAGTAGTACGATCCAATGTATACATACACTCAGTTAGGAATACTATTTACTGATGATGCCGATGCATCCTAAAATTCCCTAGTCAATATATGCAATATTTCGTAACTCATAGATTATCACTGATACTTATACATCATTATAATACTCACACACCATACTTATGCTCATGCTCATGTTTCTAGGCTATATGTGCTAAATCCAAAAATCCAGAAAATGCTTTGAAATCTGATAATAAATTCTAGGTCTCTATTGTACATATCCTGCTAAAAGGATTCTAACTCCTAAATTCTAACTTGATAATTGGTTAAAGTTGAGAATTTACTTAAAGGTCATTAGATGGGATGATTGTATACACATATTTAGCATAGTTGCAAGAAAGGTGGTCCTTAACACTTAGTTTGATTAAGCCACCCTAACGAAGCGATCTTCGATAGGAGGCATCACCCGATGGCGATTTGTATCTCAAGCTAAGTCATTAAGATGCCCTACTCACAATTACACATAGTCTTCTAAAGAAGGTGACTCGAATTACTTAGTTTGTTTAAGCCACACCTATTTAAGCGATCTTCGCTAGGAGGCATCACTAGATGACGATTTGTATTTCAATCAAACTAAGGAATGACTACCTGTTTAATACACTCTTAGGCTTGAATGATTTACTTTAACGGGACTGTATTCATCTAATCCTATAAGATAGAACCTGCTCATAAGTCCCCATTAGAGTGAATTAACTAATCCTGAATACTACTGAGGAAAACAGTAATATGGGTATACTATACTACACCACCCAATAATCAGGGTTCAAATAAGTCTATTTAATAAATTAAGGAATCATCAAGACTATAAGGCCTATGCTAAATAGGTGAGTCCTACACAAGGCTCCAAGAAAAATGTGATCGAGGATCACTCAATGTAGGTTCTACCACAATGAAAGGTGTCATTCTAATATCTTAAGTTGTTCCTACTATGAGGGGTTAAGATCAACTTCTAAGGTCAAGGGATCATCTAAGCTTCTACCTCAAGCAGTTATACAAAGTTCTCCTACCTCAAAGTATATTTAAATTAGGTTTTTTCTTTAACTGTTTCAGAGACAATATGGTGATGAGATACTTAAGATCTCACCTTATTAGTTATAATACTAACACTTTAAGTTTTACTTATCATTAGGTTTAGAGTAATCAGATCAAATGATTAAGTCACCTGATCACAACTTAATCTAAGATTATGGGAATTAAATCAAGGATGTTTTTAATGTCTTAAATCACTTGCTCAATCAATATAATTTTATTAATCTACTTATGCTAATAATCTTATTTAGGAGAAAATCAAGGATCTAAAGTTTAGATTTAGATCAAGCAATCACACAGATTTTTTATTAACCTTAACATGACTAATTCAAATATTTAAGATCAATACCAAATTGAATGTATTATTGGAAAATGTCAAGTTCATTATCTTATAATCAAGTCAATTGTCTAAGTGATTAAGAGTTTGGGTCTAAATCTGACAGATTAGGTGTTAACCCCTAACCTTATCAATTTAAGACCAATAGTTACATTACAAATCAATGACAAATCATATGAATTATTAATGAATTATTGATGGTGATCTAAGATCCAAATTAAGTGTAAATCACTTAATCAAGCCCTTAAGATCTCTTAAGTTTAATAAGGGGTAAATGAGAGTTTAATGAAATTAAGTATTCAAGCCAGAATGAAAACACCTCAATCCTTTAACACAACTTGCAAAATAACTGAAAGTTAACATAAAACTTGAGAAAGTAAATGCACAAAATAGTAATAAGAACTATGCAAGTGATGTACGCACTTAACATAGGACTAAATAAGTAATTTAATATATAGAACTCAACACAAGTTCTAAGTACTTAGTACCTGGCTCGAGCAATTTTGAACTTCTACAACACATAGCTTAGGAGCCTAAGCCTTCAACTTTGCATGCAGTAAGGACAGATTTCTAAAATATAAAATAAAAGTAAGTTGACGAATTAATTTAGAATATTTAGTTGATTGAGCCATAATCTATCATAATGCAATAGAAGATTAAGATGAACCAACCCTTAGGCTAAAAATGTTTTAAGAATTTTAGTCAATATTTTTATTATCTAAACCAGTTTAGAGATGTGTTTCTTTGCACCTGATTTGATTTAACTTAGTTAACTTTATAAAATTCTCCATCAATATATGCTTTTATTTTGTCTTAATAAAATTAATAACTTATGGTTATACAAATTCGCCTAATAAAACATAATTTAATATGCTTTAACAAACTTAATAAGGTGAACCAATGTATGATCACGCCAATTAATTAATTAAGGACATGCGATGAGTTCATTAAGATATTTACATTAGGTACTATATAAAATTTATTTGATATCTAAAAATTCTAAATAATTAATAACTTAAGCCTAACCAATCTACCAAAATGATTCATGATGTTGGCAATAAAATATAGTTAATGACAACCATATGAAATTATTTAACTATTGAGCTACATACATAACTGAGCATGATTTAAAAAAAAAGATAGCAGATTTCAGTTTTACCTAACTCAGCTACATACATAATTCAGCATGATTTCAAATATAATTTATTCAGCTTTACCTAACTCAGCATGATTTCAAGAAAAAAAGAGACGATAGAGCTTTATTGCAATTATTGAAGTTTTATATACATATATATATATATATATATATATATATAATAAAGATTTGAGTGGCAATAGGTACCATCGAGAGGAGCGACGAGGCAGCCAGAAATAATGAGTGAAGTCGCCGATACAATATTCGAAGGAAGAAGGAGAAGGCACAGATCGGCGATGGAGAGCTCAACAAGATGAAGATGGATAGCTTGACGATCCTTGACTGCGCCGAATTGAAGAGAATCGATGATCAAAGAAGATAAATTGGCAAAGTGGAGGAGGATGCAAGAGCTCGGCTAATGGTCAAATAGAGAAGAAGAGAGGGATGAGCCTTCATTTAAAGGAGAAGGAGAGCATGACTCTCCCTTGCATCCTCCCATCAATTATGGGAAAGAAGAGGGAAGGTTAGAAGTAATTTCATGCATTAGAGGAGATGAAGGGGAAAAGGGAAGGTTAGAAATAATTGCATGCATTAGAGGTAAGGAATGGGAAGAGAGAAAATGGGGTCCAACCATGAAAGAAATAAATTAATTATTTAAAGCTTTTAATTTAATTTATTTAATTAATTAATAATTTAAATCTCAAATTTAATGGAGCAGGAAAATGGGGTCTAGCCAAGAAGAAGAAAAGGAAGGAAATAAAGAGAAATGATTTAAATTAATAACTAATTATTCATTTCTAATATTTAATAAAAATTTCATATTTAATAAACGTGTTCCAAAAAATCTCAAAAGTTCACCCCTGATGAAATTGGAGGTGAGGAATTCAATGCGAAATCAGATTTCGATTCCGACTATTATTTAATTATGCTAATTTTTTGGTATTTAATTATACTAAAATATCCGCAAAAATCTGACGACTTCCAAACATGCCCAAAACATCACCCCTAGCTAATTTGTGGGTGAATATCACAATGGCGAAGTCAGATTTTGATTTTGAGGTCAAATTAAATATGTTAATTTTCTAATTAATTAAATATTAAAATAATCCAAAATAATCGATTGAGCTCCAAATTGCTCCACACCTTCATGATTTGGTTCTAATAGCTAAATGAATTTAATTAAGATACGATTAAGCTAAAATTAAGCTTGGTAACAATCTTGGGTTGTTACAGACTCCCCACTTAAAAACGATCTCGTCCTCGACATCACTACTTTAATAAAAAGGGCGAAAATCTAATTCGATAACAACTACTGACATAAGAAGGTCCTTACATCCTTACTTGATATAAATTAGTTTGGTAAGGAATAATATAGCTTACAAAATCGACTTCCTCAAGGCTATTCATTGATTACTTAGCTTCAATAAGTATCACCAAGTTTTAATACATCGGTTCATCTATTTGCCACCCAAATAATAATTCAATCAACAAAATTTTCTTTCATTCTTAATGATTCAACAACTCTAATTCAAGCTCACATAAATAAATATAAAATTGGAAAATTCACATATATTACAATTTCTATCACCTTTTAAGCAATATTCATTCTTAACTAGATTGACATCAATTCTTTATACCACAAATATTATACTTATTGAAAATTCTCTAAGCATTCTCCATATACCAAGTTGTGGATACTAGATTAAAAATTTCTTGGTGCATTCCAAAACTTAACCCACCTAATCAATTCCTCAAGTATAGAAATCACTTGTTGAATTTGAAAATGCATAAATTACAAGGAAACAACTACCGAAATTAGATTACTCATACGAAACGACTAAAGAAATATTCTGATCGCACATTAGAATATCCTACAATTCAGATTTAATTAATTTGGTTGCCCATAAAATATTACTTATCATTTGAACTTACATCATCATAAAGTTTAATAACATTGACAAGATTTGGACCACAAGAACTAGTTTGATAAATAACAATTCATCTCCAAAAATATAGAATGGGATTAGGCCATAACATATCAAAGTAAAGTTTAAGGAATTGAATACGGATAATACATTGAAATTTTTCTTCTTTAGGTCAAATCACTCCCAATAAATTAACTCAAAATTTTCAACCGCCAAATATAATTCAAGCTCAACAAAACTTAGCCTTCATAGAATTTTAAATATCTAATGCCACCAATCTGAATACTATCATAATTCAACTCGAAGAAAAGTTAAGCAAGAGTATGCAAAGTTTGATATGAGAAGAGAAGCTATTTCAAATGGTTTAAAACTAGTAAGTAGCCACAATAGCTTGGGCCAAAAATAACATGATATAGGAAACCAAATCATTAGATTTGAAAGTATATTATTTGAGATGAGTATTTTATATCTGAGAATAATAAATTTAATTCATTATCTAAAATAAAAGAATTTTCCTCCAAATTTTAGAACAAATTAACTATAGTTCAATTTAATACAATGAATTGTCATAATGTGACGCTCATTGGAAGAGACATTATATAAAGCTATATTATATAAAGAGATTCTTATACTATTCCTTTTTGTTTAAATATGTTGGCAAGTGTGGTGATGTCTGCATGATTTTAAATTTTATTCAAGAAATATAACTATCCATCTTAATAATAAAGAGCTATTAATTAATAGAACCCATCAACAAATAAAAATGTGAAAGCTGAAAAGTATAATTCTGCTACTATTTTGAGGCAGAAAATGAAAGATGATATTTTATCAAGATTTGTGCTTGCAAGACAGAATGATTCAGCAATGGACATTCGATACCTAAGGAATATAATCCTTCATTTCATGATTATAGGGAAGGATACATCGACATGTACTTCTTCCATTCTCAAATGTGAGGTGTGAAGGTCCAACAAACTTCAGCTTTGCTGACGCAAAACGGGTCAAATAGGGCTATATATTGCCATGATTAGGGGAGGTGTCGAAATGTCTAGGAAAACATTCTAATGCCAAAGGCAGAGTGAACACCCCAATGCAAAAAAATGGAAGTATGAAGATATTACTCTACCAGCAGTTGGTGAAAATACCAAAATTTAAGAGATTAGAGCCATAATGGATGTCTTGGGGTTTCGGTAATGCAGCATAGAATACTTAGGCTCATGGAATGAGGTGTATGAGGGTTCAGCGATGAACGTTAGGTGTGAGGGAATTCAATTGATAATAGTGCTGACACAATTATGATATAAATTCTATCTCCTCTCGCATGATTTGGGGTTTAAATACTCCAAACTTGAACCTTTTCAATGATCGATCTTAATCTACATAATTAAGATCTAACACTAACCTACTTTTAAGTTAAGTTTGAGATACTTTTAAGTATTTTGATTTAAAATTTCATGGTTTACTTATAGTTAAGACATTTCTCAATTTACAATGGATATCTCATGGACAAGCCTATCGATAACATTAATATTCACAAAATTCAAGTCAATTCACCATACGAAATATGTATACACAAATCATTTGACATAAATATTTTCATCTTAAGTATTTGCAACCACACCCCTCTTCATCGCCTGGAATCAATACACAAATGAGTCATCTTTTCAGCATGCAGTTCTCCTAAGCAACTAACACATACGTGATCTCATAAGTTTATGCTCACCTTAATCATTAGTGAAATAATTAACAAAAATCTTTCCATTTAGATCCTCATTGACCATGCTATTGACATAGATTTTATTTAATTCCCCTTATTATAAATTTCTTGACAAGTTAGAAGATTCATGCACAAAATATTCCACAATGTTATCTCTCTCCACATGCTAAATATTACGATCCATTGCAACCTCTCACTCTTTACACCAATATCATATTAGTGCTTTCTACATATCAGTACAACTATGGTGTCTTCTAAGGTACTTTTTAATGGCAATTCCCTAGTTTCCTACAATCATTTTCAAATCCAAACAAAACATAAATAATTGAGTCTCCATCTGATCATTACCTACTTCGGCATATTAATTTATTCATGGCTAATTCAAATCACTTAAGGTTGAGTGCTTAATTTATTATAAAATGCTGTCGTACATTACAATCTCAATCACTTCTAAAGCAGACATTCCTTCTTAACTGAATAAAAATCAGCTTCTTATATTACAAGTCTATACCCTGTAAATTTTCTACACAGCCCCCATATGCCCAAATACAAACATTAAATCCAAATCACAGGATGCATCGCAAGCTTAAAGTAATTAACCACATCCTCAAGTATTGAAAGTACTTAGTGATTTATTGGGAAAATATTTCAACATCCCTTCATTCATAAATACAAAACTTATACACTACATACTTCTCAATGACTATAAGACTAAAGTTTGGAATGGTCTACTGCCATCTTGATTTTGAACTATGAATACGAAATCAGATTTGCTCGCAATATAAATTATTTACAAGGTCTATCCTACCATCACAAAGTCCAAGGTATGAAATAACAACAATCTATGATGAAAAATGCTAAGAGAATTATCTTAACCAAGGTGGAGTACATTTGAAATAGTTCAAGAGGTAGTTTGGAAGATTGCCAATTAATGTCAAAGAACAAGATACAAATGCAGTTTTTTTTTTTTTTTGTAAGTTCAACTGCAGCTGAATTCACAAATTCTGTATTTGTCACTTTCTTTTCTATTATTGGTGATATAATTATTAGCTTAGAGATACTCTTAGGCTTAACTCCTAACTTCTTCATCTTATCTCCATAAATGTTTAAGTTCTTCACTATGTACGAACTTTCATACTAAAATAACCTTAAGGAAACCAAAAATATAGATAAATCATATTCCACTGATGCCTTGGCAACTCTACGATAAAGTTGCAAGTCAAATCTAGATGCATAAATTATTTAGCTCTCCACATTGATTTTACAAATCCAAGTTTACCTAACCTGTTTAAGTTAGAAGAGAATTTACTGATAACTTAAAAATGAGTCAACAAAACATCAGAGTGGTTGAGGTTAACTAAGTATGTCATTGTACACATCACTTTATGTTTCTCACATATTATTTTCTTGACATCTTTAACTTGGCTCTTTTCTAAGTCCTAGGATTTCTATATTGCTCTTTCATGATATTCTCATCATTCTAATATTTCAGTTTTGTATTGAATGAGCTGTGGATCAAAATGATGACATACTAATGTTTCTGTATTACTGCTCAACATAAGAACAAACCATTGGGTAGATAGAAACTTAGCCCCTATCTAACACCCTATGGATCTCTCTGATACCAACTATAACGGCCACCCCTTGACCATAGTCGAGTAACACTAACTCAACTACGATCAAGTGGTGACTGTTACTAACACCACAGATAATAAGCAATGTATCCATAGCATTAATCTGAAGGTGAGCAAGTCTTAGGCAGAAACATGAGTAAAGCAATGCAGAAAATAAGGAAAAAGGCATCCAAACCTTATTCACATCTATCCATTCATGTACAATATAGAAAATGCAGAATAATAAGAAAGAAACTCATTTATTATATTTAATTAAATATGAACAACATAAATTTTATTAACCGAACAAGATCTCCTTCTTTGCATAACCTCGATCTCACCTAACCCTCTATCACCAGAGCACTCCCAAGCACAAGGTCTGAGCTAATACCTGATGCTGCCATATGTACATATATGACAAGGCCAAGCCAATAAAGGAAAAATAATATTAGACTTATAAAATCTAAATACAATAAAACTGTAACATAGCATATACTTGCATTTAAAAGATGTTATTTAACAAGATAGTAAGACAGAAATCAAGCTGCATAAATACTATAAAATAAATGAAAGTATAAAACTGTATAAACTGAAGCAAAGTAAAACTAAACTCAAATGTAAATACTGAAAGTAAATGAAAACATCAAATGCTCAGAAACCAAGGTAAGAATTTCCAATGCTGAACTATATGTCACTGGGATAATACATCTAAATATGCCACAACACTGTATACTACTGATATGTAACTAAAATATCACTGAACTATTATGAGTAGTACGGTCCAATATATGTATACACTCATTTGGGAATACTATTTACTGATGATGCTGATGAATCCTGAAACTCCCCAATCAATATATGCAACATTTCATAACTCATAGATCATCACTAATACTTATACATCATTCTGATACTCACACATTATGCTTATTCTCATGCTCATTCTTCTAGGCTACATGTGACAAATCCAAAAATCCAAAAAATTCTTTAAAATTTGATAATAAATTCTAGGTCTCCATTATGTAAAATTCTATTAAAATGATTCTAACTTCGAAATTCTAGCTTAATAATTAGTTAAAGTTGAGAATTTACTTAAAGATCATTAGATGGGATGATTGTATACATATTTTAGCATAGTTGCAAGAAAGGTGGTCCTTAACACTTAGTTCGATTAAGCCACCCTAATGAAGCGATCTTCGATAGGAAGCATCACCCGATGGCGATTTGTATATCAAGCTAAGTCATTAAGAAGCCCTACTCATAATCACACTTAGTGTTCTAAAGAAGGTGATTTGAATTACATAGTTTGTTTAAGCCACACCTATTAAAGCAATCTTTGCTAGGAGGCATCACCCAATGGCGATTTGTATTTCAATCAAACTAAGGAATGAGTACCCGTTTAATACACTCTTAAGCTTGAATGATATACTCTAATGGGACTGTATTCGTCTAATACTGTGGGATATAACCTACTCATAAGTCCCCATTAGAGTGAATCAATGAGTCCCGAATACTACTGAGGAAAACAGTATTATTGGTATACTATACTACACCACCCAATAATCAAGGTTCAAATAAGTCTATTTAATAAATCAATGAATCATCAAGACTATAAGACCTATGCTAAATAGGTGAGACCTACACAAGGCTTCAAGAAAAATATGATTGAGGATCACTCAATGTAGGTTCTACCACAAGGAAAGGTGTCATTCTAATATCTTAAGTGGTGCCTACCATGAGGAGTTAAGATCAACTTCTAAGGTCAAGGGATCATCTAAGCTTCTTTCTCAAAGAGTTATACAAAGTTCTCCTTTTCAAAGTATATTTAAATTAAGTTTTTTCTTTAACTATTTCAGAGATGATCTGGTGATGAGATACTTAAGATCACACCTTATTAGTTATAATACTAACACTTTAGGTTTTACTTATCATTAGGTTTAGAGTAATCAGATTAGATGATTAAGTCATCTGATCACAACTTAATCTAAGATTATGGGAATTAAATCAAGGATGTTGTTAATGTTTTAGATCACTTGCTCAATCAATATGATTTTATTAATCTTCTTATACTAATAGTCTTATTTAGGAGACAATCAATGATCTAAAGTTTAGATTCAGATCAAGCAACCACATAGATTCATTATTAACATTAACATGTCTAATTCAAATGTTTAAGATCAATTCCAAATCGAACGCATTATTGGAAAATATCAAGTTCATTATCTTATAATCAAGTCATTTGTCTAAGTGATTAAGAGTTTGGGTCTAAATCCGACATATTAGGTGTTAACCCCTAACCTTATCAATTTAAGACCAATAGTTACATTACAAATCAATGACAAATCAAATGAATTATTAATGAATTTTTGATGGTGATCTAAGATCTAAATTAAGTGTAAATCACTTAATCAAGCCCTTAAGATCTCCTAAGTTCAATTAGGGATAAATGAGAGTTTAATGAAATTAAGTATTCAAGACAGAATCAAAACACCTCAATCCCTTAATAAAACTTGCAAAATAACTGAAAGTTAACATAAAACTTGAGAAAGTAAAAGCACAAAATAGTAATAAAAACTATGCAAGTGATGTACGCACTTAACATAGGACTAAATAAGTGATTTAATAAATAGAACTCAATACAAGTTATAAGTACTTACGTACTTGGCTTAAGCAATTTTGAACTTCTACAACACATAGCTTAGGAGCTTAAGCCTTCAACTTTGCATGCAGTATGGACAGATTTCTAAAATATAAAATGAAAGTAAGTTGACGAATTAATTTAGAAAATTTAGTTGATTGAGCCATAATCTATCATAATGCAATAGAAGATTAAGATGAACCAACCCTTAGGCTAAAAATGTTTTAAAGATTTTAGTCAATATTTTCATTATCTAAACCAATTTAGAGATGTGTTTCTTTGCACCTAATTTGATTTAACTTAGTTAACTTTATAAAATTCTCCATCAATATATGCTAATATTTTGTCTTAATAAAATTAATAACTTCTGGTTATACAAATTCGCCTAATAAAACATAACTTAATATGCTTTAACAAACTTAATAAGGTGATCCAATTTATGATCACGCTAATTAATTAATTAAAGAAATGCGATGAGTTCATTAAGATATTTACATTATGTACTATATAAAATTTATTTGATATCTAAGAAATCCTAAATAATCATTAACTTAAGCCTAACCAGTCTTCCAAAATGATTCATGATGTTGGCAATAAAATATAGTTAATGACAACCATATGGAATTTTTTAACTATTGAGCTACATACATAACTCAGCAAGATTTTAAAGAAAAAGCAGATTTTAGTTTTACCTAACTCAACTACATACATAACTCAGCATGATTTCAAATATAATTTATTCAGCGTTTCCTAACTCAGCATGATTTCAAGAAAAAAAGAGACGATAGAGCTTTATTGCAATTATTGAAGTTTTATATACATATATATATATATATATATATATATATATATATAAAATATTTGAGTGGCAATAAGTACCATCGAGAGGAGCGATGAGGCAGCCAGAAATAATGAGTGAAGTAACCGACGTGATATTCGAAGAACGAAGGAGAAGGCACAGATCGGCGATGGAGAGCTCAATAAGATGAAGATGGATGGCTTAACGATCCTTGATTGCGCCGAATTGAAGAGAATCGATGATGAAACATGATAGATTGGCAAAGTGCAGGAGGATGCAAGAGCCCAGCTAATTGTCAAATGGAGAAGAAGAGAGGGATGAGCCTCCATTCAAAGGAGAAGGAGAGCATGACTCTCCCTTGCATCCTCCCATCAATTATGGGAAAGAAGAGGGAAGGTTAAAAGAAATTTCATGCATTAGAGGAGAGGAAGTGGAAAAGGGAAGGTTAGAAGTAATTGTATGCATTAGAGGAAATGAAGGAAAAGAGTAAATGGGGTCCAACCATGGAAGAAGAAAATGAAAGAAATAAATTAATTATTTAAAGCTTTTAATTTAATTTTTTTAATTAATTAATAATTTAAATCTCAGATATAATGGAGTAGGAAAATGGGGTCTAGCCAAGAAGAAGAAAAGGAAGAAAATAAAGAGAAATAATTTAAATAGATAACTAATTATTCATTTCTAATATTTAATAAAAATTTCAGATTTAATAAACATATTCTGAAAAATCTCAAAAGTTCACCCCTAACTAAATTGGGGGTGAGGAATTCAATGGTGAAATCGGATTTCTATTCTGACGATTATTTAATTATGCTAATTTTTGGGGCATTTAATTATACTAAAATATCCGCGAAAATCCGAGGACTTCCAAACGTGTCCAAAACATCACCTCTATCTAATTTGTGGGTAAAGATCACAATGGTGAAGTCAGATTTTGATTTCAAGGTCAAATTCAATATTTTAATTTTCTAATTAATTAAATATTAAAATAATCCAAAATAATCGATTGAGCTCCAAATTGCTTCACACCTTCATAATTTGGTTCTAATAGCTAAATGAATTTAATTAAGATACGATTAAGCTAAAATTTAGCTGGGTAATAACCTTGGGTTGTTACAAACTCCCCCACTTAAAAACAATGTCATCCTTGATATCACTGCTTTAATAAAATGGGCAAAAATCTAATTCGATAACAACTACTGACACAAGAAGGTCCTTGCATCCTTACTTGATATAAATTAGTTTGGTAAAGAATAATATAACTTACAAAATCGACTTCATCAAGGCTATTCATTGATTACTTAGATTCAACAAGTATCACCATGTTTTAATACATCGGTTCATCTATTTGCCACCCAAATAATAATTCAATCAACAAAATTTTCTTTCATTCTTAATGATTCAACAACTCTAATTCAAGCTCACATGAATAAATATAAAATTGGAAAATTCACATATATTACAATTTCTATCACCTTTTAAGCAATATTCATTCTTAACTAGATTAATGTCAATTCTTTATCCCATAAATCTTATACTTATCAAAAACTCTCTAAGCATTCTCCATATACTAAGTTGTGGATACTAGATTAAAAATTTCTTGGTGCATTCCAAAACTTAATGCACCTAATCAATTCCTCAAGTATAGAAATCACTTCTTGAATTTGAAAATGCATAAATTACATGGAAACAACTACCGAAATAAGATTACTCATACGAAATGACTAAAGAAATATTCTGATCACACATTAGAATATCCTACAATTTAGATTTAATTAATTTGGTTGCCCATAAAATATCACTTATCATTTGAACTTACATCATCATAAAGTTTAATAACATTGACAAGATTTGGACCACAAGAACTAGTTTGATAAATAACAATTCATCTCCAAAAATATAGAATGGGATTAGGCCATAACATAACAAAGTAAAGGTTAAAGAATTGAATACAGATAATACATTGAAATTTTTCTTCTTTAGGTCAAATCACTCCTAATAAATTAACTCAAAATTTTCAATTGCCAAATATAATTCAAGCTCAACAGGACTTAGCCTTCATAGAATATTAAATATCTAATGCCACAATCTGAATACTATCATAATTCAACTCGAAGAAAAGTTAAGCAAAAGAATGTAAAGTTTGATATGAAAAGAGAAGCTATTTCAAATTATTTATAACCAATAGGTACCGACAATAGCTTGCGCCAAAAACAACATGATATAGGAAACCAAATCATTAGATTTGAAAGTATATTATTTGAGATGAGCATTTTATATTTGAGAATAATAAGTTTAATTCATTATCTAAAATAAAAGAATTTGCCTCCAAATTTTAGACCAAATTAACTGTAGTTCAATTTAATATAATGAATTGTCATAATGTGACGCTCATTGGAAGATATATTATATAAAGCTATATTATATAAATAGATTCTTATACAATTCCTTTTTGTTTTAATATGTTGGTAAGTGTGGTGATGTCTGCATGATTTTAAATTTTATTCAAGAAATATAACTATCCATCTTAATAATCAAAGAGCTGTAAATTGATAGAACCCATCAACAAATAAAAATGTGAAAGTCAAAAGGTATAATTCTGCTACTATTTTGAGGTAGAAAATAAAAGATGATATTTTATCAAGATTTGTGCTTGCAAGACAGAATGATTCAGCAATGGACGCTTGATACCTGCGGAATATAATCCTTAATTTCATGATTACAGGGAAGGATACATCTACACGTGCTTCTTCCATTCTCAAATGTGAGGTGTGAAGGTCCAACAAAATTCAGCTTTACTAACGCAAAATAAGTCAAATAGGGCTATATATTGCCATGATTATGGGAGGCATCAAAATGTCTAGGAAAACATTCTAATGCCAGAGGCAGAGTGAACACCCCAATGCAGAAAAAAGGAAGCATGAAGATATTACTCTACCAGCAGTTGGTGAAAATACCAAAATTTAAGAGATTAGAGCCATAATGGATAACTTGTGGTTTCGGTAATGCAGCATAGAATGCTTAGGCTCATGGAATGAAGTGTATGAGGGTTCAGCGATCAACGTTAGGTGTGAGGGAATTCAATTGATAATAGTGATGACACAATTATGATATAAATTCTATCTCCTCTCGCATGATTTGGGGTTTAAATACTCCAAACTTGAACCTTCTCAATGATCCATCTTAATCTACATAATTAAGATCTAACACTAACCTACTTTTAAGTTAAGTTTGAGATACTTTTAAGTATTATGATTTAAAATTTCATGGTTTACTTATAGTTAACACATTTCTCAATTTACATTGGATATCTCATGGACAAGCCTATCGATAACATTAATATTCACAAAATTCAAGTCAATTCACCATACGAAATATGTATACACAAATCATTTGACATAAATATTCTCCTCTTAACTATTTGCAACCACACCCCTCCTCGTGGCCTGGAATCAATACACAAACGAGTCATCTTTTCAGCATGCAGTTCTTCTAAGCAACCAACACATACGTGATCTCATAAGTTTATGCTCACCTTAATCATTAGTGAAATAATTAACAAAAATCTTTCCATTTAGATCCTCATCAACCATGCTATTGACATAGATTTCATTTAATTCCCCATATTATAAATTTCTCGACAAGTTAGAAGATTCGTGCACAAAATATTCCACAATGTTATCTCTTTCCACATGCTAAATATTATGATCCATTGCAACCTCTCACTCTTTACACCAATATCATATTAGTGCTTTCTACATATCAGTACAACTATGGTGTCTTCTAAGGCACTTTTTAATGGCAATTCCCTAGTTTCCTACAATCATTTTCAAATTCACACAAAACATAAACAATTGAGTCTCCATCTGATCAATACCTACTTCGGCATATTAATTTATTCATGGATAATTCAAATCACTTAATGTTGAGTGCTTAATTTATTATAGAAAGCTGCCGTACATCACAATCTCAATCACTTCTAAAGCAGACATTCCTTCTTAACTAAATAAGAATCAGCTTCTTATATTACAAGTCTATACGCTGTAAATTTTCTACACAACACCCATATGCCCAAATACAAACATTAGATCCAAATCACGGGATGCCTCGCAAGCTTAAAGTAATTAACCACATTCTCAAGTATGGAAAGTACTTAGCGATATTTTGGGAAAATATTTCAGCAGTCCCTTCGTTCATAAATACAAAACTTATACACTACATACTTCTCAATGACTATAAGACTAAAGTTTGGAATGGTCTATTACCATCTTGATTTTGAACTCTGAATACAAAATCAGATTTTCTCGCACAATTCTTATATTAGCGCTTAGATGGATAAAATGATAGTTGTGATAGTATAATTACATAAGTTACATGCGATGGAATCAATATAAATTATTTACAAGGTCTATCCTACCATCATAAAGTTCAAGGTATTAAACAATAACAATCTATGATGAAAAGGCTAGAAAAATGATCTTAACCAAGGTGGAGTACATTTGCAACAGTTCAAGAGGTAGAATGGAAGATTGCCAATTAATGTCAAAGAACAAGATACAAATGCAGATTTTTTTTTTTTTGTAAGTTCATCTGCTGCCGAATTCAAAAATTATGTATTTGTCACTTTCTTTTCTATTATTGGTGATATAATTATTAGCTTAGAGATACTCTTAGGCTTAACTCCTAACTTCTTCATCTTATCTCCATAAATGTTTAAGTTCTTCACTATGTACGAACTTTCATACTAAAATAACCTTAAGGAAACCAAAAATATAGATAAATCATATTCCACTGATGCCTTGGCAACTCTACGATAAAGTTGCAAGTCAAATCTAGATGCATAAATTATTTAGCTCTCCACATTGATTTTACAAATCCAAGTTTACCTAACCTGTTTAAGTTAGAATTGAATTTATTGATAAACCTAAAAATGAGAGACGATACATGGAAAATATTATGCACTGCAGCAAAATCCTCATACTGCTCTAGCTTGTAGGCTACTGGCCCAATCCATTTTATGTTCTTAAGCGGTTCAACATTTCTTGGGCTGAGCTTTCTGGCAACTCCAAAATGGTAGATACCTTTCATAGGACTGACTTTTGAATACACCAGATCTTCCTCTTGGAACTCTAGATGATGACGATGGGCGTTGTGGCACTTGCTCTGTCTGTCTTGAGCTATTTTAATTCTTTACTGTATGAGCTTTAATTTCTTATTTGTCTCTTCTACTAACTCAGAGCCATACAACAGCACATCCCTTATTTTTGACCATGCTATTGGGGTGGAGCATTTCCTACCATATAAGGCTTCATATGGAGCCATCTTAATGCTCGACTAGCAGCTGTTATTATAAGCAAATTCTACTAACGGAATGTAATTTTCCCAACAGCCTAAGAAATCCAACATACAGAGATAGAGAAGATCTTCTAGAACTTGATTGTCCCTTTTGGTTTAGTCGTCTATTTGTGGGTGGAAAGGCATGCTCATTGCTAAAGTAGTGCTTAAATTTTGATGCACAGCCTGCAAAAACTTGGAAGTGAAACGATTATCTTTTTCAGATATGATAGTCTTGGGGATACCGTGCAATCTAGCTATCTCTTTGAAATACAATTTGGCTTGCTTCTCTATGGAGTCAGTTTGTCGAATTGGAATAAAATGCACTGACTTGGTCAATCGATGTGGTGCCCCTGCTCCCTAAGTCCTCAATCATTAGGCTAAGGAGTGGAGTGTCACTCAGGCAACTCCCTCACTTATCATTGGATAGGTATGATCCACAATCCAATAATAGGGTAAGGATGTGCACAGAATATTTATGAAAATCAGTCACTAAAATCTAACATACGTACAGAGTGTGGAAGCATATGAGAAGTAAGGCTACATCAATTCTCCATACATTAAACATAAAATAAAATGAAATAGCTCAGAAAATATATTCACGAGTACCTATATTATTACAATATTAAAGTACATGAAATGAAATGTAAATACTCTCATCCTCACAATGAATATAAAAACAACTATATATCCTCTACTCCAAGCAGCTGCACCTCCTCTATATACAGCTCCTCTTCGGGCTTTAGATCCTGATATTATCGGTTTCACAATGCCAGGGCACTAGCCAATAAAAGAAAAATCTTGTTAGACAAAATTTCTAAGTACATTTTAGGTATATAATTTATTAGGCATTTATTAATATCACTAATTTACTATATACCAAATAAAATGTCTATCTAGCATGGGAGCAAGTAAGCATACAAGGGAATGAGGATAAGTTATAAATGTAATGTTTATAACTAAGCAAGAATTGAGGCAAAAATACACCTCAAGTAAACAAAACAAGGTACGACATATGTATGTAATACAATAAGTAAGAGTCCTGAAAGAAAAGTCTAAACATAAACATGTTGATGATCATATGACATATGCTGATTTAAAATGTTAATTCGAACATGGTACGTATAATATAAGCAGTAAAGTATAGCATCCTATACATATATCTATACAAGTGAGCAGGTAAAATAATATAACTATAGCTGACTAAAATAACATGCATCAACAACATAATAAAGAGTAAGCTGAAAAACTGTAAAGAAAGAACATATAATTGCCATATCGGAAAGAATTGGCCAATTCGATCCAATATATCCTCATAGCCTTTATAAGCTAGGGTGGACATAATATAACACTATAGTACTATATGACTGAAGAGGTAGATAATCCTATGCAAATATCTTTTAGTTATTTTACTTTTATTTTTGTGGACAATCTCCGAAACAGCCAAGGAGTCAAGCATGTCTGCAAAACTAAATGGGTCCCAGGCTTAACACACTCTCCTCAATGAGTGATGTTAAGCATCCTGATCTCACCTTACCCCTGTCCATTGGAGTAAATGTGCACCCTAATCCACCATGAACTAAACCTAAGTGCAAATGTTTTCCTAATATTCTAAGTTTTCATTTTTTTATGCAACAATGTTCTTCTTATATGACATGCTTTAAGGAAAAGTAAGCACAAAATTCAAAGAATGCATAGCACAAAGTCAAATAGCAAGCAAGGGACTCTATTAAATATGGTGATATCATTTATTGTCTAATTTAAATATTCTAATTATTCCAAGTTACACAAGTTCAGGATATCCAATTCTTACTATTGAAGTACATCCTTATAGGTTACAAAATATTATGACTAGCTAGGTCCTAATAAGCTTAATCAATGTCGACTATAAAAAATATTCACGACCTAGTTATGAGTTCAGATATTCTAGCCAAAATCTACAACTAGAGATTATAGATTTAACACCACAATATTTGGGCTAAATCACATAATCCCAAAGGTAAGACCAAAGATCTATTGATTAAGGTAAATCCTATTAAGCAAATCAAACTTAATAGTATAAATCTCTTATCCTAAATCTAAAGTTAAAAGACAAAATAATCAAAATAAGTTGTAAGATCTAGAAACTAATAAAACTAAGGATTCATTGATTGAAAAACCCTATTTTTCAATGAATGAAATCTAACATATGATCTAATTCTAATCTCAGGAGTAATCCTAATATACGGTGGAAAGATTCTAAGGAAAAGACTTATAAAGATTTTTAAGTGTTCTAGTAAATTTAGCATAATAGTTGCTTTTACTCACTTAGAATACTCTAATAAATTTCTAATACTGATTTTATTAACTTTAGAAGATAATATAAAGTTTACAGGTGCTTAACCTATAGTTTGGGCAAAATGACCATTTTGCCCCTACTTTAGGGTTCAAAAAGCTACTTTTTGAAGTAAGGTTCCAAATTGAAATTTCTTACTGCCGAATGATTCCTTACTATCTAACATAAAGATAGACAGTAAGTACGCTTAATTTGGGTAAGAAAAGGGTCTTATAGGTCCAAACTAAGGTTTTTGAGCTAAAGGGCATTTTAGTAATTTACACTTAATGGAATCTAAATTTCTTATAGTTTACTATTGGTTACTGCTCAAAGTTCCATAGAGTCCAAGAACACTGCATTCTGAGGTCAAATGACTAAGTTATGGCTATTTCTATTTATAAGAGCAATTTGGTAATTTTGTTGGTCAACGAGGAACAAAAATCTAACCTTTCCATTTGAAGTCCAATTTTATCAAGCTTAGTTTCTATAGCTTTCCTATAATATACTGAGTGTGTTGACAGGGAGTAAACCCAGTTTGGACTCCAAATGGTCAAGTTATGGCCTAACAAAAGTTAGGGGTATTTTGGTCATTTTCTAGTTTTTTAGTGTTCCAATCCTAAATATTATTTCTGTTTATTGATGACATTAAAATTCTAAGTTAGGTAGCACTTTGAATTTCTGAATTTGGAGTTCAATTGACCAAGTTATGGTCGATTGAAGTCTAGGGGCATTTTGGTCATTTTCAGGGTAGGGTCCTAAATGTTACTTTTCAAACTAAGCTCTAAATGAGTAGGGTTCATAGTGATGGAGCTTTTTTACTGAGTATTTTAAGACCCGTATTGCCTAGGTTTGGACAACTAGGTTAAAAGTTATGAGGGTTTAATTAGGTCCTAAAATGTCAGTACATTATACGTACTCCGAAACTAATTTTTGAATTATATCATTTGATTCCTTTTATTTTTCTGAGTAAAATGAGACCTATATTGACTATGTTTGGATCATCCTACAAAAAGTTATTAAACTCTTAAAGGTTATGAATTAAATAATTTAAATAAATAAAATTACTATTCATTTATTCAAATGGTATTATTTTACTATTCATCAAAGTTAAAAATAAATTTTATATATTTATCAACTAATTAATTACTTATTCTTAATCTATATTTAATTAATATTAATTATTAATTATTAATTAATCTATTATTTAATTAATTAATTCAAATGTTTTAATTATATTTTTACTGTTTAATTAAAGTTTAGTTAATTAATTATCTTATTATTTAGAATTAATTATCTATTAAAAATATTTAATTAATTAAGTTTAGGATTAGTGCTAATTAATCATTTATTAATTACTGTTAATATTATTTTTACTGTATTTATTAAATTAAATTAAACCTAATTAATTTGGTTAATTATACTTACTGTTTACTAAATAAATTAAATTAATCCTAACTAATCATTAATATTAATTAAATTATTAATCCTACTATTATGAATTAATTAAATACTAATACTTTATTAATTACTGTTAATTACTGTTTAATTATCATTAAAATAATCTTAATCAGATTTAATTTAATTAATTACAATCACTATTTTAAATAATATTAATTAGTTAATAGTTACTATTATCATAATTAATTATTAATTATTCTGTAATTTCTAATAATTAATAATTAAAAACTTAGTGTTAGTAATTAAATAATTATTAATCCACTGTTAACTGCCTAATTAACCATAATTTAAAAAAATACAAATCATTATATATATAATGGATTCGACACGTGGGCCCCATGGTTGCCATGTGGCACGCCACCACTGGCCGCGGGAACCGCGATGGGTCCCGCGATTGATGCGCGATGGGGCGGTGGGTCCCACCTTGACACGTGGCAGTGCCTGATTGGGCGTTGCTCTACGCATGGGTCCCACCGCTGTGGTCGAAGAGACCGCGGCGAAGAAGTGGGCCCCACAGGCCACATGTCGCGTCCGTGGAACCGCATGGAGTCGGCCCCACAGGTGCCACATGTACCGCACAGTGGACCCGGGTGCAGATCCTCGCGGGTTGGGCTCGACCCGACCCGAGACGTGCTTCGATTCTGCTTCTAGGGTTCGGCGAGGGCCGAACCCTTTGGGGAAGAAGCCCCGATTCCGTTCGATCGAGCAGTCGAGGGCTCGGTCGGACCGTTGGATTGATTCTAATGCTTGCGTTCTACATGTGGGTATAGTAATAAGTGCAATCAATATGATATCGAGAGGAGATCGGGTACCTTTAGGATCGTCGGTAGGTCTTCGGGTTCAATCCAGACACCTCCGAGCTCAAATCGTGCAAACAGTGGGTCGCTGAGCTCGGGGGGACTCTTATAGGGCCGACGGCAGAGGAGGCAAGGGCTGGGGAGGCCCCAGTTGGTGAGCCCGAGCGGTGCCAGGTCCACCTGTCGCGGGGGCGGAGTCGTCGAAGACGACGACGTCAAGCCGTTGGATCGATCGGATCCAACTGACAGATGGGCGTCGTCTGATCGGACGGCGTCGTTAAGGGTTCTAATGGCAACGAATGTTTAACCAACGGCGCTGTTAAGTTTAAATAATAAAATAATATTATTTTTATTTATTTATTTTTTTAATTCCAAAATTTTTAATTATCCTTTCCTAGCTAATTAGAATGTTGTGAACGCAATGGCGCGTTGGGATTTTCGATCCGACAAGTATTTTAACTTCCCAATTTTTGGGGTATTTATATATTATTAAAATATACGTCAAATTTTTAACGACTTCCGATTGACACGAAAACATCACACCTAGCTAATTTGGGGGCAAAGAGCGCAATGGCGAAGTCCATTTTTCAATTTGAGGTCTATTTAATTAGGTGAAATTTTAGGATTTTTGGATTTTCTAGAAATCAGGTTTCGATCCATTTGACTCCTAATTTGGACTAGGCCTTAGAGGTTGACTCCTAATGACTTGATTAACACTTAAGATCAAGATTAATACTAAGATTAGTCCTAATTGACTAAGGTGTGACGGCCCTGCCCCGCCTTGGTCCTGTTAACTCTTAAGTTAACATGATTACGGTGGAGGGGTCACCAAATGACAAGATCCCCACTTAGAATTGGATTAGACATACACTCTAATCCAACTTAACTAAGGACTTTGCCATTTATAAGGTAAATATCTCACTAAATGAACATACAAGAAAATGCAGAGAGCGCGAAAGCATAAAATACAACATCCATCCATACAACATAATAATCCAGAATAAGAAAACAGCTGAAAAGAAATAATTAACCTATATTATTATAACATTTTAAAAAGTTTAAAGAACTGAAAAGAAAACTCTCAATCTCACAAGTAGAAAGGAAACTAAATCTAAGGGTCTTCAGGCACGGACTCCTCCTCCAATAGCAAGCTCTCCACTGGATCAACTGCTTCAATAAACTCAGAACCTACTATTATCAGTTTCATAATGGTAGGGCCCCAGCCAACAAAAGAAAAACTGGTTAGACTATTATCTAAGTACATTTTAGGGTAAAAGTTTTATTAAGTTAACGGAATATCACCATAAACCAGTACAACAAGCAAGTAGGTGCAGAAAGCGTAAGAAAAGAATGGTATAAAGTTATAAACAAATAGTTTATAACTAAATTAACTAGGAAATAAGCACATATCTCCTCCAAACAACTGCAACAAAGTCATGTAAGTAAAAGAAAGACTAAACAAATACTATACAAAAAAAATACATCCTAAACATGTTTATGATCAATCAATTATATGCTAATCGACATAAAGTAAGAAGAAACATGTGAACAAGACTAGCATCATAAATACAACAAGTAAATCTAGCATCCTATATATAAATAAGGCTTAGAAAAGTGCAGTATGACTATAAGTAAAAATAATGCTGAAATGCAGAAAAGAGTAAAGTAAAACAGTAACTGAAAACTGAAAACTGAAATGGCTATTCAAGCCACTCAACTGAAGGCATACTCAATAAAATACTTAGCTTGATGGGCCAAGAAAGAAGCTCTGAATTGAGTATCACTGAAAAACCTTTTAGCCTGATGAGCTAAGACCGAAACCAAATGTAAGTGTACTTGAATTAGTATAACCATATAAGATCCTGACTATCCAGTCAATACGGGAAAGAGTCTATCCATCCTATCCCACTGACTAGGCATGGCATAGACTATCGGACTAACCCGAACAATATAGCCGACCCCGAACGGGTGATTGAAGAGGCATACTAATCAAGCTACACCTTACAAAAATACTAGAAGAAAATAAATGCTATTTATGAATGATCAAAATTGACATAAGATAATTATCAATTATCTTATGTACCTCAAATATGTTCGTGGTTTAAAGCTCAAAGATCAAGGTAAGCGAAGCATTAAAAGCAAATTGAGCAAGAGACTCTACTAAAGCACAGGTGATATCCGTTGTTGTCTACTTTATTCGTTCTATCTACTCTAAGTTACATAAGTTTCAGAATCATCAATTCTTACACATTCTATAACTTAGAATCACGAACCTATAAGTTGAAGATAATTAGGACTGGCCAAGTCCTAACTATATCTTAATCAAAAGACAACTAGTTGGTTAAACTGAATAAATCATCGACCTAATTTTATAATTTAAACCATCCCAAGCCATCTTGATTAGCCAAATCAAGATGGAAAAGATTAAGAATTATACTTCAGATGATGGGGTCTAATCACTTAATCCAAAGGTATAACTAAAGATCTAAGGTTTAGAACCCAAATCACACAGATTAAGTTAAGGCAAATCCTATGATAAATCAATTCATTATGATAGATCTCTATTCTTAATTTTAGAGTTCAAAAATCAAATAATTATTTAATAAACTAAGAAAATCTATAAACTAGAAAACTCAAGATTTCATCTATTGAGTAACCCAATTTACTCAAAAGATGAATTCTAACCTAAGATCTATTCCTAATCTTAGGAATTTAAGGCTCTTAATTACTAAGAGTATCTCTCATGACACACATCTTAATTAGTGTTACAAGGACCTAAGGAAAGGTCTAAGAATGATTTAAGGAAAGAAAGCACTCAAAATTTTACTTAGGATTTTCCTTTAAGGACTAAAATTGAGATTTAATCAAAGACAAATTAAGGTTTGAACTAAATTAATTTACACTATAAAT
The DNA here is from genome assembly GCA_016760335.1 of Gastrodia elata. Lineage (NCBI taxonomy): Eukaryota > Viridiplantae > Streptophyta > Magnoliopsida > Asparagales > Orchidaceae > Gastrodia > Gastrodia elata. The sequence continues at coordinate 14,494,899 of CM028678.1, read as the reverse complement.
CATTCTATTTATTATTTCTAATGGTTATAAGATGATTTTAGGGCTTTTGAAAGCTAAACCCTAAATTTGGGCAAAATTACCATTTTGCCCCTACTTAAGGGTTCAAAAGATCAAATTTTGATCTAGGGCTTTAAAACTAAAATTTCCTATTGGAATATGTTTCTTACTATCTAATATAAGATTAGACAGCAACTATTCTAATTTTGGGTGATTATTAAGCCATATGAGATCAAATTAGTGAATTTGATTTATATGGGCAAATTTAGTAATTTGGCTAAATGAAACTTAAATTTTCTTTCAGATTGCTATTCTTTGTTGCCTAAGCTTTCCATAGGATTAAAATTTGCCAAATTCTGATAAGTATTGGCCAAGTTATGGCCAATACAAGATCTAAGGTTAAAAGGATAATTAAGGAATCCTTAATTATGGTCAAAAATCCTAACTTTGTCAATTAGTGTCCAAATTGAGTAAAATTAGTGGCTATAGTTTACAATTAGTCCACTGATCACAATGACATGTGGTAGGCTCAATTTGGATTTAATTTGACTAAGTTAAGACCTAATTAGGGTTTAGGGTGATTAGTGAGTGATTAGTAAAATTAATCACTCAAACACCAATCTATTCTTACAGCTAGGTTCTAAATGGCTCTATGAGTTCTCTGAAACTTAAAAAGTCTAATTTGGGTTATTATATTTGCTAATATTCACTAATCAAGATCTAGGATAATTAGGGGTGATTAGTAAATCTAACCGTTGGATCTAAACTATTTTTACAGATTACTGTTAATTAGGTTTTTCTGATCTAAATTGATATTTAGATCATTAAATTTAGAGCTCAATTGACCAAGTTATGGTCAATTGAAGTTCTAGGGTTTAATGGCCTAATTAGGGTTAGGCCCTAAAAGTCATTAGGTAAATATTAATCTAAACAGCAAGGTGAGCACTACTAAATTAATCCTTAGGATTTTTTGATCACTTTAAGACCCATATTCAATAGGTTTGGATCATTGGGTACAAAGTTATGGGCTAATCAAGTTTTGTAACATTATTTTTTAACATAAATAATACCCTAAATATCACTTTGATAAATACTGGTCCTACAGCAAAATTATTGGTATTAATAAATTCTTTATATTTTTCTGATCAATTTGATATATTTATTTGCATAATTTGGATGTATAATTTTGCAAGTTATTAGGGTTTAAAGATTTGATTTAATTATTTAAAATACTTCTGTTTAATATTTTAATTAATCTGATTTTTATTTATATATATTAATTTCATTTTAAATTAATTAAACGATATATATATGTATATGTTTATATATATTATCTGCAGGTACACGTGGCGGATCATCACTGGCTGAGCAGAAGACGGCGAGCCCCACGGCCCAGATGGTTAACGGAACAAGCCACGTGGCGCGACCTTGTTGGCTGGCAGGAGGCGGTGGGTCCCACAGGTTCAGAAGGCAGAAGAGCAGGCCACGTGGCGCGCTGCGACTAACTGGCGCACTGTGAGGCGGGCCCCACCATGGCAGCTGAAACGCCACAGCCACGGGTCGCGGGCTGGGCCCAGGCCGACCCGGTCCAGCCCCGAGTGGGTCGGCGGAATAGACCAGTTTAACCGGTCTGGAAAGAACCGGAGAGACCGGTTTAAAAATCGACGGTCACGATCTTTTAGATCACAGAAATGGACGGTCCATATTGGTTTAAGCAATTTAACGGTTCGATTAATAATCAGATTATCTTAACTTATTAAAATTATCATTAAATATAATCTAATTAAGCAAAATCATACTAATCTTAATCAGAAGGATAGAATTAATCCTTCGAATCGACGGTTCGATTTCATCCATCGATTCGTCTTCCGTCCCGACGCCTCAGCTCGCGTTTAGGGTTTTACGCGATTCGATCAATCGATCGAATCGAAGACTCCGGACGCATGAATGACGTAAAAGATTTGCAATAAGGTAAAAAGGAAAGCATAGGAAGAGTAGGAGGTGAAGAAGGTACCTCGATGCGAACAGCAGGAGAGAACTAGGGTTTGATCTGAAATAATCAGGGCCTACCACAGGGTCTTGAGAGTGAAAAATGAATTATGAAGGCCCGATTAGGGATTTAATGGGGTCTGTGAGCGGTGCTGAGCGGCAGGAGATGAGGAGAGCGACACGCGTAAGACGCGCGGGGAAGATGAACTCTGACCGTTCGATCTTCTGATCGAGTGGTCAGGAAATGCCGTTAGATTCAACCGTAGACAGCCAACGGCGTTTGGATTAAGTGGACGACGGACACTGTTCATAGATGGCGGCGTTAAAATTAATTAAAAATATAATTATTTAATTTATATTATACAGATTTAATTAATCAAATTTACCCTATTAAACGCATCCCAAAAATTTCCAATAAATCACTCTTAGCTAATTGAAGGGTGAGGAACGCAACGGCACGCTCGAATTTTCGTTTCGTCAAGTATTTATCTATTTAAATTTTCAGGTATTTAAATATTATTAAAATATTCGATGAAAATCCAACGACTTCCAAATGCCTCCAAAATTTCACCCTTAGCTAATTTGGGTGTTCTGAATGCAATGACGAAGTCAGATTTTCAATCTGAGGTCTAGATAAAAAGTCAATTTTCTAAGGCTTGGGATTTTCCAGATTTTCTGATTTGACTTAATTGACTTCTAGTTTGACCTAGGTTTTATAGATGAGTTCTAAATTACTTAACTAGTGATTTAGAATCTCAATTAAGACTTAAATTAATCTTAATTAACCAAAGTAATAACCTGGGTTGTTACATAAGGTAACAACTTAAGTTGTTACAATCGATCTACTACTACCCATATTGCATCTGCAGCTAATCTTGCACGGGGCAAACCCATGACAAAATCCATAGATATATCTTACCACTTCCATTCTAGGATTTCCAAGGGGCACAGCAAACCACCTAGTTTTTGATGTTCTGCCTTGACAAGACAGCACATGTGGCATTTAGTAATAGAATATGCTACACTCTTCTTCATTCCTAGCCACTAAAATGATAGCTTCAGATCCTAATATATTTTAGAACTTCCTGAGTGCACTTTATATTTTAAATTGTGGCCTTCAATTGACACTTCACAATACATAGACTTAGGAATCCATAAATGATACCCTTGATAGATAGCACCCTTATGGAAATGAAGGTCAGTATGGCGGCCACTCTCGATGGCTTTCTTAAAATTTAAATACTCTTCATCCTTAGTCTGGGAAATGGATACATCTCCGTGGAAGGTTGGCTCTACATTACTCATTGAGATCATTTCACTCAATAGGTCACCGCGCACTGATTTGATATTCATTTTACGAAACTCTTCTTCTAATGGGCTTTTAGAGATAAGGGTATTAAGAGTAGTACGATGGCTCGGAGCATCAGCCACAACATTTGCCTTCCCGTGATGGTATTGGATATCGAGGTCGTAGTCGCTGATCAACTCTAACCTTCTTCTCTGTCTGCAATTCAACTCCCTCTGGGTGAATATATACTTAAGATTATGGTGATCTATGAATATCGAGCACTGAATCCCATATAAGTAGTGACACCAAATCTTTAAAGCGAACACTACAGCTGCTAGTTTGAGGTCATGAACTGCATAGTTCCTTTTATGGGTTTTCAGTTGTCAGGAAGCGTAGGCAATAACCTTTCCTTCCTGCATTAACACAGCTCCTAGCCTATGCCGGAGGCATCAGTGTAAACTTGGTAGTTCACTTTTTTTTTAGGAAGAACTAAAATGAGAGCGGAGGAGAGTGCAACCTTTAATGCTTTGAATGCTTCTTCGCAAGCTAGCGACCATTCAAATGGTACAAATATCTGGGTTAACTTGGTTAATGGAGAGGCTATCTGGGAAAAACCTTTATCAAACCTTCTGTAGTACCCAGTTAGACCCAAAAAGCTTCTTATATCTGTCACTGTATTTGGTTGGACCCATTGTTGGATAGCACTGACATTATTTTGGTCCACTCTAATACCTTGTGCATCAACCACATGGCCTAGAAAAGCAACTAAATCGAGCCAAAACTTGCATTTTGAGTACTTAGCAAATAACTGGTGATCACGCAGCTCTTCTAGTACTATTCTCAGATTGTCTTTGTGTTCCTTCTTGGTTTCAGAATATATTAGAATATCATCAATAAAGACGATGATGAACTTATCGAGATAGGGTTTGAGCACAAGTTGCATTGATGGTGCATTTATGAGCCAAAACGACATTATAAGGAATTCGTAATGTCCGTATCGAGTTTAAAAAGCTATCTTCTTGATGTACTCATCCTTGACTCATAATTGATGATAACCGAAACACAGATTGATCTTTGAAAATACATTAGCTTCTGCTAACTGATCAAAAAGATCATTAATCCTAGGTAATGGATACTTATTCTTAATTGTTACCTTGTTAAGTTCTCTATAGTCAATGCACATATGCATCAACCCATCCTTTTTTTTGATGAAAAGCACTGGCACACCCCATGGGGATGAACTAGGTCGAATAAGACCTTTCTCAAGCAGTTGTTGGAGTTGACTGTGTAACTCTTGTAATTCCTTAGGTGCCATGCGATATAGAGCTTTAGATATGGGTTGAGTTTCTGGGATGACTTTTATTATGAATTCCACCTCTCTAACTGGCAAAATGCTCAAAAGGTCTTCAGGATAGACATCAGGAAACTCACTGACAATTCTGTTTTTATTTATTGGTATTGCTTCTTTCTTTTCATCTAATATCATCAATATGTAGGCATCACAACCTTTCTTTACCAACCTTTCTGCTTCTACGGCACTGATTAATGTTGCATGTGTACTGAACTTTCCAACAAATGACTTGGCTTAGGTACTACAGCCTAATGTGATCTTTTTCTTCTGACAGTAAGTAGTTTCACCATGCTGGCTTAACCAGTTCATTCCTAGGATCACATCGAAATTAGCTATAGGGTGGATCACTAATTTGGCTTCAAATTTACTGTCACCAATAGGGATTTGCACTTTACAGAACTGTCGAGCTAGCATATGGGCTCCCGATGGCAACCCTAATTTTAAAGGTTTTGCTAAATGGTAAAGAGGTGGATTTAGAGACTTAGACCAGCCTTCAAAAATAAAAGAGTGGCTGGCCTCGGTATCAAATAAAATTCTACAAGGTATTTTATTCACACTGATAGAACCTAGTTACAAACATGATGATTACTAATTATTATAAGCATGAAATTCTAAAAGAGTAAACTAGATCAGAAGTGTGTACCTGAGACAACATTGTTATCCTCTGTAGCCACTAGAGGTGTGAGATTGTATACCCTCGCAGTACCGGTAGGATGATTATTGTATGCCTGTCATTGTGGCAATCATGGAACGTTTGATCACGGCACTATGGCTATCTCACATTGCGGAATCTAGGGCGAAAGTTGAGTGGTAGCTGCTACCAGAAGGTTCCTTTGGTAGAGCTCAAACACAGGTCGATGCTTAGTGTGATCAATTCAATCACCATCGATGGTTTTTGTCATGTAGCATTGGGTGAAACAATGACCTGGCCTTCCACAAGTATACCAGACACCCTGTCCATGATAACATCTCCCGTAGGGATGCGGCTTAGTATAGCCCTTAAAAGGATCATCAGAGGGGGGTTCAGCTTCGATTTGAGAAATTCTAGCCCTCTTATGGTTGTCTGGGTGATAAGAAGTGGACTCGGCTCTTCTCTTGGCCTCCTCAACTTGATGTTGCTCCACAACCATAGCTGTTTCTAGAAGCTCGCTATAATTGGTCATACGGAAGGGCACCACTTAGCCCTTAATAGAAGCACGCAAACCGCTTTAGAATTAGTGACGACGGTCTTCTTCTGTTGGTACCAGATTCGTGGAGAACCTTGCGAGGCGGTGGAATTCAGCATCGTATGCCGCTACGGTACGACTCCTTTGCTGTAACTTCAAGAATTCATCCGCCATGCTACGACGGGCAGACAAAGGAATGAATTCAACGCAAAAAAGTTCCTTTTATTTTTTATTTTTTGATTTTACTTTAATGAATTTTGGAATTTCATTACCCCCGTAATGCTATGAAAAAAAATTAAACTGCTTAGATCATAAATTTTTCTGAAAACTTTAATGCTATGGATTCAAATATAAACTAACATATGAAAATTTTATCTTGATAATTTTCTTAAACAACTTGTGATCAAACTAAAAGGCCAGCCCTAAGACTTTCCAAAACCAAGTATTATTTTTCCAAAGTTACTTTTAGTCTCCAACAAATTCAAATAAATAATGCTTTAGATCTAAGTGTGAGAGTGGGGATCTATGGAACTTGACTAAGAATAGCATGAATGGGTGAAACTAAGTGTCTGATAGGTTTTTGTAAGCCTCCATGATCACAATGAACTTGAATAGGAAAGAAGGAAAATATCTCTCCCTTGAGCTGAACGAAACAATAAAAAAAAAAGTCAAGAATAAAGAAAAATATCTCTCCCAATATATGAAGGAAACTGAGAAAAATAGGATGAAGAAAAGTATCTCTCCTAAATATTGAGTTATTTATTGTGATTTATAAGAAAAAACACATATCATATAAAAAATATAATTCACCGATCTGGCCTATCCTAGTTATGAATTCTTAAAATTGTCCTCCTAATAATTAAGAAATAAGTATCATGTATTAGGAAAATGGAAACTAGAAAGGTAAATAAGAAGAAGAGCATGCGTTTATGACTTATTAGAAGCTGAAACTTTTTAATTATATGGATAAGCAAACCATGAAATGATAAAACACTTCACACCTTATTCATATTGAATTTTATAATAATTAAAATCTGAAAATTCTATTTTTGAACTTACTTAAGCATGAGCAAAAATTTAAGTGTAAATACAAACATCTTTATGCTAGAATTGACTACTTTGAGTGTTTTTACACCAAATTCAGGGAAAAAGAGGAGCTGAGCTAAATCTGGGCTAAAATAGAAAATCTAGAAGAAAACCGCTGTAGCGCGCCAAAGCACGCCCTAGCGCACCGCAGTGGGTACAAACCCGAGAGTTCAGCGCTACTGTGCGCCCTAGTGGGTACAAACCCAAGAGCTCAACACTACCGTGCGCCGTAGCAAGCACAAACAGAGAGCTCGGCACTACAGCGCGCCACAGCGGGTACAAATGCGAGAGCTCGGCGTCACCGTGTGTCGTAGCGGGCACAACCCGAGAGCTCCGTGCTACTGCTCACTGCAGCGGATACCGCACACCGCAGTGGGACTCACTCGACCCAAACTTAGCAGAATTCTTAAAGGCCCTCGCTGCCGCTTATCATAGTGGTCTCAACCCAAGACTCTGGAGCAACTGCGCACTGCAGCAGACACAAACTGAAAGCTCGGTGCTACTGCGCGCCACAGCAAAATAATAGGGTTAAGACTTAATGAAAAGAAATTCAAAGCATCTCACTACCATGCGCCAAAGTGCACCATCACGCGTCGTAGCAAGTGCAGAATTGAGAGCTCGGCGCTGCTGCGCACCATAGCGGACACAAACAGAGAGCTCAGTGCTACCGCGCACCAAAGTGCACCATCACGCATCGTAGCAAGTACAGACTTGAGAGCTCGGCGCTGCCGCGCGCCGTAGCGGATACAAACAGAGAGATCGGCGCTACCGCGCGCCACAGCGGGTACAAACTTGAGAGCTCGGTGCTGCCGCGTGCCGTAGCTGACACAAATAGAAAGCTCAGCGCTACTGCGCGCCATAGTGCATTCACTTAGCAAGATTTTGAACCAAAATTACTGTGGCGTGCCCAAGCGCGCTGTAGCGCCGACGTAATTTCAACCAGGAATGAGTATTAAAAGCAGTACAGAGAAGGATAAAGTTCTTAAATCTTTTTCCTACCCATAGCAGCAAATTACTCAAAATTCAATTAAGTCTCCACCTTTTCAAGAGAACAAAGGAATATTCAGTTTAAGGTATTCAATTTTTGAGGAGATAGAAGGTTGGCTGAATTAATGCAAGACACTTTGCTCAGCATCTATACAAGCTGAGAAGAAATACTATGGGAGGGTTGTTCCCCTCTTTGATAATCCCAGTTTAAAAATTTTGAAGCCACAAAAGGAGAGAAAGGAGAATCCTTTCCAAGGAAGGAGAAGGTGACCATCCTAAGGAAGCAGGAAGAACATTCAAGGAGCAGGAAGGATGGCGAGTTGGCAAGCAAGGCGAAAATCAAGAGAGCACAAAAACGCTGTTCCTAGTATTTTTTTTTTATCTTATCTTCAATTCCTTGCTGTAGAACCATGCTAAGGTTCATTTCCTTTTATTTTATTTTCAGTGTTTCATTTGTGATGGAAGACTAAACTCCCCTTGGGGAGGGTTGGGGCTATGTCATGTAATTATTATGGGAAGAAATAGTATTTGTACTAAAATCCTCAATAAATAAAATCTTTATCATTTTATGGTTTAGATATAAATCTTGTTTGAATGCATGCCATGTGATTGAATATTTTATTTAAATTAAATGCTTAGTAACAAAGAAAATATCAAGCCAACTAATCATATTAATTTAGAGAAATCCACATAAAGGTCCTCGCCGCAAACATATATTCATCATGCGAGGATTCTCGGTATAAACACCCTAAGATTTAAATAATGAGTTGAATTTGGTAACTTAACTCACTTAGAGCTCCATCGCTCACCAATTGGCGTAAAACTGGGAAAATGTGCATTAGTGCTTAGAGTCTAGTGACAAGCTCTTGAGCTTAAGAGCACTTTTGTTTGAGCTTAGTCAAGAGGTTGATGCATATGAGCCAAGGGCTACCAATTACTCTCTGGAGCTCATCATAAATTAAAGGAGGAAGATAAATAATTGTGTGCTTGCAGATGAATGTGACATAATCCACTCAACCCAATAATTCACTTCCTTAGCTAAAATACGAGGGAAGCACATGATACTAATTGAGTGGAATCAAGTTTGTGCGATCGGTGAAATTATAATTATGAATTTGATAACTTAGACGTAAGAAATCGCATTTAACTCATATCGATCACATAAGGGTCTATTGAACCTTCTTGAGTTCATCTTGTGCACTAGGCGTGAAATGGTTATAATTAGATGACCAATCTAAGGAATGCTATTATCACTTAATTATAATGAGTCTCATTAAAAGGTTATAAATACAAGTACTTACATCAATATCATAACAAATTACATGATAAAACCCAACTCTCCCTTCTTCTCAATTTTATTTTCGAATTAAAATCTTTGCATTGTTAATTAGGAGCCAACGAAAACCACAAAATATCATTGCTCTAACATTATTAAAAGTAAATTTATCTTAGTAACAAAATACTCAGTTCATTGTGGATGATATATCTCGGAACTTACATTCCATTATTACTTCGAACCACGTACACTTGCGTGCGAGCGCAGATGTGTATTTATAGTCTGTCATAAATTCCACTATCATTTTTGAGAGACCATTCCTTGCAAGCACAAGAACTATTATAGAACTCGATAGGGGTATGATGACTGCGAGGGTGATGTTGCAAAAGAAATAGATCTAATGCCCACCTTCTACAAGCAGAAAATTATGAAGGCTGAGTGGCATAAGAAGAATATAATTAAAACTCCTGACCTAAAACTTGAAACTCCTTGTGATAATTTAAGTGATGCGGATACTGAAAGAACTAACTGCACCTCGGCTAGAGGTAGTAGTGTTAAGGAGAAGAAACCAAAAAAGAAAACGAAATAGGGAAAAAGAAATAAAAAGATAATAGCTGAAATTGAAATTCCTAAAATTAACTTCGAGTGCCTGAGTTCAAGCACAACAACTGAAAATGTTGTTAATGCTCACCCAAGACCTCCAAAAATCAGGAGAGAAATTCCTCTGGGATATGCAATTTAAGTAATGCTTAAATCTGTCGCTAATGACATTAAACCAAGCACTTTTTGGAGGCAACCCAACCCCTTTTGAGTATTGTTTTTGTTATTTTAAATAATTTGCTTAGTTAAGAATAAAATTGGCATCCTGTTTAGTAAAACTAGAAGAGTTGTAAAATTTTAACTTCATAAAATTCTTTTTTAGCAGGCGCTATAGCACGCAGCTGCGCATCTCAGCGTTGTAGCGTGCCTGACGCTGTAGCACACTGTAGCAAAATTTGAAGCTATAGCACACTGAAGCGTCCCTGATTCTGATTGATAGGTGCTAGCTCACGCCATAGCACGCTGCAGCGTATGATGCAATTCCTTACAGATGCAGCCTTTTTGACTGGGACGAAATTCCCAATCAGTCAAAATTGCTACAACATGCCTTTAATAGCAGGAACCTGAAAAAGAGCTGAAAAGAATTTTTGCTATATCCTTCTAAGGACTGTTATCAGCTCACATTTATGGCATGCCTTAATGGTCAATTGACCAATAATTAGAGTGAGTTGAACTAACTCTTAAATGGGAAATGCTATTGAATCCTGGTTAATTAAATAGAGAGGGGAGGAGTGGTTCATCACACTCAAATACCTTAGACAATTCCTGCCTCTAGTTCCCTAGAACTCTATAATCCTTCTTTCCTCATTGGCTTCCCAAAAAAAGAGCGTAGCCAATAAGGGTGCAGCAGCCTCAACTTCGGGAAGCAGTTTCAATAACAAATGGTTCTTCTTCATCGAGGTAGAACAAATATTCGTCTAGATAACCTATAAGTGAAAGCTTATCCCAGAGAGGGGATTCACCCTCTCTTATTATGTGAGCCACAATGGCGTGGCACACCTAAGATGGGAAAGCTTGGTCATCTTACAGATCGATTCATTCCCGACCATTGTACATGAAGTTTTCGCCAATGCAATCAATGCAAAGGGAAGAAAAAATTTTGTACGAGGGAAGGCGGTACGTTTCGGGCTCGAGCATATCGAGCAATTTTACGGACTCAGTGTGGTAGAAGACTATGCCTACCAATCCTGCCTTAACACTGAATTTGAACTATCAGCTTTCGCAAGTGCCTCACCTCTTATAATGCTAACTAGAGAGGGAACGTTGCCAACATTCCATGAGACCTCCTTAAGGACTCGTGCAATGCGTGGCATGTTCTTATCTCTAGTAAAATAATTCTATCTAGGCATTTAATTGAGGTGACCCGATCAAGAGCAATGTTAGTCTACACAATCGAATGACCCAAAGATATCCATATCATTAGGGTTATTCTTGAACATTATGGCATGCCTTGACCAGGCCTTGCGCAGCCTTAGTGTTTGGATCTTTAATATCTGGGATTTGCCTTATCCAATGGGTCAAGGTAATCTCTAGTGACCTAGTAATTCCTCCATGTGTTCCTCTTTCCCGTTACAACTTACATTCACATTACCAAGAAGGGAAGAAGAATAAGAGAAGAAAACAAGGGGAGGAAGGAGAAGCATCTTTCTCCTCTTCGGGCATAATGTCAATGCTGAAAAATTTAAAAAAGGGAATGTCTAAAATGAGGGAGTACCAAAAGAAAATGTGGAAGTATATAGAAGTAGTCATGCGGTACTACAAAGCTGCCAGTTCCAGCATGACTTCCACTCAGCTCTTGGAACAATGCTGCTAACTGGAGCTTGCATTGAGGACTTGGAGAATCTGTCCTCCACAACCCCCAGATTTTGATCTCCCTCCAAACTCAAAATGGCCTGAAGAGGATGACAAAGAAGAAGAAGAAGATGATGATGATGAAAAAGACGAGGATGATGATGAATGAACATATTGCCAATTTTTCTTTTTCTTTTTGTTATTTTCTTGATTTTTCTTTATAATTTTGTTTTATTTTTGATAAATCTTAGTGAAATCATTTTTCCATTGGCTTGTGCTACAGTAATTTTGATTTTATTATTCTAATTTTAAGGAAATTTCCAATTTTTTGATTTTTGTTTATCTGTAATGGTATGTTGAAAACTTTCCAAAAATTGAAGTACTTAACAAAATGTGAATTCTTGAATTTATTGATTCTAAAGTATTTATGCTGACATAAAAGCATCCTCTAATCACTATAGTACCCTCAACTCAAAAATATGTGTCGCTAAAACCTAAGTGTGGGGGTGGGAAATTGATGAGCTCGGTTGAGAGAAGCAAGAAGTGGCGATACCAAGAATGTGCTAGGTTTCTTTAAGACTTGCTAAACGTAATGAAAGATTAACAAAAGGGATGAATAAAAATATCTATTCCTTGGAACGAATGCAAAAAGAAAATGAAGGAATGAAGAAAAATATCTCTCAAAAAAAAATATTGAGAAAAACAGGATGAAAAAAAATATCTCTCCTGGAAAGTGACATTCATTTTAATTCACAAGGAGAACCATATATAGCACCAAGGAAATTTCATAATCACTAAATATTGCTTCCTCTCGATCAAAGAAAGCTTTGAAATCCTCCCATGTACATTTGAGTCTAACATCATTCATCAAGGAGGGATAACAGAATAGTGAAAAGAGTATAAAATCATGGGCTAAGTACAATTAAGAAATCACATTTTACTAATCATCTTATTAAGTCGCATTCTAAAAGAAGAAAAATTTCACTACCATCCTTAAAAATTGTGCAAATAAAGAATTTAGAAAATTCATTTTTATGCTTACTCAAGGATGAGTAAGAAGCTAAATGTGGGTTGTGACAAATCTAAGATTTACAATAAATTAAGTTAATAAAAATAATCACTTTTCATTAGAATTTGTATGCTTTGATGTGCTTTTGCTATTTTCAGGACAAGGAAGAGCTTAATTCAATTCTGAAGTAGAAATCAAAAACACTGGAAGAATCACGCTACAGTGCGCTACAACGCGCCGTGGCAGAGGTCAAACTGAAAGTACCACACTACCGCGTGTTGTAGCGGACTCGAGACAGAGACTGCCATGATACCGCGCACCCTAGCGGACCTTCGACCAAAAGACTGACGCTATCGTGCGCTACAGTGGATGTAAGATATTGCCCGACACTTTACATTAATTCAAATATTCAAAATGTGTAGCGCTACCACGCGCTTGCAGCGGTCCAAAGACCGAAACTCTTGCGCTACCACATGCTGTCGCGGTCCAAAGACTGAAACTCTGGCGCTACCGCGAGATCTAGCGGTTACCAACCCAAAGGTCTGGCGCTACTGTGCACCGCAGCGAAATTAAGATGTCACTAGGCGCTTGATATTAAAGCCAATATTCGAAAGTCTCGATCTACCACGCGCCGCAATAGTGCCAAGACCAAAACACTGGTGCTACCGTGCGCTGCAGCGCTATAGAATTTGAAACTCTCGCGCTTCCACGCGCCGTAGAGTCCTCAAAACAAAGACTCTGGCGCTATCGTGCGCCGTAGCGCCTACCGTAAAATATGTCAGGTAAGAGCATTCAAAACAACATATGAAAAGCCAAAAAAATCATAATTTCCTCTCTTCCCGCATCAAGTATTAATTGCAAATACATTAAAACTTCCCTTTCCAAGAGCATATCAGAATAATTATTTAATGAGAGTTGAAGTCTCAAAGAAGAGGAAAGGGTGACAAATTAACTGCTAAAGAATTAATTGAAGAAGACTAAAAAAGCATAGATTTAAGATTGAAAAAGAGTTCCAAATTTTGATAATCAAGATTCAAAAATTATGTAGCTGCTGAGCATTAGGATGGAGAGTTCCCCTTGCCTCAAGATAGGAGATGGCTTACATTGAAGGAGAAAGAGTCAAGCACAGGAAGCGGAAGAGAGAAGGAGCTTCAGATAGAGAGAAGAACTAACGAATGCAACAACACTTGCTAGTATTGTATCTCGATCTAAATCATTTTATATTTCTGTTTGAGCCATGCAAATGCTCTCAATTCTGAATTTCTTTTTTTATCTTTCCTTTTTAGTGAAAGCCTAACCCCTCCTTTGGGAGGTTTGGGCATATGCATGAAATGAATTAATGGATGAAATGTGTTTGTACTCAAAATTTATTAATGAATAATTTCTTTAGTCAATTGTTTGATTGAATAATATGGAGAATGTTTGGATGAATTGTTTTGCATGATTATAATTTTAGAACATAAATATTTTAAACTCTGAAACCATCAATCTAGTGATTCTATTAGAACTATTGGTGTGTATGTTGAGCATCCTCGCCGCGAATGCCAGTGACAGCATATACCGTGCGATGATGACTAATGCAAATCCTTAGTTCTAAGAAGATGAACAAAGCAATGAAATGATAATGAATCTTTGAGCTCCATAGCTCACCATTAGCTTGTGCAAGAAAAATATACATTATTGCTTAGAGCCTAATGATAAGCTCTATGAGCATCGTAGCATAGTTTCTTTAGCAGAGTTAAGAAGTTGATGCATGTGAGCCAAGAGCCACCGATTGAGCTCCATAGCTTGTGCTAAGTTTATGCAAGGATTAAGATGCATTGTGTGCTTGTGGGAAATGTGACATAACCCACTTAGCCCAATAGCTCTCTTCCTTAGCTAAACTTAGAACTGATGCATGTGAGTCTTCAGTGGAATCAAGCTTATGTGACACCTAACTAAAACTGCGGATTTACGTAAGTATCAAATTCAATTATTATCGGCCACTTGATGGTCTATGTGCCGAGATTGAACCTTCTTGTATTCATCTCGAGCACCAGGCAAAACTTAGTACATTTGGGAGACACTCTAGAGAAGACTATGTTTCTTGATTATAATTAAAACATATAAGGTATTTGATACTAAAAATTGATAAAAAAGAGTACTTACACAAACCCTTAATAAATTGTATGCAAAACCCAACTCTCCCAACCTTCTCAACAAGCAATTTTTAATCCAAGAAACTCTAATTGGTAAAATTAGAACCAACATCAATCAATTAATCATAGTCCAAACATCAATAAAATCAAATATACTTTAGTAACGAAACAAACTGTTCTCAGTGGACGACAAAGCTTGGGACTTCACAATCCCTTATTACTTCTGATCACATGCACTTAAATATGAGCGCAGACATGCATTTACAGTCTGTCACTCAATGTCATAGCCGCCACTTTTTATATGCCCTTCCCTTGGCCTCTCTTTCTCACTCAAACTCAAGCCGCCACAATTTATGGAAATCTCTCATTGACACTTTTAAGAATTAGGGCTTCCAACAAGCTTTTAAAACGAGCCCAAGAATGCCGAAAACCGCCCACAATTAACCGCAGGGCCCATGTTTTCGTTTTTGAACATTCACGGATGCTTGAGCACATTTGCCTCTGTTCCACGGGCGCTCCCATGCCTCAGTTCCTCGGGCTACAGGCCTTGTAGGGCGCATCTGAGCTTTCAGTTTGCTGTCGGCTACTGTTGCCTTGCCCCGGAAACCACGAAACCCTCCGGAACCCACCGAAACTCTATTGATACCTCCTTTGTGATCAAATTGGTCTCCACATATTAAAATGAACATCCTTCAAGCACTCTATTACAAAGTTTCATATATGAGAAAGTGAACTAAAAGATACTATTTGCTTCTAAGAGCATAATTATCCATTTTTTATGGCAAATACATAATATAAAGAAATTTGCCGATAAAACAAGCTGCCCTCTAACTTTGCCAAACTCTGCGATTGGCAGTTGCAAATTGAACTAAAAGATACTGTTTAGCTTCATTTTAAGGTTCAGCTTACTCAAACAATCTGGAAAGGCTTAAAATATAGCTTTCTCTGGCTGATCATAATCATACTAAAAAAAGCTTAATTACCACCACTATTTAGCTTTCACAATAAATCAGTGTGCAAAAAGAAAACAAAAGATAACAAGAAAAAGAAAAAGGAGATACCAGGCAATCTTACACATGATCATTATCGTACTAATCTTCTCTGTATTTTTTTCAATTTTATTTGCTATAGCAGCCTCGGATGAATTCATACTGTCATGATCATTTTGACTTTCTTAATTTTTCCGAATTTCAGTATTTATCCCTTTTTGTTGGAATGCGGATGGATTTTGATGAATATGAACATATTCCGGATAGGAGAACGCCTGAAAATACTTCACTTGAGCGAAATTCTGACAATCAGATCTGGCCTGACCCTGTTATTCTGAGTTCTTTGTTCTTCTTGCTTCTTTTTACTTCCTTTTATACTTTTTGCACATAAAAAGCAAAGATCAGGCAACGTTCCTTTCGTCGTCTCCATAGTAGTAAGGAGACAGGAAGGCACCCTTTGATAGAAGACCCGTGCTGGTGTCGGAAGAGACTTCAAGCAGCATCTTAACGACTCGCCTCATCGACGGCCGATTAATAGGAAGATTGCTGGTGCAGAGGAGGGCGATGTGAAGAACTCTGGCAATCTCCTCTCTGTGGCAGCTTTCGAGATTGGAATCATACACGTGTTCCTCCCCTTTCTGCTGTATGGCGCCGCAGACCCAGTTCACCAGGTCCTTCTCCCCCAACTCCGGCCCCACCGAACGCTTCCCCGTTATCAGCTCTAGGACTACTACACCGAAGCTATATATGTCGCTCTTCTCATTCACGCGGAGTGTGTACGCATACTCTGTGAACATACCAACAATAAATTATTAATTTTTCAAATACCTATACTTATTTACATATTTATATAGAATCATTATGCGAATTTTAACATGTTCATTTTCGCCTTCGGCTCCGGCAATGGATACGACAGAGAATCCCATTTTTTCATTCGCGACATCTGCTACAGTCCAGCAGCCAAAGATGCGTTTTTTTCAGCAAGGTAATCAAAGGGTGAGTAGATATGACAGAAAAATATGTTTTTTAAGCAAAATATATATTTTTAATAAAAATTATTTTTTTAATAAAAAAAAATCCCTTATCATGTTTAGACCCATTGATATAATACTAAAAAAAATTCAATTCAATAAAATTTAAATATAAATTCAATACAAAATTTAAAAATAAATATATAAATAATAATAAAATATGTTCAAATCCTATTTAATAAATTTTTTTAAGTACCAAATCAATAAATTTAAATAACATTCCTATTCATGAAATATATTTTTTAAATAAAAAATATATTTTTAATAAATAAATTATGTTTTTTCATTTGGCAGTATAAAGCTTTTTCCTTTTTTCATTCATTAAAAATATAGTAAAAGAACGTATTATATTTAAAATAAAAAATATTTAAATAAAGGAAAATAAATATCAATATTTAAGTAATATATATATATATATAATTCTCATGTGAATGAAGTTATAAACATTTATAAATTATGTATATATTATATATGATCTAAACTAATAATATATTATCACTGCTTGGTTGTTTGATTTAAATTACATATTTTTAAGAAATAAGAAATTCAATATGGATGACAATAATATAATTTTGTGTTGTAGCCTATTATTTGATGGCTAGGATTAATTATTAATAAGGGTTTAATTTTTATTGAACATATATTTACTCTTTATTTAAAGTTGAACACTTGAAAATATTATTTTTGGTTATTAAATCTTGTTTAATTGTAACTTTTGATCTCTAACACCTAATAACATGTTAGATCCATTTATTCGCTTAATAGTGTGATTACTTCAAAAAATACTTGAAATAATTATTTTGTATTTTTTAGAAGTAATTTGAAAGATATTTAAAAACATTATATAACAAAATAGTAATTAAGCAAGATTCAAGAACAAAAAAATATTTTCAAAAATCAAAAAATTATTTTAAATATTTTATGGCAACCAAAAATCATTTTAAATATAGAAAATACTTCAATATCCTCATAAATGCTCAGCACTCTTCAATGAGCAAGGTTCTAATTCGATAGAAATCGGATCTAAATCTCATTTCTTACACATTTACAAAACAAGGATGAACACTGGTTTTTTTTTTTTCTCGATTTCACAAAGAAGGCAAGATTTGAGAAGATGACCGATTAAGAACAAGCTAATAACTATGAATGAATATAACCTAGAATAGATTAGCAAAATGAAAAAAAGTAATCATAACATACCTGGAGCTATGTACCCACAGGAACCAGCAATGACAGACATGGATTCAAACCCCTTTCCAATTGCATCCACGGCTTTGGCAACCCCAAAATCAGAAACTTTCGCCCCAAACTCTGCATCCAAAAGGATGTTATTGGATTTAACATCTCTGTGAACAATAGGCGGAACACAGTCATGATGCAGATAACAGAGCCCCTCCGCTGCTTCCACTGCGATCTTTAGCCTCGTCGGCCAATCCAGAAGTCTCGCCTTGCTGCTGTGCAACAAGTCGCCTAAGCTCCCATTAGGCATGAACTCGTACACAAGAAGCTTGCAGTTCCTGTGACTACAGCAGCACCAGAGCTTCACTATATTTTTGTGGCGAATCTTCCCCAAGGTGGACACTTCTGATTCAAAAGCATCGTAAGCTGCTTCTTGCTGGTCAAAACCATTGCTCTTCGAAGACTTCGTTTCCCACAGCTTCTTCACAGCCACGACCTCACCAGTGCCAAGAACCACCTTGTAAACCTTCCCGGAAGAACCGCTGCCGATAACGTTATCTTCATCTAACGATTTCAATATCTCGTACTCACTGAACCCCAGCTTGTGGAATGAAGTCAGAGTCCATTTAGTTTTATCCACCTTCTGCTTGCGTCTCTTGATGTTCTTATACTTCCAGCAGAACAATGAAATCCCAACAATGAAAGCCAATCCAGCAAACATAACCACTGTGAGAGCAACCCAGAAGAATTTTCCATGGGCATGCTTGCTGCCACTCGAACTCGGGCTGCACAACCCACTGAAATCCCCACACAAGCCAGGATTACCAACGAAGCTACTTTGGTATGCTTCATTCTGGAACATCGGAGGAACGGAGCCGGAGAGCTGGTTATAGGATAGATTGAACTGGTTCAGCTTCAAATTCTGCAACTGGATAGGGATTTCTCCACTAAGCTCATTTCCTGACAGGTCAAGGTAGTTGAGCACAGGAAGGGTTCCAAGCTCAGGCGGAATTCCACCAGAAATAGCATTGTCTGCAAGGTTTAGCTGGGTGAGCTTCTTCCACGATTGAATTTCTGTGAGAAGTTCACCGGAGAGGGAGTTATTGCGAAGATCGAGTTGTCCCAGCTCCGGTAACTGCCCCAACGATGCCGGCAACGGGCCGCTCAGCCGGTTATCCGAGGCCGACAACTGGTAGAGCTTAGAAAGCAAACCAATTTCCGCCGGAATGCTTCCGCTGAGCTGGTTTCCAGCGAGCAACAGGTTCGAAAGATTTGCGGCTTGGGCGATGCTGGGGGCTATGCTGCCGGATAAGGAGTTTCCGGTGAGTTCCAAGATCCAGAGGTAAGGCAGACCCCACATACCGGCAGGGAGCTTGCCGGAGAGCCGATTGCTTGACAGGCGGATGCGTGTTAGGCTCTGGCATTGGCCGAGGCCTTCGGGCAAGCTGCCCGACAGATGGTTGTTGATGAGAAGAATCTCCTTAAGTGCTCCGGATTGGCAGATCCCTTTCGGGATCTGGCCTGTCAGCTTGTTGTCTGATAGATCAAGCAACGTTATTGGGGAGTTGGCGCCAAGATCGGCCGGAAGAGAACCTGAGAGAAGGTTCGAGAAGATCCGAAGTTCGGAAAGTTTGCTCGCCTTGCCAGCCGAGGGGGGAAGAGAACCGCTGAGCTGGTTCTGGTATAGATGGAGGCTGTCTAGCAGCGGAATGGAGAAGAGGTCGTCAGGAATATTCCCTGAGAGGCGGTTCATGGCTGCGTCGATGCGGCGCAGAGCGGTGAGATTGGAGAGGCCGGAGGGGAAATTGCCGCTGAGCGAGTTGTTGTAGATCTCAATCTGGACGACGGAGGAAAGGCCGGAGAGAGAATCCGGAATGGCGCCAGTGAGGAAGTTACTGGAAAGATCTAGGTTTATAAGAGCGGAAAGGGAGCCGAGGGACGAGGGAATCTGTCCAATGAGGCTGCACCCAGCGAGCCAAAGGGTTTCGAGATTTGTGAGGTTTGCAATAGTGGAAGGGATGGAGCCGGGGAAGAAGGGGTTGTAAGAAAGATTTACTTGTTTGAGAGAGGAGATGTTGCCCAGAAATGGGGGAATGCTCCCGTTGAGCAGATTGGAGGTGAGGGAGAGGATTTGGAGAGAAGGGAAGAGGGCGAATGAAGCCGGTATGGCTCCGGTGAAGTTGTTGCCGGAAAGGTCGAGGTAATGGAGAAGGGGAAGAGAGGAGAGGGATGCTGGGAGAGATCCGATTAGCAGGTTTTCGGAAAGATCGAGGCGAGTGAGTGCGGAGCAGGGAAGAAGGGAGGCGTCTTGGATGGTAGAATTGATGTAGTTGAGAGAGAGGGAAAGGAAGGAGAGTTTCTGGAGACGGCAAAGCGCAGCAGGGAAAGGCCCTGCGAGATCGAGGCCGCTGAGATCGATGATTGTGACTTGTGAGTTCGAGCAGGTGACGCCTGTCCAGTTGCAGGGGGTGGAGTCGCTAGGGTTCCAGTCTGAAAGAGAGTTGTGGGGGTCGTCCAGGCCAAGCTTCGCCTGAAGAAGATCGCGACCTTCCTGGTTCAGGGTAAGCGCCATTGACCATAGTTGCGCAAAGAGAATAGCGGAGACGAAATGAATTCTGAGCATCTTTAGTCTCAGTGCGCGCGCTGCCATTCTCGCCAGCTCCTAGATTAAAGGAGGAAGCAGATAGCAATAGGAGACAAGGAAACGGTTTGATGGTTTCGGCCATTTGGTGCGGCTGATGGTGAAAGCATAGGCGGTTTCCGAGTTCCATATGGAGCGGAACATTTATTCGATTATAAAATAGGAAAATGTTATTCAGATCTGATGATAATATGTAATTTATAAAAAATTTTCTAATAAAATTTAGATATATTTTAATATAAATTTTAAAAATATATTTATATTATTTTAAAATAAATTAAATAAAATATTAATAAAATGATCTCAAATTCTATTGAATGAGTTTTCTTGAATGTTATATTAATAAATTTCTATAAAATATTTCCAAACCCCATTTCGTGAAGCAATAAAAGATAAATATACCTAAAACTATAACACTATCCTTTAATTCTTTTATAATTTTTTTGTCTTATATAAATGTGTTCGATGATAATGCTAAAGATAGAGTTCATAAATTATTTGAGAAGAAGAAGCTTATGTTTATGGCATGTCATCCCACACAAATCTATCTACTATTTCTAATCTCTCTAATTTCACAAAATGCAAAAAAATTTCCAAATAATTTCTAGGTCAGATTAAGTGTCTTCACAAGAGATTGTTCTTTTATATAATAATCAAATGAAAATACATTCCTTTATATCATTATGATGTGACATATATGATGATATATGACAACTTATGTAGATATACTAGCACACCTTATATGAGGAATTTGCTTCTCTCTATGGTAAAAGTTTTAAATAATCTTTATGGGGGAATTAATCTTCTTTCTCAAACTTTAGATCATGCAAAATACACATGTGTTTCTCTAAAATGATATTCCCGATAAATTGTTAAGTTTGATAATAGTAAGCACCCTACGAATCATGTCGTTGCATTAGATTATTATCCCGCTATCAAGCCCGTAGATTTGATGTTGTACTGCATTATGCTTTAAGCAAACTGAACAATATGCTTGACAATGTTTATGTGCCAAATTTTACATTAATTTTAGAGAAACAAATTTGGCTAATTTTAAGAGTTCATGTTTTCCAAACTCAAGTCTCTTGGATATAAAGGGTGCTGCAAGAACAAAGAGGAGAGAGTCTCCCCTGCCCAAGGAAGGAGAAGGCTGCACCTGTGAGGAAAAAACAAGAACATAAGACAGAAGAGAATAGGAGATTCAATATAGAGAGAGATCTTGGCGAACTCGATAAGTGTTCCCTTGTATTGTACCATATCGTTACTCCTTTGACTTTTCTGTAAAAGTCATGCAAAGGCTTCCAACTTCTTGTAACTTTTCTTGCATTTACATTTCAATGGCAGCCTAAACTCTCCTTAGGAAGGGTTGGGCATATGCATATAATGACTTAAGAATGCAATTGTTTGTACTCTTCAATGTTAATGAATGTCTTTTGGTCATTTTTTTTTGAATGAATGATTTGAATAATAAATTGGATAAGGTTATTTTTTACATAAAGATATTAAGCAAATAATGTTTTATACAGTGAAAACCAATGATCTCTTAAATCACCTAGAACTAAGGCTATCCATGCTGAGCGTCTACGCTACGAATGTCCGTGCAACATTCACTATACAAAAATGACCAGTGCAAACCCTTATATCTAAGTTAATCAATAGAGCCATGGGATAATTAATAATCTCTGAACTCTACTGCTCGCCATTAGCTTATGCGAGAAATTTGTGCATGATAACCTTGAGCCTTGTGATAAGCTCTGAGCGTCTTAACATAATTCTTTTGCTAAGCTGAGATGTTGACGTGTGTGAGCTAAGAGCCACTAGTTGAGCTCCATATCTCATCCTAGGTTTATGCAAGGATTTAGATGCATTGTGCACTATAAGTGATGTGATATAACCCATCTAGCCCAATGGCTCATCTCTTTAGTTAAACCTATAATTGATGCATGTGAGCCATTGATGGAATCAAGTTCATATGATGCATAACTAAGACTATAGATTTTATAACTTAGATGTAAGCATTGAACTCAATTAATATTGATCACATGAGGCTCTATATGCCGAGATTGAACCTTCTTATGTTCATCTTTGGGCACAAGGCAAGACTTAGCACATTTAGGGGAGCCCTAGAGAAGGCTACGCTTATTGATTATAATTAAGTCATCCAATTTGTTTGACATTAAATTGATAAAAAAGAGTACTTAAATGAACCCTTAATGAATTATATGTTAAAACTCAACTCTCTTTATTTTCCTTAAAAGTATTTTCTCATCAAAGAAACTCTGATTTGTTAAATCAGAACCAAAACACTCAGCTATTGAACACTTAAACATTAGTTAAATCAAGCAAAATATTGTAACAAAAGAAAACCGCTCTTAGAGGATGATAAATATCAAGATCTCACCATCCCATATTAATTAAGACCATGTGTACTTGTAGGTAAGCGTAGGCATGTATTTTCAGGCTATCAAGTTTTTGGCGTCGTTGCCGGAGAACTGTATATTCATTTTGTATTAGAGATAGCTTGAAAATAACTAGTGATTTAAAAATTTGACACATACATTTTTATTTTTTGTGATTTGAATGATACTTTAATTTATACTTTTGTAATTACTGCATTAATTTTTCTTTATACATTTCACATATTTTATGTACTGCAAATTCCTATGATTAAAGTTGTGCATACGTAGGCCCCTAAAATTGAACAAAATATATTATGATTAAGATGATTACAACTTAGACAAAACACATTACACTTAGGTATGGATAAAAGAGAAGATAATTTGGGGAAGTTCATGAACAACAATGAGGTAGAGCCCTTAGAGATTATTCTTTGTCCACTGTTAGGGGAATCCTCTATACTATTATTAGACCCAACATTGAAGCTAACAACTTTGAAATTAAGCCTTCAACTTTGCAAATGCTTCAGAATAACCTATTTAGCAGCCAAGCTTCTGAAGACCCCAACTCGCATATTTCCAACTTTTTTGAAATATGTGATACCTTTAGATACAATGGCGTCACTGATGATGTCATTAGATTAAGACTTTTTCTTTTCTCACTGAGAGATAGAGCCAAAATTTGGCTCAGCTCTTTGCCTGATGATTCAATTCGTACATGGGAGGATTTGGCTACGAAATTCTTAGCTAAATATTTCTTACCTATGAAGACTGCCAGGCTGAGGAATGACATCTCTATCTTCTCTCAGCAAGAAAGGGAAAGTCATTATGATTGTTGGAAGCACTTCAAGGAGTGCTTCAGTCACTATCCTCACCACACGTTCCAACTGTGGATGTAAGTATAAACTTTCCATAATGGATTGAATGCACCTACTAGAATCCTGATTGATGCAACCACCGGTGGGTCTCTAAATAGAAAAACCCAAGAAGATGCCTATGACCTCTTAGAGGAGATGAAAAATAATGATTATTAATGGCCTATCAAAAGGTTGAGCTCCAATATGAAAGAGGTTAATAAACTAAATGAAACAAATCAAATCTTGGCTCTTTAATAAGAAATTGAAACCTTAAACTAGAAGATATGGAACCTAAGCATTAATGTGATACAATAAGTTCATTGTGAGCTATATGGGGGTATGCATGTTAGTGAGAACTATAAATTAAACAACCCCTTTGCACCATCACATATTGAGCAAGTGAACTTGTAACAGCCCTAGTGTTGTTACTCGTCAATTAGTGACCTAATTGACTCTGATCTTTTCTATTATTCTTATAATAGTATTAGGAGTCTCCATTTCAATTTTTGTGTGATTTAAAGATCATTTGACAATTTATAACATTTCTTAGTCTTTTGATAATTCTGAGAATGCCTAATTTTTATAGATCCTAGAATAAAAAATGGAGTCCACCATTGGACTCACCACACCCAAATTAGCTAAGGGAGTTATTTTAGAAGTGTTTGGAAGTCGTCAAATTTTCCCCGAATATTTTAATAATATTTTAAATACTCAAAAAGTTAAGATAATTAAATTGATCTCTCATCAAAAATTCATTTACATTTTTGACTTCCCCACACCTCAATTAGGTAAGGGTAAATATTTGAGATTTTTTGGAGTGCGTTTAGTTATCTAATTATGAGTAAATAAAATAAGATAATATAATTATTAATATAATATTTAATTGTTAATAATATATATGTATATATATATATATATATATATATATATATATATTAAATATAATTATCCAGCGGTAATTAATCAAAAGGCGCCGATCTGCCGCCGAGTTTAGAACGGAAAACAGCCAATGCGAGTTATCCGATCCATTGATTAGATTTATAATGGATCCAATGGCTCGCTTGCGAGCTGATCTAACCACCGTTGGATCCTTTGCTGAATCGAACGGCTTAAGTAATCCTCCTGTACCCTTCCAACTCCTTTTCGCATGATTCCTGCAATGCAGAGTAGTGGGCGTACTCCTTCAGCTGGTGTCTCTTTCTTTTGGGATTATCTCCCCTTTGATCTCATCCGCCCGAGAAAAGCTACGAAAAGGATCGGTGAAAGTGTTTTTGCTGGGATCCAGGAGCTGGGCAAGTGAGTGGAGATCCCTCTGTCGATCGATTGGGCATAAGCTCTCGATTCTTGCCAGCACATTCCTTCAGGTATCATCTCCATATCCTATTTTCATTCATTCATCAATCTGAAATTAAGAAAATATATCGAGCAAGATATCAAAATCAATGCATCTATCATCATCTAATCGGAGAGTTCGATTTGATTTTTTCTTGTTTGATTTCATATTGCTTCAATTCGAAATCCTTTTGTTATAACATCAGGTAAGATTTATATGAGGTGATTATTCAAGCTGAACAATATCTTTGAACTAAACAGAAGTTTATTCTACTCTGATTGTATGTGCATCTCTTCCTACAGGTCATTCAATCAACCCTGTTTTGTAACTTACAAAAGCTTTATTCTCTGTTTTTACTAAATATGGATTAATTAAATGTTTTAATTTAATCAAGAGAACATATTCATTTCAATCGAGTGTTGATTTGTTGAATCAAACCTACTTTAAGTCCAAAATAATTTTCTCTACTGCATATTATTTCTTCTGTAAAATAAGGTTTGGAATTTCTTTCCCTTAAAACTTATAACTGAGAGATTTCTTTATTCCATGGCTTGCGAATTTCATTGAGGATCTCAGTGCTAAACTCTCGATTAATCATTTTAATCCATTTGGATTACCTATGAATGCTTATTGTGATGCCCTATCCCCTCCTCATCCATGCGTCTTTGCTATCCGTCGGGGGAGACGATAAAGCGAATCGGCCCGGTTCAACAATTATTGAACCCCGCCGATTCGATTTTTCACATGGCCTCTATTAGCTTAAATTTTATTAATAGCCGTGTGATGGATTATTATTAAATTTAATGAAATTTAGAATTAACTATAAATGAGAAATTAACATTTATTGTAAAGTTAATTAAATTATAACTCTAGATATACAACTCCAAACAATACAATATTATATAGCATTTCGATCGCAAAAATAGGTAGAATAATAATACACAATTAAATTTTTGTTTTGAGAAATATTTTAATTAGTCAATATTTAGGATTAATTAATTAATTATAAATTAAATCTATCATTTCATATGACCTAATTTGATCATTTAATATCTAAATTAAATAATCAAATAGTCTTTTTCACTCACAAAAATGTGAGAAATAATATTATGAAATCAAATTTGATAATTGAGCCATAATTTTTGTAATCACTTTTTAACCATAATTAAGAGTCCTGAAAACCCTGAGTTTTAAATGTTGTCCAAAATTGACCTACTTAGTGTCATTTTTCTCCTTATGATATATGGATTTCAATATGTGTATATTATTTTTATTATACAACAAATTGTGATTATATATTATTGACTCTTAATTAGTGTTATTGTGATGAATCCTAATTTTCTAAATAGTATGTTTTAGGTTTTATAAAACCCTAGGATAACTAACATGTCACATTTATTATCTCCCTTGTCAAATTAGATTATTTATGCTTGAGCTTAGTTCTCATTTTTCTAAATATGTGAACCAATTGCAAATTGCTTGATTCACCTTTTTAATCCCAAGATAGAAACTCTAGGATTAATTTAAACATGAATTGTAGTTGATCCCTAGATCTATTAGTTACATCTATTATGTGTAGTTAGCTGTAATGCCCTTATAATTATAGATTATTGAATCAACTATGACTAGGCTTTAGTGATTAGACTAAAGCTTAATTTATTTATCCTAACACTTAAAGTCTTCATTTGACTCCTTTAAGAGTTAGTAATAGGAATCTTAATTCACTTAGGGTAATTTAGGAATTCTACTGATTTTCCTTAAAACTTTAATTATTAGGATACTTAGAACTTGTAGTTTTTAAATCCCATCTTTAATTTACTTTAAAACTTTCATTTTATTATAACTTAGCTAGATTAGTACTTAATTTGATTGAATCTTCAAGCTACAACATAGCTAGTGAACTTTAGTTGATTAAACTTTAACTTATAGTTCCTTAAGTTTGATAATTTCTTAATCTTAATCTTTCCTACTAGTCACATAAGCCTTGATTTAATTATCATAATTGAATCTTATAGTTTAGGACTAGAATAGAACTAGCTTCTATTTGGATTGATTATACTTATAAATTATTTTATTATATCATAATAATTAAATTGAAATTATTATTTTCAAAACCCCAACTACTACTTTACTTAGAATTAACTTGAGATCAATATCTCAAAGTTAATTAGAATCTCAATTAGCTCTAATCATTAAGTAGATCATTAAAATTAGAAAATATTGGATATCACTTAGTTGCAATTATTGAATTTTCCTTGAATGCTTGTTTAGTCTTGAGCCTTATTCATTTGAATCATTTATATAAGACATTGTGCATGAATAAAACTTTCATATTAAAAATAGTAGGGGTTTATATTGCTGGATCAGCCAAGGACAAGCTAAAAAGGAGTAATAAAGAGACATCATATTCTCAGAGGGTGAATGTGAGTGTTACTAGTTTTGATCCTGCTTTTCTTTATTTGTTAAACAGACGTGTTTAACTCCTCTTTTCATTCTATAAGTGCCCGTAGAATGAGTATGGTCTAAAATAACTTCAATAAATTAACATATGAGATCTTCTTCAATCTTATAGATTGTTAAGACATATCATAACTTTTATCTATGTTACTTTCAATAGTTCTAGACTATGTAAATCTTAGATTGATAGTCTAAGATCTTCCTTTAAATTCTATACTATGCATTTTCTATATTTTAGTACTGTACTTTAATTGTTTACATTTTACTTAGATTATAGTGAATGTTGTTAGCATTACATTTAAATGCTTCAGTATCTCTTTTCCTTACTTAGCATAAGTTCATTTGAATATATACATGCTTTACTTCATTTGCTTTCATATGCACTTTAGTT
Organism: Gastrodia elata; assembly: GCA_016760335.1. Taxonomy (NCBI): domain Eukaryota; kingdom Viridiplantae; phylum Streptophyta; class Magnoliopsida; order Asparagales; family Orchidaceae; genus Gastrodia; species Gastrodia elata. The sequence goes on along the minus strand of CM028678.1, from coordinate 14,466,947 downwards.
TCTTTCTAGCATATTTAGGATGCTTTTACCCTTATTTTATTTGCAGGCTATGATATATATTTATGTGAGTATTCTAACTCACATTTCCTTTTATTTTTTTTCATTTTTCCACACTTGTATGCTTACCTTTTTGCACCATTGCTTGTGCCTAAGTTGTAACTAGTAGTAATATCCAATTAAATAATAATATGCTTAGCCCAATCTTAAAATATACTTAGACTATTTAGTCTGACCATATTTTTTATTTATTGGGTTTGTTCTATCACATTTAAATGCCAAAATGTGATATATTAGGTGCATTTGGAGGCTAGTGGAGCTGGACCAAATGCAAAAAGTTAGCTGCTTCCGCTTATAATATTATAAAATATATAGCTTATAAATTTCTGCAAGTGAGCTTTTAATTTGTACTTTCATTTAAGTTTACTGTTGATTTTTAATAATAATTCCATTTATTATACTTTTACTATGCTTGTGTTGGAGCTTAGTTTTATACTTAAATGCTTGGGATGTGATGAATGGATGAATGTATGTAAATTGAATATTAACTAAATCAACTTTTGTAATTCCTTATGTGACACCCCATAGAACTTTATACCACTGATATGTTGACTTAGTGTCACATGACACCCCATAGATCCTAGATGAGCGAATGCTCCACTTACAGAGTCTTTAGGTGACCAAAAAGCTCTGCTAATGCTGACATGACTCATGTATTTATGATATGCCATGGTTTTAATGACTATATGCTTTAAATCATCAAAATCTAAAAATTGATAAAAATCCAGTAATAATTTCATTTATCTTTATTGTGCATAATTCACCTAGATGAATTCTAACTCCTAATTCTAATCCACTGAAGGGGATTAACTAAGATTATACCTAAACTTATCAAATGAAGAGTTTGTATATACATAATTGGTATGTTTCTAAGAATGGTGTTCTTAACACTTAGTTTGTTTAATTCCACTTAGCAAAATGCATGATGCTAAGGAACAAACTCCTTTCACAGTTTATTCTCTCAAACTAAGATGTTAAATACCTTATTTATAAGCATACTTATAGTGTCCTAAGAAAGGTAACTTAAAACACTTAATTTTTTTAACTACACTTATTGAAACACATGATGATTTGGGATAGAATCCTTTCACAGTTTATTCTCTCAAACTAAGTTATTAAATCTCCTACTTATAACATTCTAAGACTTAAGATATTTATCTTGAACTGAATTGTACATATCTAATTATCTAAGATAATACCAAAACTCTACAATTCTATTCTAGGTAAATTAACTAATTCCACTTTATACTAAAATAAATTAGTTCTATGGATATATACTATCACCTTCCACAGATAGTTCTATTGATTCTCATTCTAATAATTATATATATATATATATATATATATATCAAGGAATACAAGATAATGAATCCACACTCTATTGTGGTGAGTGATAAATCTATAATTTATATCTTAAATAAAGGAATGTTTCATTCATTTTTTGTATTAAAACTGTTTCTTTAATCCAATTTTGCCTATTTTTTCAGGACAAATGCTTATCCAACATTTCTAAACATTTCTAAACAATTTTCCAAGTTTTCTAGAAAAAATTCGTTGTTGTGTGCTGCAGCGCGCTATAGCACACTACAGCGGTCCAACTTGCAAAACACTGGCGCTCTAACGTGTTGCAGTGGAGCATTTTGCAAAGCGCTGGTGCTACAGCAGAGCATTTTGTGAAGTACTGGCGCTATAGCGCATCGCAGCGGAGCATTTTGCGAAGCGCTGGCGCTATAGCATGCTGTAGCAGAGCATTTGCGAAATGCTGGCGCTCTAGCGTGCTGTAGCAGAGCATTTTGCGAAATGCTGGCGCTCCAGCGTGCTATAGCGGAGCATTTTGCGAAATGCTGGCGCTACAGCATGCTGTAGCAGAGCAATTTGTGAAAATGCTGGCGCTAGAGTGCGCTATAGTGCGCTGTAGCGGATCATCAATTCACGAGCCAAAACACAATAGCACGCAACTGCGGGCCATTTTGCGAAAGCTTTCTGCCATAGCGTGCCACAGTGCGCCACATCGCACCACAATGCCCTCTAGCACGCTCCAGCGGCCTGCCAAATTTTTGTCTGAGCAGAGCATTAAATGTGGCTGGGACAAAACCCCCAACTAGCTCCTTGTCTCCAGCCAATATCCTTTGATAGCAGATTTGTTTTTAAAGGGAGAATTGACATTTTGAGATGATGCAGAGATTAAATAGTGAAAAAGTGGAAGTGTAACAGCCCAAAATCTTAAGCACTAAGGTATTGTCCGCTTTGGCTTGAAAGGCCTCATGATTTTGTCCTCAAAAGATAACTTTCTAGCAGGTCACCTATCCTGGGAGTGCTCCCACATGAGCACGCTTAATTTTAGATTTTTTATCAGGAACTCCACCGTTATCTGAAAAGACGCCTCAATGTTTAAGAGATTCACTTATTACTACTTAAGTGAGTCATCACAATCTCCCAAACTTAAGTAATTGATGTCCTCATCAGTATCCACACATAGATCTAAGAACCATCCATTGGGTAGATAGGACTAGAGGTGATCCCTACAGGTGCAAGAGGTACTCACAACCATATAACACCTTAACCATCATGGGTTCAAGAGGCTGCTCACATGAAATGGTACTTTGCCCTATATGGCACCTAGCTCCTATCTGACACTCTATGGTTTGCTCTGATACCATTTGTAACAGCCCAAACTCTTAAGCACCAAGGTATTATCCACTTTGGCTTGAAAGGCCTCACGATTTTGCCCTTAGAAGATAACTTTCCAGCAGGTCACCCATCATGGGAGTGCTCCCACATGAGCACGCTTAACTTTAGAGTTCTTATCAGGAACTCCACTATTATCTGAAAAGATGCCTCGATGTTTAAGAGTTTCACTTATTACTACTTAAGTGGGTCATCACAGGAAGTCTCTTCACCCCTCAAGTGGGATTGGCTATCATTACAACAAATTTTCTAAAAGTAAAAGCAGAATTTGAATGTGAAGATGAAGAATGCAGCCCATCTCTATAAATACCACCCTTCTTGACTTAAGGGGGGTTCCAAACTTGGCTCACTACAACCTAAGTAAGGAGAGGGATGCATAGAAGAGAAGGAGAACTCTCTAAGGGTGGAAGAACTCCTCTTGCTAAGGAGAAGAAGGCGAAAGGCAGCACTACGGACCTAGGAGAAGTAACTACAAGCATGAAGAGGAGAAGTCTGGAGAACTTCCCAAAGGAACGTTCCTAGTTTTTATAAACTCTTGACTTGTGCTTTTCTTAGTTGATCATGAAATAGTCTTTTTTTATGTATATGTTCTATTTCATCTCTTTTGTAATGGAGAGCTAAAGCTCCCTTGGGGAGGGTTAGGGCAATCCCACATGTATAGAATGATACTATGATGTATTAAATTTTCCTCAAGCTTTAATAAAAATTGTGAACTCAATGACTTGTTAAAGAAATTTGAAGACCTAATGTGGACTTGAATGAGAGCCAAAGGACAAAGGACTAAAAAGTCTTGTGCTCCATTGCTCAACTTGGTTATTGATGCTAGACTCATGAGTGCATGAGAGCTTAAAATTATGTGAGAAGTTCTTGAGCTTAGTGCACCTTGATCTATGCTCAACTAAAGAGTTGAAGCGTGTGATGCTAAAACCCACTAATTGAGCTCCATTTCTCAGCATATGTGAGAGAGGGAATGGATTAATTGAGTGCTCATGAACGAGGTGACATAGTCATTGATCCCAATGAAATCACTCCCTCATATAAACTATGCAAGATGCGCATGATGCTCATAGTGAAATCAATGCTTGTAAGATCTTAACTACTTAACCCTAATCTTCATGATCAAGAGATGAGTGGAAAACTAAAAATCTAAAAGCTTATAAGGGTCTTTGTGCTGAAATATAACCGACTGTGTGTTCATTTTATGTACGAGATTTGAACTTGTAAATCTTTGAGTTAAAACTCTAAGAAGGACAATGTGCACTTAATTAAGAACTAAGTAAAGAAAAGATGAACGCTTGAGGAATCGCCATACATAAGTAATCTACCAAATCATATGGGAGAAACCCAACTCTACTCTTCCTTTTATCAGAATTATTTTCTACTAAGAATTATCGTGCTTATTCAGGAACCAATTTCAACAATATACATATAGGTACTAACTATTTACTTTTCTATTTTCTTTTATTATTGCTGAATCCTTGAATGTTATTATTATATTTGTTCTTGATAGCTTATTTGTTGTCGTGTATGAATAGAAGAGTTTGCACAGAATATCTTTTTGATCTTGAAATTGAGAGATCCTACTTGTAGGCTAGGAGAGAACAAAATATTTTGCTAAGCCAACAATACATTATGAAAAATTGTAATGAAAATCTTGGAGAGCCATTAGGAGAGCCTAGGGGAATAGTACTAAGAGACTACGCACTACCCAGTATTAGGGGAATTCCCCATGCTATTGTAAGGCCTAATATTGAAGCTAACAACTTTGAGATCAAACCTTCCACTCTGAGTATGGTTCAAAATAACCAGTTAGGGGGATTAGCCACTGAAGATCATAATTCACACATTTCAACTTTCCTTAAAATTTATGACACCTTCAGATTTAATAGTGTCTTTGAGGATGCAGTTAAACTAAGGCTTTTCCATTCTCATTATGAGAAGTTGGCTCAGCTCTCTCCCAAGCGATTCGATCCGAACGGGATGATTTGGCTAAGAAATTCTTAGCCAAGTATTTCCCTCCGGCCAAAACCACTCGGCTGAGAATTGAGATAACCAACTTCACTCAGTTGGAAGGTGAGACACTTTATGACGGATGGGATCGATTTAAGGAGTGCTTAAGGCGATGCCCACATCATGAGTTTCCATTGTGGATGTAAGTTTAAGCCTTTTACAATGGTTTGAACGCTCCAACAAGGACTCTCATCATTGCGGCTGCTGGAGGCTCTATTAGTAGTAAAACCCAAGAAGAGGCTTACGACCTCTTAGAAGAAATGGAAAACAATGAATCCAATGGCCTTCTGAAAGGCTTAAAAAGGAATCTATGAAGGTGAATGAATCCAACCAAATAACGACACTACAACAAGAAATCCACACCTTGAATGAGAAAATTGAGAGAATGAATGTTAATGTTGTTCTTGAAATAAAATGTGAGTTATGTAGGGGGAGACACAATAGCAAAAACTACAATTTAAATAACCCCTTCATTTAAACGAATACAAAACAAGTTAATTATTTAAGAAACAATAATACCATGAACAACCCCTACTCTAATACCTACGATCCAGAGTGGAAAAACCACCATAATTTCTTGTAGAGTAACAACAATAATAATGGAAATTAATATGGGGAAGTTCATCGAATCAACAGGGGGTAAATAATGGAAATAATCATAACCATCACCCTCTAAATTTAGAAGGAGCTTTTAATTCTTTTAAGGCTGAAACAATCCAATCCATGCGCCGCACTGAAGCTATAATCACCCGCCATGATGCCTCTATTCAAGGTATAGAAGCATCCCTTAGAAATATTGAAACCCAACTGGGGCAGATCTCCAAGCAGTTGACCATTCGGCAGTAAGGAGCTCTACCTAGTTCCACTAAAGTGAATCCAAGGGAGTTGGCCAGTGTGATTCATTTTGAAGGGGTGTATGGGAGAAATACAGCTGATAAATTGAGTGCAATAGAAGAAGAGCTAGAGGCTTGGGAAGAAGTGATGGGAACAGAATTTGAGAAGCTCACTGCTTCAAAATGTGATGACCATGGGAGGTTGTGTATTCCTTGCATAATTAGAAATGAAGTGCTTTTATATCCCTTGTGTGATCTTGGTGGTTCTCTCAATGTTATGCCCTATCATATTTATGAACATCTAAAGGTTGGAGGAATGGAGTACACCTCCATGATTTTAGAATTTGCAAATCCGGAATCCCTTACCCCTCTAAAAATGTTGCTGTAAGATTGGGGAGCTTCAATGTTCCAACTGATTTTGTGGAGTGCAAGTGGGACAGATAGAACAAGAACTCCATAATTATTTTTGGGCGACCTTTTCTTATGAGCACAAAAGCTATTATTGACGTCGGCCGGGGGGTAATGTGTGTTAATATTAAAGGGAAAACGAAGTTAATTGATCTAAAACCCACCTTTGTTAAACACAGAGAATTGGAGGAAAAGGTGAGAAGAAAAGTAAGAGAAGAAAAAAAATAAGATCGACCCTATCTTTAAAAATCTCATTCTAGGAGAGAAAAATTCAGAAAATAGCTCCAACTCCTCCTCAGAAAAGGGGAGTAAGGATGGAGTGAGAAGAAGAAAAATGAGAAGGGGTAAAAGTAAAAAGAAGATTCCCCTTGAGTTAGATATGGGAAGAGATGATCCCATGAAGAAAGGTAGAGAGGATGAAGGTTCGAGCACCCTTGAGGGTTGTGCTCACCCTAGTACCTTAAGGTTGTGGAAAGAGAAGCCTTCAGATCCCAATATCTGATCATTATCAAGTCTAGTTAAAGACGTTAAACTAAGCGCTTCTTGGGAGGCAACCCAAAATATAAAAAAAAAAAAGAAAAAAAAAAATTTTGCGCTACCGCGCACCATAGCGCGCTGCAGCGAATGAGTTCATAAAACTTAGTCACTCCAGCGCACTGCAGTGGTTAGGTTGGAAAAGCTCAAACCGCTACAATGCACTATAGTGACAGATTTTCTGAACTTCATTCGCTATAACGCGCTGCAGCGGCAGAGTTTCGGAAGCTCGACCGCTACAGTGCGCTGCAGCGGTCTGTTCCGGCTGTAGCAGTTTTGGCTGCCTAGGTTTCCATGCAGTCAAAAAGTTAATATCTTTGGGTTTCCCATGTAGTCAAAAAGGTGTGATGAAAAAAGCTACCCCCTGTTCACTTAGATTGTTATCTTTATGGCATGGGGAAGACCTATTGACCATACTTCTCTTGCCTTTGATTACTTAGGCTATTTAAGGAGGCAAAAGGGGGGGGGGTAATCCTTTGCACCTACTAAATTTTTTTGCTTCAACATCATTGTTTTGCTCTCCTCTCAATTCTCCATTATGTCTTCCTGTAAGAAGTTGATATCAAGGAGGGAGACCAAAGCATCCTCATCCGGGGGAACCTTCAACAGGAAGAGGTTCTCTTCTGCTGAAGCCGAACACCGGTTCTTCTCCACTACTTCACAGCGGAAGTTAATCCCTGAGAAGAGCTTTAGCCATTACTATCCAGTGCTGGTGGAGCAAGTCGACCCAAGGGGATGGGGGGGTGATGGTAACAAAAAAATCTCCCACCTACCTAACCATTGTCCAGGAGGTGTATGCCAATGCAATAAATATGGTCGGGTAGACGGTCTTTTGTAGAGGTAAGGGAGTCACCTTTGGGATTGCTCAAATAGAGCAATTTTATGGGTTAGGGGAGGTAAGTACTTGCTCTTACCTTGAACTCTTGGAGTCTCGCTATGACCCCTTTGAGCTCATTGCGAAACTCATCCATGAAAGCATAGACTGGGAGGGAGGCCTAGCCAACATTCCTTGTTCCGAATTGATGGATACGAGTAGTGCATGGTTGGTCTTCATTTCCAGCTATATCATGCCTTCGGGTCACTTGACTGAAACGCCAGAGCACTCCTCATGTGCTCATTGGTCAGGCTTGGAGAGATCCGTATCTCGAGCATCATTTTTGAGCAACTCTGGAAGGATCTCAAGGGACCCTGTGCTGCATTAGCCTTCGGGCCTTTGATCTCAAGGATATGCGATGCTCAAGGGGTGAAAATCCTCTCCTTCGACTTCGTCGGTTTCCCCAGTGCTGCCCTTGCTCGTTCAAATATGAACACTCGTGCTAGTGAATGGAAGCCACCCAAGAAAAGGAGGGGCGAGCAAGGGGAAATGTCTGCTCCATCTAGCCATTCTATCACCGATAAGATGTTGCTACGAATTCACAAGCAACAGGCTGATCTTGGCATGGCCTTGGTTACTGACATGCGATTCTTCAAAAAAGAACTCGCCCAGCAACGTGAATTCCAGTCTGAATTCCATGAAGCTCTCAGACTAATGTTTGAGGACTGGAGCTTGCAAGGAGGACCGGACTCCTCCGTATTACCGTGACCGCTTGTCGGCACCCCATCCCGGAGACTTGCTACCTTTGCGACTTCTCCTACGAGATGGGAGAAGAAGAGGAGGATGAAACCCTAGAAAAAATAGGTTGTAATTTTTCTATTTATTTGCATTATTTGTCTTTGTACTTTTCTTTTAGTGTGTTTTATTTTATTTTGAGAAATTAAATTATGGATTCTCATATTCCCAAAATCTTGTTAGAATTTGCAATTGACAAATTTTTCTGAATTTTTCTGAATTTTTCAAGAATGGAAGTCACAAAAATATCAATAAAAAAATTGATATGAAATTAAAGGGTACTTAACAAAAAGTGATTAAATGCATTAACAACATTAACTCTCTTAACAATGGAATGATTGAAGGTTAATCTAATCTCCAAAATTTAAATCAATGCTAAGGACTAATTGTGGGGGAAGGCATTGGACTAAAAACTAGTGATTATGGTGAGTATTCTAAAAGAGTGTGCTAGGCTCCCATAGGACTTCATGATCATAAAAATTTGAAATGCGGATGAAGAAAAGTATCTCTCCTTAATAATGAAAAAGAAATATAAAAATAGGGATGATGAAAAATATCTCTCCCAAAAGAAAGAGATGAAAAAGGATGATGAAAAATATCTCTCCATAAATCTTTGCATCTTTGTGATTCATAAGAAGGAGCACATATGACACAAAACTCTTGATTACTCACTACCTCCTTAGTTGAGTTATTTCAAGGAACCTCCCATATTACCTAGCACCAAGCATAAATACTTATACTTGGAGCTTAGTCTATTAACCTTGGTTCATATCCAAGGTAAAAAATTTAATTAATGTCAAATGATCTTGTCAGTTTAGTTAAGCATGAACTTTAAATTACAAATCAAAATCTCATTGATATTTCTTGTTGACTATCATACCTAAGAAATAGAAAAATACTATTTTAAGCTTACTCGAGGACGAGCAAGAAAGTAAGTGTGGGGGCGTGATAAATCCATAATTTATATCTTAAATAAAGGAAAGTTTCATTCATTTTTCATATTAAAATGCTTCCTTAATCCAATTTTGCCTACTTTTTCTAGAAAAATGCTTATCCAACATTTCTGAACAATTTTCCAAGTTTTCTGGAAAAAATTCACTACAGTGTGCTGCAGCGGTCCAACTTAAGAAGCATTTGCGCTACAGCTCGCTGCAGCAGAGCATTTTGCGAAGCGCTGGAGCTACAGCGCGCAGCAGCGAAGCATTTTGCGAAATGCTAGCGCTACAGCGCACTGCAGTGAAACATTTTGCGAAGCGCTAGCGCTACAGCGCGCCGTAGCAGAGCATTTTGCAGAGCGCTGGCGCTACAGCGCACTGCAACAGAGCATTTTGCGAAATACTGGTGCTACTGCATGTTGCAGCGGAGCATTTTGCAAAATGCTGGCTACAGCGCGCTACAGCACAATGCGCTGTAGCAGATCATCAATTCATGAGCTAGAATGCCACAGTGCGCCTCTGCAGGCTATTTGCGAAAGCTTTTCGCCATAGCGCGCTGCAGTGGCCCGTCGAATTTTGTCTGAGCAGAGCATTAAATACGGTTAAGACAAGACCCCCAATCATCTCCTTGTGTCCAGCCTTCATTCCTTTGGCAGTAGATTTCTTTTTAAAAGGAGAATTGACATTTTGAGGTGATGTGGAGATTAAACAATGGAAAAGTGGAAGTCTCTTCACCCCTCAAGTGGGATTGGCTATCATTACAGCAAATTTTTTAAAAGCAAAAGCAGAATTTGAATGTGATGATGAAGAATGCAACCCACCTCTATAAATACCACCCTTCTTAACTTAAGGGGGTTCCAAACTTGGCTCACTACAACCTAAGTAAGGAGAGGGCTGCATAGAAGAGAACGAGGACTCTCCAAGGGTGGAAGAACTCCTCTTGCTAAGGAGAATAAGGAGAAAGGCATCACTACGAACATAGGAGAAGCAACTACAAGCACGATAAGGAGAAGTCTAGAGAACTTCCCAAAGGAACGTTCCTAGTATTTTCTATACTCTTGACTTGTGTTTTTCTTAGTTGATCATGAAAGAGTCTTTATCCATGTATGTGTTCTTTTTCATCTCTTTTGTAATGGAGAGCTAAACCTCCCTTAGGGAGGGTTAGGGCAATCATACATGTATAGAATGATACTATGATGTATGAAATTTTTCTCAAGCTTTAATAAAAATTGTGAACTCAATGACTTGTTAAAGAAATGTGAAGAACTAATATGGAATTGAATGAGGACCAAAGGACAAAGGACTAAATGAATTCAAGGACTAAAAAGTCTTGTGCTCTATTGCTTACCTTGGTTATTGATGCTGGACTCATGAGTGCATGAGAGCTTAGAACTATGTGAGAAAGTTCTTGAGCTTAGCGCACCTTGATCTATGCTCAACTAAAGAGTTGAAGCGTGTGATGCTAAGACCCACTAATTGATCTCCGTTGCTCAGCATACTTGAGGGAGGGAATGGATTCATTGAGTGCTCATGAACGAGGTGACATAGTCATTGAGCCCAATGAAATCACTCCCTCATCTAAACTATGCATGATGCATGTGACGCTCTTAGTGAAATCAATGCTTGTAAGATCATAATTACTTAACCCTTATCTCCATGATCAAGAGATGAGTGGAAAACTTAAAATCTAAAATCTTATAAGGGTCTTTGTGTTGAAATAGAACAGCCTGTGAGTTCATTTCATGCATGAGATTTGAACTTGTAAATCTTTAAGTTAAAACTCTAAGAAGGACAATGTGCACTTGATTAAAAACTGAGTAAAGAAAAGATGAAAGCTTGAGAAATCATCATACATAAGTAATCTATCAAATAACGTGGGAGAAACCCAACTCTCCTATTCCTTTTATCAGAATTATTTTCTACTAAGAATTATCGTGCTTGTTTAGGAACCAATTTCAACAATATACATATAGCTTAAACATTAGTGATCATAAATATACCTTAGTAACAAAACACCCAATTACCCGAGGTTCGATAAATCCCAAAAACTAAACTTTCCACTTATTACTTCAGACCACGTACACTGTGTAAGCGCAGACATATTTTAGGCCTGTTAGTGAGTCCTACACAAAGGATCCAAGGGTGTGACATAAAAGTCACTCAACTTAGGATACAAACACTAGAAAGAATCTTTTTCTATCATCTTTATGTAATTCTACCACAAAGATCTAAGATTAAAGTCTAAGGATGATAAGGGTTCATCTAGGCATCTACTTTAAAATAGACAATAAGCTCTTCGTAGCTCAATAATTTGCCTAAATAAAGAAATCTAGCTCATAATTAATCTAACCACTATCTTTATGTTCTAAGGATATAAGTATTAACATGTATTAATAGACTATTTTTGTAAGTCTACGCTTACATGCAAGTGCATGTTGTTTGAAGTAATATTTGGGATGGTGAGATCTCAAGATTTTATTGTATTCTGGGAATGGTATTGGTTTTGTTACTAAAGTGTACTAGAATTTACTATTGTTTGAATGATGATTTGAATTTTGTTGATAATTTGGTCCTAATCTTAGTAAGCAAGGTTTCTTTTATAAGAAACTACTTTTTAGAGAAAATAGGGAGAGTTAGGTTTTAGTGTGCAACTTAGCAAATTTTACGTAAGTACTCTTTGATATCAATTTACTGTTAAATGAAATGAACTATCTATTCTAATTGAGAGATGTAATCTTCTCTGGGGTGTCCCCCAAATTGACTAGGTCTACCCTAGTGCGCAAGATGAGCATGTAAACGCTTAATCACGACACTTAGGTTTTCATGTGCTTTTTAGTCATTGAATTTAACGCTTACGTCTAAGTCAGAAAATCTACAAAATTGAGTTTTTCAATCACATGAACTTGATTACACTAATGGCTCACATGCATCAAATTTAGGTTTAGCCAAAGAGATAATTCATTAGGCTACATAAGCTATGTCACATCACCTTGAGCACAGAATGCATCTTACTCTTTGGATAAACCTAAAATGAGTTATGGAGCTCAACTAGTGGCTCTCAGCATCACATGCATCAAATTCTTAGCCCCGTAGGACATCATGCAGTAACTATCATTATGCACCAACTTCGCGCATAAATTGATGGTGAGCAATAGAGCTCAGAGATTATTAAATATTCATGGCTCAACTAATCCACTTAGAACTAAGGAGTTGCACTGGCCATTATCACACAGCTAATGTTGTCACTGACATTAGCGGCGAGGACACTCAACATGTAAACCCTTGGTTCTTAGTGAATTAAGAGATCAATGATTTTCATAGATCTAAATCCAATTATTTATCAAGATATTTTCATATTAATATTCACTAATTCAATTCATTCATCACAGCATTTAAATCAAAGATAAAAATAAATTCATTGATAATTCAAGAGTACAACATTTTTTATTTCTTGATTTGTTAATGCCTACGCCTAACCCTCCCCAAGGAGGGTTTAGGCTACCATTAATAAGAAGACACAGAAAAGTTTACAAGCACTAGAAAGCCTTTGCATGCTTTTACAAGAAAGAAGATAAGTTAGATGGTAATACGATACAAAAAACTATTGTCGCATTCACCGGTTTGTCTTCTCTTCTCTCAGTTCATCTTCGTGTTTTGTACTATGACTTCTCTCCTTCAAAGCATAGCTTTCTCCTTCCTTGCAGTAGGGTGAACTCTCCTTCTCTATCTCTTGAAAGAGCTAGTATAAAATATTTCTTTTCTTAACCAAAATTAGGAACCATTACATAATCTTCAATTCTCTCTTTTATAAACTCCATCCAACTATTATAGAATTAATTAACCCATTAACTCTCAATTTAAAAAGTTGTGTTTTCCTTAGTTGATTATTCCTTCATTCTCTAGGTAATAAAAAGTTTTAGTTGTTGGCATTTAAGTTTTCTAGTGGGAAGAGAATCAAATTAGGCCTTTCCTCTCCCCTATGTTACTTTGAATGCTGTTGGTTGGCAGATCTTATGACGGGTGCTACAGCACGCGGTAACGCCTGTGTCTCTATTTTGAGATCGCTATGGTGTGCGGTAGCATGTAAGCTTTAAGTTTTGTAGCACTACAGTGCACGGTAACGTCAGAGTCTCTGTCTTGAGACCGCAGGAACGCGTGACGACATCTGTGTTTCAGAAATACGTTAAGTCCAGGCAACTTACAGTTTTGATGTGGGGCACAGTAGCACGAAAGCCTCTGATTTGTTCCGTTGTTGTGTGCGGTAGCTTCAGAGTGTCTGTATTGAGACCGCTGTAGTGCGCGGTTGCGCGTCGCTCTTTGTTTGGTCCACTATAGCACGTTGTGGCGTGTTGGGGGGTGCTGCAGCGATTTTCTTCTAGAATTTTAGAATTCAAACCAAAGTTCAATTTAGCTCCCCATTTTGTCCTGAAAACAACGAAAACACATCATAGTATACAATTCTTATAGAAAAGTGTTGTTTTTCTTAACCTATTTTACTATAAATCTTTGATTTATTAGGTATAAATATTCAAGTTATAATATAGTTTATACAAATTTATTTGAACTTACAGTCCTTAAAGTATTCACTTAAATTATAATATAAGATGAGAAAACTCATCTGATCATGACCTAAACTATAGTCATAAATTATAATCATATGAATAATTGAGAATTAATTGAGTTTACAAATCCATTTCATTTTATAATTTATCTTATGCTAAGTATCTTTCGTAAGAGAAAATCAAGGATCTAAAAGTTAGATTCAAATGATCAATAATATGAGTTCATTATATTTCTTGCTTTATTAGTTTAGGATTAATGTCAAATCAATAAGTATTATTGAAATCATGCAAGTTCTTTCAATGTTCCAATCAAGGGTCTTATTTAGGATAAATAGGATTTGAGTCTTAATTTAGCCAAATTAGGGTTTAACTCCCAACTTGACCAAATCAAGGTTGTTTGCTTAGGTTTTGATCAATAATCAAATTAGTAAGTTTGTTGTGTATTATTGATATTCAAATTGTTGTTAAGTAAATTATTGTTTGGATTAAGGTTTTGATTAATGTTAAATTAAGGAATTAAGTATCCAAATGATAGTTTAAGTTCTCTATTATGCATCCTACTATTAATGAAGCAAATAACCATCACATTGATTAAAATAGAAGGTAATTAAGGCTAATAAAATCCTAAATCAAGTTAAAAAGGATTTACACATAATTATAAAATTATAAATCTAAATCTCATACAACTTGATGATTAAATTCTACCTATTCATGTGAACAATCAGAGACTGAATTTACTTGATTTGGTTAAGTAAGAACCCTAATTTTCACTAATCATGCATTTCTAAGAATAGAGAATAATTAGCAAATTATAAATAAAAAAATTAATTCACCTAGCACATGCATTCAATAAGGTATAAGGAGCATAATAAAACTTGAATCATGTAATTTGGCTATGTATACATGCTAATCAACCCTAATATAATTTTGGAGTAATTAGGTAAACTTAATAAATCGATTCATAGAAACCTAAATATTATTTTATATTCTTATTCCTCATGATTTTTTGGACAAAATGGTATATAATTTTATATGGTTTGGATAAGGGGATGAAAATTTATTTAAATAATTTATTCTGTATCATTTTTATTACATTTTTGATTTTCCAGTTAATTTCTTTAAGGAAAATACTTCCTAAATGGTTTTATTTAAACGGTCCTCGTCCATTATCAAAAGGCATGGGTCGACTTGACTTGAGGACCTGCCACTTTCACAACGCGCAGGTCATGGGTCGGCCCAACCCACACAGTGGCGTCGTCTTCCCCAAGCCATCCCCTACTCATGGCTGATTAGGGTAACCATAATTGGCCAAATTTACAACCGATAGGCCATGACATGGTCTCGAGTAAATTGGAGCTCCATCGACATGCAAAGGCACATCGATGTGCTCAAAATCCCCATTAGGAATTGACCTAAACCCATAGGATCAATTCAATTTTTATTTGGACTCTGGATTCTCTATGGAGGGATAATTCTCCCTCCACATACCAACATTATTGCCCCTCTCAATCCCTACACCATCCCCAAGTGATGGAGAAGAAAAGCCCTCCATCCACTAGGTCTAGGAATGTCCCAATTAGTGGGTTTTTTTTTAGACCCAGACATGGCAAAAGAAACTATCCCGTTCAATCGATATGATTGATTGGGGCAATCTCAGATCTTGGAATCAATCAAATTGAGTTTATCTAGCCTACGCATGCAATAATGAATCAAAAAGAGATAAGTGTCAAGCCTAATTGACTTTTTGCAACAATAACTTACTTGGGTTGATCGGGAGAGCTTAGTTCAATCCGCAGAGGAGATTCCAGAGGTTGTTGAGCTTGTAGAAGATACTAGGGGTCCTGATCACTAGGACTAACTCACTATTAATGGTATGCAAATAGCTAAGACACCAGGGAGAACTCAGATAGACCGACAATGGAGAACTGAGAAATATGGGAGTCCAGATGATTGGATGAGCAAATGGCTCATAGAGGAAATCCTAAGGCTATATATAGCTTCAGCAGAGGGAGAGATGGTTCCAGAGGCTGTGTATTGGGCTGGAGATGGCCCGAGAGCTCGAGCCATGGTCAAGCTTTCAATATCAAAATTGAGCTCAAACGGGCCACGGGGCTTGATTGGGTTTCCTAACCATTGAGGGAGGATCCCCAACGGCTTGTTGAGGTGGAATGGAGGAGTGGGGGGACAGGTCCTGCAGTTTGGGGACAGAGAATTTTGTGGTCGAGGATATGAATGAGGTGGGGATGACGATCCATAATTGTGAGTACCTCGTATGCTGTCTTATTGATCCATCAGATGGTACTATAGCCTGGATCAATGGGATTTTAATGGCTGATCACAGGAGTGATCCTGACTGTAGGATTAATGGTAGTGACGGTGAGATCCACGGCTCCACGGATCTAGATCATAGCTGTAGGATTAATGAGAGTGACGGTGAGATCGAGAGAGACTCCGCTGCTGCATGATCAGGGCTCCGCAGCGGATCGCCTGTGGTCCGCACAGCGGATCCCAAATGGTTTATTTAGTTAAGTGTATAATTGAAATTTTAAAACCCTAATTTACAATTTCCCCAATTTAAATTAAATTTAATTATGGCCTAAATGACCTCTATAAATTCCCAAACTTGTATCGCTAGCTAATTTGGGAGTGAGTAATTCAAAAATGAAATCAGATTTTGAATCAGAGATCAAAATATTTTTGCCATTATTTTGGGTTCTAAAATTGACTAAAATACTTATTTGACTTAGAGAGGTCTGTTTGTCTCCAAAATATTAGGGTTAGCTTCTATTAACCTATTGAATGCAATGGGTTAAAATAAGAACAAAATTAAGCTTATGATTAACCTAAGTAACAACCTAGGGTTATTATAGACTTCATCACAAATGAACGATGTCGTCCTCGACATCATCCTAAGAAGGGAAAAGAAATGCGAAAGTTTATGAAAAGAAATTAGAACTTAAAGGTACTTGGATTTTTAAAGAGACTTGGATATTTCCATTACATATCAGCCTCTTTTTCCCACTTTTATTTTTCAAGGGAATGATTCCTCCAATGAACCTTTATCATAGGGGTAGAGCAATTTCCCAGCTGCTTTTGATCTTGATAGGCTCCTCCACAAAAGAGAGATCTAGCTGGAGAGATACCGTATAACACTAGGTTATTAACATAGCTTAATCTAAGCTTAATCATGCCTTAATTATAGTTCCATTGCATTCAATATATTATTTTAAGCTAACTCTAAATGTTTGAGGTCAATAAGACCTCTTTAGGGAAATTAGGCCTTTAAGTAATCTAGATACCCTAATTAAGACCTAAAATATTCTAACTTCAGATCTAAAATCTGATTATATTTTTAAATTCCTCACCCTCAAATTAGCTAAGAGTGAAAATTTGGGAGCTCTTTGAGGTCATTTGAACTATAATTCAATTTAAATTAAATTGGGATACTTGCATAAAAGGGATCCCAATAAATTGAACTTGCATTTATACCTAAACCATATTACCCGCATAGGATTCGCTGTGCAGACCGCGGGCAATCCGCTGTGGTGCTCGGGTTACATGACAGCGGAGCCCTACTCTATCTCACCGTTCCTCCAGCTGATCCTACGGCTAGGATTCAAATCCGCGGAACTACAGATCTACTATTAGATCTATCCTGTGGATCTTACGGCTCGGATTGCTCCTGCAATTGGCGTTAGGATCTGAGTGATCCGAGTTATTGTCTTTTTGATAAATAGATCAGACGGCTCCAGACCCTCTCATCACTGTGGATCTTCATCTCCACCCATCCGCGCCCCAGACCAAGAGGATCTTCCATACCCCGACATTAGGTCCCGTCTCCCACTCCTCTGACCAGCTCAACATGCCGTTATGATTTTCCTTATCTTAGCAAGGTACCCAGATTGGGCCCCGTGACCCGGTCGACCTCATTTTAGAATTTGAGAGCTCGGCCAGGGCCCAATCTCTCAGGCTGCTTCTAGCCTAATCCATTCCTCCCTGACTTCTCCTTGAGGTTATAAATAGCCTCATGATCCCTCAGTAGCATCCTTTGTTGCGGAATCGATCTCAATTGAAGCTCTCCTTCTCGATCCACCAATGCTGATTTATCAAGTTCTCCCAAGCATCCCAGGTTGCGAACCGTACATAGAGGTGACTCATGGTGTTTAGGATCCCTAAGAGCTCTCCTCTGAAGCTTAGCAGCCCCTGTATTGCCCTTTGTCAATCGGCCTGAGCTTCCTCATCAAACTAGGTACCCTTCTTACTGGGGAGAGCTGATGAGGCTCATCCGCTCATCCCATCCATTTTGTGATTGTTCCAAGGGGCTAATAGAAATCATTGCTTGTGTAATTAAGGTTCGGGTTAGCCTCGACCGATCGAATTCATCAATCGGGCTACCAGTCCTCGAGAATGTTGGTTCTGAATAAAGACCTGGTGATCTACCGGTCTCAGCCCCAGCCACCTTAGGGGTTCGATTCGTCTCACCTCCATGTAGGTGTAAGGATTGAACCCACGGTCAATCGTTGTGCTCATTCCATCTATTGTCTCCCCACATTAGCTCCATAGTATGAGCACTTGGGTGTGTATGGTCCGGGCAAACTAGGCCTGCTCACTAGGTGCTAACGGGTGTGATCGACGTGTCTTGGTCCACTAATCATGTAGGGATCGATTTGGGGCCAAGGCGTGGTCGGGGTACCCAAGATTTCACTACGGAAGCTAACCCTAATTCTCTAATTCTCAGGGATGAAGGATTGGAGACAATGGCACTGTGCGGGTCGGGTCAGCTTGTGGCCTACACTGTGCGATAGTGCTGGGTCCCCTGGGCCTTGGTCGACCCATGTGATTTGATAATGGACTGAGCCCGTTTAAATATTAACCTGATTAATTGAAATTATTTTACTTAAGGAAAATAATATGATTAATTGAATCATAGGGAAATTTAATTAGAAAAATGTATAATAAATTATTAGAATAACTTTTGATCAACTGGTCCAAACTCTATGATATTATATGTCAAATTATTTATATAAATGTAAGGAATCTAAATATAAGATAATATTGCAGCTTTAATGCTTTTAATTTCTCTAGAACATAATTAGGGCTGATTAACATGTATACTTAACCAATTTGCATGATTTAGGTGCCATTATGTTCCTAATGCCTTGTAAAATGCTTGAGCTAAGTGGATTAATTTTCTAATTAATATATTCTTAATTATGCCTTAATCTTGTAAAATCATTGACAGACTGTAAATACACATATGCATTTGCACGCAAGTGTATATGGTCTGATGTAATAAGTAGAAAGTGTTAGTTTCCGAAATTTATCGAGCCACGGAGAATTGGTTATTCTGTTACTAAGGTTTATCTATTCTCACTAATGTTTAACCTATGATGTAATTAGTTTGAGTTGGTTCTAAACTAAGCATAATAATCACTAAGTAGAAATTAAGTTAAATAAAAGGAAGAGGAGAGTTGGGTTCATCCCACATATCATGATAGGTTACTTTGCATGATGATTCCTCAATCATTTTTCTTTTATTTACTCAGATTTAAATCAAGTGTACATTATTCTTTCTTGAGTTTTATCTCAAGGATTCACAAGTTCAAATCTTGTGCACGAAATGAGCACACAATCAGTTATATTTCAGCATAAAGATTCTTATAAGATTTTAGGTTTGTAATTTTCATCTTATCTCTTGATTAAGGAGATGAGGATTATTAAATTTTTAAGATCTTATAAGCATTAATTCTACTAAGAGCGTCATTCGCATCACACATAGTTGAAATGAAGGAATAATTTGATGGGCTCAATGACTATGTCACCTCGTTCATGAGCACACAATTATTTCTTTCCCCCCTCAATTATGTTGAGCTAAGGAGCTCACTTAGTGGGTCTTAGCATCACACGCATCAACAGTTTAGTTGAGCTTAGATTAAGGTGCACTAAGCTCAAGAACTTTTCTCATATAGTTCTAAGCTCTCATGCACTCATAGATCTAGCATCTAACCAAAGGTGAGCTATGGAGCATAAAACACTTTAGTTATAGAGTTCATAAGTTCATTTTCCCTTAATTCACAATTAAGACTATAGAAATACTAAGCATTTCTTGAACAAGGCATTGAGTTCATACATTTTATTAATACTTGAGGAAAAATTCATACAATTAAAATGTAACTATTAAACACATGGGATTACCCTAACCTTCCTCAAGGGAGATTTAGCTATCCATTACAAAAGAGATGAAAAAGAACACATATATGGATAAAGATCCTTTCATGATCAATTAAGAAAAGAAATTACAAAAGAAGAGTTTAGAAGATACTAGGAACGTTCCTTAGAAGTTCTCTGGATCCTTCTTCTCCTTCTTGAAGTTCCTCTCTTAGGTCGCTAGTGCTGCCTTCCTTCTTCTTCTCCTTGGTAAATTGGCTCTTCCACCCTTGTGGAGTTCCTCTATTCCACTATGCAACCCTTCTCCTTACTTAAGTGATTTGAGCAAAAATTGGAACCCTCCTCTAGTCAAGAGGAGTGATATTTATAGGAGAGGGGCTGTATTCATCACACTTAAGATCCAAACCAGCAATTCCTATTGAAAATTTTGAGCAATGATGGCAAAAATCTGAATTGATGGTGAGGTGACCAATATCTTCATTTGTTTAGCCAATACATCACCTCATAAGCCTCCTTTACATTTAAAAACATAGCAGCTACAGAGGGAATGATGGCTGGGGAGAAGATGCAGGTTGGGGGTCTTGTCCCAGCCACATTAAATGCTCCTGCCAGAGGAAACTGTGGCGGGCCGCTGCAGCACGCTACGACGCTCTTTGGCGTGCAATGGAGCAACAAATTCTGCTAAGTGTCCCGCTGCCGTGCGCTACCGCATTCCATTTTCACAAAGTAACCCGCTGTAGCGCACTGTGGTGCTAGCATTTTGCAAACAGGGTGCTGCAGCGCGCTGTAGTGGTAGCATTTCACAAAAAGCTCCACTGCAGTGCGCGATCGCGCCCGCGGTTCGCAAACTGAACTGCTGTAGCACGCGATCGCACCCGTGATTTTGCAAATTGAACCGCTTCAGTGCGCGATCGCATCTGTGATCGCAAACAGACCCGCAGCAGTGCGCGTTAGCGCCTATTTTTGCAAAATGACCCGCTGCAGCGCACTGTAGCGCCAGCATTTCACAAAATGCTTGGCTGCAGCACGCGACAGCGCCCGTGGTTCACTACTTGACCCACTGCGGCGCGCGATAGCGCCCGTATTTTGCAACATAGCCCGTTGCAGCGCGCCGCGTGGTAGCAGTTTCCTTTGGAAAATTTTGGAAAATTCACAAATGACTTAGAATTCCCTGGATAGGCATTTTTCCTAAAACGATAAACACAATTTGATTAAAGGAGCAGTTTTAAGATCAGAAATGAATGAATTTTTTCTTTATTTTAGATATAATTTATGGATTCATCACACCCCCATACTTAAATTCTAGCTCGTCCTCGAGTAAGCTTAAACTAACATTTTTCTATTTTTATAGTTATAATAGTCAACAAAAGATATCAATTTAGATTTTTGATGTGTAAGTCTAGACATGTGCTTAACTAAAGTGATTCAAGTCATTTGGCATTTAGATATTCTAACCTTGGATATGAAGTAAGGTTAATCAATTAATCTCCAAGTATTCGATTTTCATGCTTGATACTAGGTAATGAGGAAAATTCCATGGAAAACATAGATTAGAAAGGTAGTGAAATACTCGAGAGTATTTTTCCATATGTGCCCCTTCTTATGAATCACAAAGATGAATAGATTAAAGGAGAGATATTTTTCATCATCATTTTTTATTTCATTCAATTGGGAGAGATATTTTTTATCATCCCTTTTTGTATTTTTTTTTTCTTTTTTTTTTTCAATTTTAGGGAGAGATACTTTTCTTCATCCCCAAGTTCACCTCTTTGTGATTATGAAGTCCTACAGGAGCCTAGCACACTCTTTTAGAGTACTCACCAAAATCTCTAGTCATAGTCCAAGTTTTCCCCCACACTTAGTTCAAAGCATATTTTAAATTTTTGGAGATTAGATTAACCTTAATTCATTCCTTGGTTAAAAGGTTTTAATACTATCAATGCATTTGATCACTTTTTTGTTAAGCACCATTTTACTTCATATCCTCATCTTTATTGAAATTTTGCGACTTTCATTTCGATATAAACTCAGAAAAATTTGTCATTTTTTTTTGGATACTAGAAAAATTAGGGAAGATGAGAATTCATAAATTAATATTTCAAAAATAAAATACATAAAATAAATAATGCAAAGAAAAACAACTAATACCAAAAATAAAAAGAAAAATATAACCTATTTAATCTTTGGTTGCCTCCCAATCAGCGCTTGTTTTAATATCTCAGCCTGACACGAGAAAGACCTTTATGTGTGTGGGGCCGCCGTACTGACAACAAGGAAGTACGGTGCTCCAACAGTGGCAAATTCCCAACTTAAGTAAAGTTAGGTAAACCCAACGTACCTTAAGCCAAGGACTTGTCACCAAGTGCTATAAGATTCATCAATATATAGATATCAAAGTGGTGGAAGCAATAATAACAGAGTAACATCCACAAGCATACATAGTAGGAAAAGAGAATGCAATATAGTAACTCATCACAATGCAGACATAAAATACATCCAGAATTAATTATTACAAACTGAAGTTTAAAGAAAAATAAAAATATCTCTCAATCTCACTAAAATGAAAGGGAAATATCTAACTAAACAACAGTAGCACAGTCCTCCTCCTGAACCTGCTCCTCCTTTGAGACACTGCCCACGAACACGTCTGAATTTGACATTTGTTAGTATCACAAATGCCAGGGCCCCAACCAACAAAACAAAAAGGTTACAGTTAGACAATTGTCTAAGTACATTTTAGGGTATTTTAATGAACTGAACATTTAAAGATATCACATTTTAATTTAACTACACATGCAAGCAGTAAAAGGTGCAACAAGCTATGAAAGGAATAGGTAACTATAAACTATCCATTTATAACCAGCATACAATGCGAAATAAACAAGATGAGGCTAAAAATTTAAAAGAAACAGTAACTACAGTACAATTCTGAACCTAACATGCTTATGATCATGTTACACATGCTGAGTATATAAAAGAATAAAAGTGCTGAAAATGTGCAATTCTAGCATCCTAAACATGCCAATATATATATATATATATATATATATATATATATATATATATATATATAAACCATATGAGTATACATACAACATGCTAGTTAGGGAAAAAGGAAAATAAAAGAAAAGCCACTGAGACATGCGGCAAAGCGAGCAAATACTAAAATTAAGGCCACTGAATCATGTGGCAAGGCAGATCAGGAAACAATATAATTCAGCTAAAGTAGCAATAAGCCTAAGACATAGTACTGCCATACCAGCCAATAGGCCATATAGGGCCTCTAATACTGAAATATCAATCAATACCTAGCCAATAGGCCATCCCAATCCTCTAGGCCTGGGTCCAGTCTATACAATACTACTACTGAAGAGGCAAACTAAGCTAGGACATATTCTACTAACTGTAAACAAGGCAAAACTGAATGATATACAATTCAAATACTAACTTAGGATGTATCATCCATATCCTAAATTTTCCTATTATGCTCAAGGAATAAGGCTCAATATATAAGGTATACAAAGCAATCTAGTCAAAGTAAGCAAGAGACTCAATCTAGACTTATGTGATATTTGTTGTTGTCTAATTACCAAATCTAGCTACTCTGAGAAGGTACATGTTTAGGATCTCCAATATCCAGCTATCGAGTAAAATCTCATATTTACGTCCTCAAAATTAAAATTAGAACTTAACAAGTTCTAATCCAAAATCACATGACAACTATATGGTTTAAGTAAGTGAATCAACGACCTAATTAATTTATAGTTTACTCTCTTACTCGAATCTTGATTAAGTAAATCAAGATTTAAGGATTTAGAACTTAAACCCTATGTTGAGTTCAAATCCCAAATCCAAGGTAATATCCTAATTATGATCTAGGGATCATACTTATTACCCAATTTAAAGGTAAAGGATCCTATAAGCTGAAAGATTCAGGAACTAAAAACTTAGTGAAAGGCTATTCTACTGATTATAAGATAAAATAATCGATTAAGAACTTGAGAATCTAAGATCTATATTCAACCTTTAAGATAATTTTATTATCTTATAGATTGAATCATCCTATACCCACATGGAAGGTTCCAAAAGATTAAATAATCAATCATTAAAGAATTTCAATTGGAGATGGTTCAATTGCAAATTGAAGATCTAAGTCTAAGATCTTAAGATCTAAAGATCTGAAGTTTGCTCACTTTAGATCTCTAAATTAGAGTTTTATCTTAAGAGCTTTCATTTGTGATTCTTTTAGAATCTAAGTTCATAATTAAACTATAAGGAGCTTATTAAGGTTAGAATTGACAATTCTAAGCATTAGATTAACATTAAACTCATATTGACCTTTTTAGGGCTACTTAAGATATAAGGATCTGATGTTTGATCACTTTAGACCCTAAGCTAAATTTTAACTTAGACTTTACTAATTGTATTTCTTTTAAGTTTTAGCTCTTAGGTTAACCTTACTGAACTTATTAAGGTGATATTTAATCATCTCCATTATTAGATTCAACGATTAATGCCAAATGACTCTTATAAGATCACTTAAGATCTAAGCGTCTTAAATAGGGATTAAGTGGATATTTCTTGAATTGATGATCACATTAACATTACTATTAGTCTAAGAGTTGAGAGAACATTTCTAATCTAACTTAGGGTAGTTCACTGAAATTTCCAAGCTTTAAAGAGCATTTAAACATATTTTGGTCAAAATGACCAAAATGCCCCTCTTAAGGGTAAAATTAGGATTTTAGGGTTTAGTTACCCAAGTTGGATCTAATCTATTTTAATGAGTTTTATATTGATTAGAGAAGTGAGAAACACACTTATATTAGGTTTTGATGACCTAATTAATCTTAATTAGCACTAATCACTTATTTAAGGCAATTAGGGTGATTAGTGAACAAAGGCCTTCTTAGGGAAATCCAACCTTATACTTAGGTTAATACAGACCTAATATGATTTTAGGAACAACCCCCACCCAAATTAGAGGCTAAATTAGGGTTAATTTCACTAATTCTTATTTAAGGTGATTAAGAAGTGATTAAGAAAATAATTACCCAAAATTAAATTTAAGGGTCTGATATTATTCCTTATAGTACAAGGAACAATCAGAGCCCTAAATCTCATAATTTGGATACTTAAATAATTTTACATGATTTAATTAATTACAGCAAAGTGTTTGGCAAATAAATTTTAATCCAACCATTGGATCTGGGATTATATTTTATATTTAGATTCCTTGAGTTTTTCTAATTCAAATGATATATTGGATCATACCATTTGGATCAGTATGGCCAAAGTTATTAAATTAATTTAATCTGAATGCTTATTTAAATTAAAACTATAGGGTTTAATTAATTTAATTCGCAATCATTAAAAATGTTATCCAATAATTATTAATTAGGCGCGGCCCAAAATCAGAACCGTGCGGGTCACGGGTCGGCCCGACCCAGAACTCGCGACTTCTTCTTCTTCCTCTCAACGGGTCTCGAGCCCACTGAACTTCGGCGCTGAAATTCTCGGCACACAGACGATGACGGCGGCTCGGCATAATCCCTACATGTTCCATGAGTCAAGACGCGTCGATTGGACCAAGAACCCCCATCTGGATCCCTCTGGATCGACGGGGTGCTACTCAACCGAGACGCCGTCGATACGGGCATCTCAGGCCGACTGTGAGGGGAAAATTATCCTCACAGAGGCCTTGATTTGATCGAGATTTGATCCCTACACGTTCAGGGGGACTAGACGCGTAGAACCCCAACCTATCTTAACATGAGGCGCAGCCAATCGCTGGGTCCTTTCTCGGACTTAGCCATTGGCTTGGCTGCTAGCTCAGTTGATCGATATGATCAACTCGAGCTAGCTTAGCCCCAGGCAAGAATCACATTGGGTTTCTAGATGGCAAAGGTAACCTAGACGACATCTAAGGCTCAATCCAGAGGACAGAATGTAAATGAGCTTAAGGAAAAGTCAATGGAGGAAGGCTGTACCTGAAATCGGGGTTACGGGCTTAGCTGAGGGGAAAGGAAGTGCTCCTGAGCTTCCTGAAGGATAGATGAAGGTTCACAGGGGGTCTAAATGCCAGACAGACCCTCTATCAGCGGTTCTGAGCTCTAAAAACGCCGGAATTCACCGAGGAAGACGGGAGCTCCAGAGGTTTCAGATGGGGAAATTGAGGGTTCACAGTGAGCAAAGGGACTCACTGTGAATCACTGGGGGTATTTATAGGCCAAGGGGGCTACGGGGGTGGCTTCCAGAGCTCGGGCAATGGCGAGAGGCTCGGACTGAAAGGAATGGCTCGGGCCAATGGCTATGGGAAATTTGGGGAGAAGGCAGCCGACTAGACGAACGTGCTGAGGGCAGGAGAGGAAATTTGGTGATTTTCCCGTACTGCCACGCGTCAAGGAGGACCCTGGCTGTCGGGGGGGCAGGGGGACCAGACGCAGACGGGCGAGGTGAGGAAGATGATTCACAGTGCTCGGGTTCGTCTTCGCTGTCTGATGGAGCGACCATTAGGGATAGACGGCCTGATGTGGCTTCCACGTAACCGAACTGCAGGTTAAATCCTGAGCATTGGATCTGAGATGCCGTTCGGGCGGATGGGATTATATCACAACGCGCAGTATGCGAGCCGTTGGATTAAATGTGCTAAGATGCGTGATAGCGCATCAGGTGGCTTGCACTCTTGCGCCGCTGTCGGGACCCCGCAGCGGATCTACCGCGGTTCCGACAGCGTATCTCGCCGATTTAATTTTTATTTAAAATTTAATTTAAATATAATTAAAATCAATTAATTAATATATAATTATCCTTAAATATCATAAATCCAATTTATGACCAAATGAGCACCAAAAATTCCCAAAAATTCACCCTTAGCTAATTAGGGTATGAGGAATTCAAAAATAAAATCAGATTTTAATTTGGAGATCAAAATAATTTAGGTATTTTTCAGAGCTTAAAAATAGCCAAAAATACCAATTTTCCATTTTAGCTCCAAATGATTCCAAACTTCTAGGGTTAGGTTTAAATGACCCATTGAATCCAATGGAATCAAAATCAAGCCTTAGCTTAGCTTAATTAATCTAGATCTAGCTAGGGTAACAACTTAGGGTTGTTATAATGTGATACCTTCATTCGGGAGGTCCTAAAGGGTCCATCTGCCCTTTTCTTGAAAGATTTCTTCCTTCAAGTATAACTTCAGCCAATTTCTATTTACCTTAAAAGTGCCATCTTTGGAGGCCACTTCAACTGCTCCATGAGGAAAAACCTTCATGAAAGTGAATGGTCCTATCCATCTTGACTTCAATTTTCCTGGAAATAGTCTTAATCTTGAGTTAAGAAGCAGTACTTTCATTCTATGTTAAAAATGTTTTGGCTTAATCAGCTTATCATGCCATTTTTTTATTTTCTCTTTATATAACTTGGCACTCTCATAGGTGTTTAACCTAAATTCATCAAGTTCAATTAATTGCAGCATTCTTTGCGCACCTGCTTTTTGGGAGTCAAAGTTTAATTTTTTATTGCCCAAAAAGCTCGGTGCTCCAATTCTACTGGAAGGTGACATGATTTTCCATAAATGAGCTTATAAGGAGACATTCCTAAAGGGGTCTTAAAGGCAGTTCTATAAGCCCACAGGGCATCTTGAAGTTTTGAAGTTCAATCCTTTCTATTTTAGTTTACAATTTTCTCTAAAATTTGCTTAAGCTCTCTGTTGGAGACTTCAACTTGCCTGCTAGTTTGAGGGTGGTATGGAGTACCCACCTTATGCCTCATCCCATAGCTTTTTAAAACATTTTCCAACTGCCTATTGCAAAAAATGTTTTCCCCCATCACTGATTTAAATCTAGGCATCCCAAATCTAGCTAGCACGTGCTCCTTGAGAAATTTAATAACAGTCTTAGCATCATTGTTAACACATGCTAATGCCTCAACCCATTTCGACACGTATTCAACCGCCACAAGAATATACATGTTGGTTTGGGACAAAGGAAATGGTCCCATGAAGTCAATTCCCCACACATCAAATAGCTCCACTTCAAAAATTCCATTTAAAGGGAGCTCATCCATTTTGCTTAAATTCCCAGTTCTTTGGCACTTGTCACAGCTTTTGACAAAGTCGGTGCATCTTTGAACAAATGGGGTCAAGAGAATCCAGATTAAAGCACCTTTATATCCGTTCGCTCAATCCCATGGTGCCCTTCGTACGGGGATGTGTGACAATTGTAGAGAATATTTCTAATGTCTGAGTCAGGGACACATCTCCTTAGGAGTTAATCATTGCAACACTTGTACAAAAATGGATCATACTAAAAGTAATTTTTGATATCTACGAATTTTTTTTTTCTTTGTTGGTAACTCATGTCTTTTGGTATGACTCCTCATGCGAGATAATTTACAATATCAGAGAACCAAGGAGAATAATTTGAAGCGACAGCATACAACTTCTCATCGGGGAACGATTTACAAATTTTGGTCAGCTTATCATTATCCAGGTGGGTCAATCTAGATAAATGATCTACAAGCACATTCTCACTCCCCTTCTTGTCCCGAATTTCAAGATCAAATTCTTGCAAGAGCAACACCCAACGTATCAAGCGCACTTTTGCTTCCTTCTTTTGAATGAGATACTTAATAGCTCCATAATCAGTATAACCAATAGTCTTCGACCCAATGAGATAAGACCTAAATTTAGTAAAGGCAAAGATGACAGCAAGAAGTTCCATTTTAGTGGTAGCATAATTTCTTTGAGCATCATCTAGGAGCTTACTAGCATAGTAAATCAAATAGAAGGTTTGCTCCTTTCGCTACCCAAGGACAGCACCAACTGCAAAATCACTCGCATCACACATAATTTCAAAAGGTGAATCCCAATTTGGAGCAGAAATTATTGGAGCATAGATTAAAGCAGTTTTAATGGCATTGAAACTTTTTAAGCAATTTTCATCAAAGCGGAACTCGACATCCTTCCCTAGTAATATAACAGAGTGACATACATAGATTTGAGAAGTCCTTGATAAATCTTCTATAAAAACCTGCATGCCCAGGGAAGCTTCTAATTCCTTTCACATTGATGGGAGGGGGAAGTTTTTCAATTACCTCAACCTTAGCCTTATCAACTTCTATCCCTCTTCTTGAAATCAAGTGCCCAAGAACAATGCCCTCCTTGACCATGAAGTGATATTTTTCCCAATTGAAGACTAAATTTGATTCTTCACAACTTTTTAAGACCTTTTCTAAATTTGTTAGGCAATGATTGAAAGAGCTCCCGACTACAGAGAAGTTGTCCATAAAGATTTCCAGAAATTCCCCAATCATGTCAGAAAAAATAGCCATCATACAACGTTGAAAGGTGGCTGGAGCATTGCATAATCCGAATGGCATTCTTCTAAAGGCAAATGTCCCAAAGGGGCAGGTGAAAGTGGTATTCTCTTGGTCTTTAGGAGAAATAAAGATTTGATTATATCTTGAATACCCATCAAGAAAATAAAAATAGGGGCTCCCTGCCAATCTATCAAGCATTTGGTCAATAAAAGGAAGATGATAGTGGTCCTTACGGGTAGCTATATTTAATCTCCTATAATCAATACACACTCTCCGTCCGGTCATAGTTTTAGTGGGGATCAGTTCATGGTTTTCATTAAGAACAACTGTCATCCCACTTTTTTTGGGGACCACATGTATAGGACTTACCCACGAACTATCCAAAATTAGGAAAATGATTCCAGTGTCTAAGAGTTTAATGATTTCTTTATGAACTACTTCTTTTATATTGGGATTTAATCTCCGTTGGGGCTCAATTGAAGGGTTGGAGTTATCATCCAAAAGGATTCGATGCATACAAAGAGTTGGACTAACCCCCTTCAAATCAGCTATACTCCATCCAATTGCTCTCTTGTGCCCTTTCAAAACCTCACATAGATGATTCTCTTGATGTTGGGTTAATAGGGAGGAGATTATTACCGGAAGGGATTCTTTTTCCCCTAGATAAGTGTATTTTAAATGTGAGGGAAGAGGCTTTAGTTCTAATTCTAGAGGGAGGATTATAGATGGCTGAATTATTTTTCTCTCCTTAACCAACTCCTCAATCACATCTGTGTTCATGAGGTCCTCATCTTCCTCCCCTGCTAACATTCCTTTTTCATCCGTATCTCTCATTACCCATGCTTCTTCTATTGAATTGATTTTGCAACAATCCTCATTGGGTTTAGATGGGTGTCTCATAGAATCATTCACATGAAACTTAATCTCCTCCTCCCCATATCGCAACTTCAATTCCCCTTTATCTACATCAATCAAGGTTCTTCCGGTGGCCAAGAAGGTCTACCTAGGATAATAGGAATTTCTTGAGTTTTATCTTCTGTATCCAAGATGATGAAATCAGCAGGGAAGATGAATTTGTCAACCTTTACGAGCACATTTTCCACTATTTCTAAAGGGAATTTTACGGATCTATCAGCGAATTGGAGGAGAACAAAGGTGGGTTTTAAGTGATCGATTTCTAACTTCTTGAATACGTAAAAAGGCATCAAATTAATGGATGCACCTAGATCACAGAGGGCCTTTTGGAAGGACTGGCTTCCAATAGTTCAAGGGATAGTGAAACTTCCCGGATCTTTCTCCTTGATGGGAATTTTTTTCTGAAGGATTGCACTGCACTCTTCTGTTAATGCTACAGTTTCTTTTTCATCGATTTTTCTTTTCTTGTAGAGGATATCTTTCATAAATTTAGTATAACTAGGCATTTGTTCTAGAACTTTTGCAAAAGGGATATTTATATGAAGAGTTTAAGAGTTTTGAAGAATTTGTGGTATTGGACATCAAGTTTCTCATTAGCTAAACATTGATGATAAGGTATATTAGGGACTACCTTTAGTTGATCTATAGATTCTTCCCTCACTTCATCTCGAACATCAGTCCTCTCTTTTCTAACTGTTTCTTCTTCCTTCCCCTTTTCCTCTCTAGTTATCTCTATGTTTTCATGATTTCCCTTTCTCACAATCAGTTTGGTAAATTTTCCACTTCTTAGGGTTGTTGCATTCCCTGACTCCTCTTCATACTTACTGATGACTCCCACTTATGAAGGTTGCTCTAACTATTTCATGATTTCCTTTAGCTTTTGTTCTATTCTTTTTACTAACTCTTCTTGCCTTAACAGAGTGTGTTCGTGCCTGTTTAAGGTGGCATTAGTTTTATTCATGAATTTGGTTGTGGAGGTTCTGAATTCGATAAGTGAGTTTTCCAATCTCTCTCTGTTCCTTCCATGATTCAAAATTACATTGATATTTCTTAACTCGCCATCTTCCTCATAATAGGAATTTACATATCCACATTCTAATTTTTTAGTGAGTTGAGAGATTTGCTTTTGGAGCTCAAGGATTTGTTGTGAATTTTTGAGTGAGTTACATTCATTTTTATTATGGTGATCATTCCTATGGAGAGGCCATTAGTAGGCATTGTTTGCCATTTCATCCAAGAGGTTGTAAGCCTCCAATTGGGTTTTACAATAAGAGAACCCCCGGTGGCTGCATCAAATAGTGTCCTTTTAGGGGCATTTAATCTATTGTAAAATATTTGAACTTGCATTCACATGAGAAACCCATGATGAGGCAACGCCTTAGGTATTCCGTAAATCAGTCTCATCCATCATAGAGTGTCTCCCCTTCCAACTGAGTAAAGTTGGTTATCTCAATTCTCAACCGAGCGGTTTTTGCCGGAGGGAAATATTTGGCTAAGAATTTCTTAGCTAAATCATCCCACGTCCGGATGGAATCGCTTAGAAGAGAGCAGAGCCAACTCTTGGCTCTGTCTCATAAAGAGAATGGGAAAAGCCGTAATTTAACTGCCTCTTGAGAGACACCATTAAACTTGAAGGTGTCATATATTTCAAGGAAAGTTGAAATATCTGAATTCGGATCTTCAGTGGTTAATCCCCCAAACTAATTATTTTGCACCATACTCAGTGTGGAGGGTTTGATCTCAAAGTTATTGGCTTCTATATTAGGCATAACAATTACATGGCGGATTCCCCTAACAACGGGAAGTGCATAATCTCTTAGTGCTCTCCCCCTAGCCACTCCTACTAGCTCTCCTAATGGCTCTACAGGATTCTCATTATCATTATCCAAAATAACTTGTTGGTTCAAAAGGTTTTGTTCACTCCTAGCCTGCAAGTAGGTTCTTTCAATTTCTGGGTCAAATAGATAATTCGTGCAAACTCTTTTACTCATACACTATAATAATTAGGCTATCAAGAACAAATATAACAATAATGTTCATAAATTTAACAAAAATAAAATAAATAAAAAAGAAACAAAAAGGTAAGTTGTTAGTGTTAATAATTATAAAAATCAAAAGCTAAAAGTATATGTAAGGTAATACTTAAATCACTACCTGCTTATAGATTATCCTTAATACGAAACAAATTCCAATTCCCCTGCAACGGCGTCAAAAACTTGACAAACTATAAATACACGTCTGCGTTTGCACGCAAGTGTACATGGTCTGAAGTAATAAGTGGAAAGTGTTAGTTTTCGGGATTTATTGAACCACAGAGAATTGGTTGTTTTGTTACTAAGGTTTATCTATTCTCACAAATGTTTAAGCTATGATGTAATTAGTTTGAGTTGGTTCTAAACTAAGCATAATAATCACTAAGTAGAAATTAAGTCAAATAAAAGGAAGAGGTGAGTTGGGTACATCCCACATGTCATGTTAGGTTACTTATGCATAATGATTCCTCAAGCGCTTATCTTTAATTTACTCAAATTTAAATTAAGTGCACATTGTTCTTCCTTGAGTTTTATCTCAAGGATTCACAAGTTCAAATCTCGTGCACAAAATGAACACACAGTCGGTTCTATTTCGGCACAAAGATTCTTATAAGATTTTAGGTTTGTAATTTTCATCTTATCTCTTGATCAAGGAGATGAGGATTATTAAATTTTTAAGATCTTATAAGCATTGATTCCACTAAGAGCATCACTCGCATCGCACATAGTTGAAATGAGGGAATAATATGTTGGGCTAAATGAGTATGTCACCTCGTTCATGAGCACACAACTATTTCTTTCCCTCCCTCAATTATGTTGAGCTAAGGAGCTCACTTAGTGGGTATTAGCATCACATGCATCAACAGTTTATTTGAGCTTAGATTAAGGTGAACTAAGCTTAAGAACTTTTCTCACATAGTTCTAAGCTCTCATGCACTCATAGATCTAGCATCTAACCAAAGGTGAGCTATGGAGCACAAGAGACATTAGTTCTTGAGTTCATAAGTTGATTTTCCTTTAATTCACAATCAAGACTATAGTAATACTAAGCATTTCTTGTGCAAGGCATTGAGTTCTTACATTTTATTAATACTTGAGGAAAACTTCATACTATTAAAATGTAACTATCAAACA
The DNA here is from genome assembly GCA_016760335.1 of Gastrodia elata. Lineage (NCBI taxonomy): Eukaryota > Viridiplantae > Streptophyta > Magnoliopsida > Asparagales > Orchidaceae > Gastrodia > Gastrodia elata. The sequence continues at coordinate 14,433,740 of CM028678.1, read as the reverse complement.
CATGGGATTACCCCAACCCTCCCCAAGGGAGATTTAGCTATCCATTACAAAAGAGATGAAAAAGAACACATATATGGATAAAAACCCTTTTATGATCAACTAAGAAAAAAAATTACAAAAGAAGAGTTTAGAAGATACTAGGAACGTTCCTTAGAAGTTCTCCAGATCCTTCTTCTCCTTCTTGAAGTTCCTCTCTTAGGTCGCTAGTGCTGCCTTCCTTCTTCTTCTCCTTGGTAAATTGGCTCTTCCACCCTTGGGGAGTTCCTCTCTTCCACTTTGCAACACTTCTCCTTACTTAAGTGATTTGAGAAAAAATTGGAACCCTTCTCTAGTCAAGAGGAGTGATATTTATAGGAGAGGGGCTGCATTCATCACACTTAAGATCCAAACCAACAATTCCTATTGAAAATTCTGAGCAATGATGGCAAAAATCCCAATAGATGGCGATGTGATCAATATCTTCATTTGTTTAGCCAATACATCACCTCATAAGCCTCCTTTTCATTTAAAAATGTAGCAGCTGCAGAGGGAATGATGGATGGGGACAAGATGCAGGTTGGGGGTCTTGTCCCAGTTGCATTAAATGCTCCTACCAGAGAAAATTGCGGCGGGCCGTTGCAGCGTGCTACGACGCATTTTGGCGTGCAATGGCTCAAGCAAATTTCACTAAGTATCCCGCTACCGTGCGCTACCGCGTCCATTTTTCACAAAGTAACCCGCTGCAGCGCGCTGTGGCGCTAGCATTTTGCAAATCGGGGCGCTGCCGCGCGCTGTAGTGGTAGCATTTCGCAAAAAGCTCTGCTGTAGCGGTCGATTACGCCCGTGGTTCGCAAACTGAACCACTGTAGTGGGCTATCGCGCCCACAGTTTTGCAAATTGAACCACTGTAGCACGTGATCGTATCCGTGATCGCAAACAGACCTGCTATAGTGCGCGTCAGTGCCTATTTTTACAGAATGACCCACTGCAGCGCGCTGTAGTGCTAGCATTTTGCAAAATGCTCTGCTATAGCACGCGACAGTGCCTGTGGTTCGCAACTTGACCCGCTGCGGCGCGCGACAGCACCCGTATTTCGCAACATAACTCGCTGCATCACGCGGCAGTGGTTTCCTTTGGAAAGTTTTGGAAAATTCACAATTGACTCAGAATTCCCTAGATAGGCCTTTATCCTGAAAAGATAAACACAAATTGTTTAAAGGAGCAGTTTTAAGATCCGAAATGAATGCATTTTTCCTTTATTTTAGATATAATTTTTGGATTCATCAATCATGATTAGTAAAAATTTGGATTTCTAGTTAATTGAATTTAGCAAATAAAGATTTTGATTGTTCACATGGTTAAGTTTCAAGAATTTTCAATGGTTGGCTTTGTAATTAACTGCTAATCCATTTTGCTTAATTTAAGGTTTGATTAGCCTAAATTACTTTTGATTTGATGTCAATTTATGTTCCTATGCTTTTATAATAGTATGATGTATGTTAGAGAACTATCATGTGTACTTTGATACCTTGATTTAATAAATTGGACTTAAATTAGTATTTGAACCCAAGAATCTTAAGTAATTGATTAAATGATTAATATTTAATCCATATCTTGAAATAGACATCAATAATACACTAATAACTCACTTATTTGTCATTGATCCATAAACCAAATAAATGATCTTGATTTGGCTAAGTAGGAGTCAGATCCTAACTTAACTTGATTGAGATCTAAATCCTTAATCACTTTAATTAAAATAGCTTGATTAAAAGATAAACAAATTTACATAATTCCAATAATACACCCTTATTTGGTTTTGATCTTAAATTATTGAACTAGAAGTGCTAGGATCTTTAAGGAACTTATGTGATTGTCAATCTGAACTTGGTCCTTTAACTTGATTTTTTCTAAATTAAGACTCTTAGAATATAATTAATCATAATACAATATTGATTAGCAAGGTTATAAATTCCTAAGAATGTACATGATTGAAACCCTTGATTATAGCATAGGTGGGGATCAGATGGATTTATCATCTGATCTGATTAAGTCAAATCAAATCTAAATAATATAAGAGTCGTGAAATCAATAAAATTTGTAGAGTCTAGATTTTTTCCATTTATGTTAGAAGTACAAGATTGTTATGATCATGCCATAGTATAAATAAATAATTGATAAGACTTATTATTATAATATATTAAGGTAGGAAGAGCTTATTGTTTACATCTTGAGGTAGTAACTTAGATGCTTCTTATTAGTTTTATATGCTTGATCTTAGACCTTTGTGGTCATATTACCTAAGAACTTAGCATGAGATTCTCCCATATGGTAGTAACCTAAAAATTGAGTGACCTTTAGGTCACATCCTTAGAACCTTGTGTAGGACACATTCTAGTAGAGTGAGGATCAATTAGTTTTATAACCCTTATTTATTAAATTAATTTGTGAAAGTCAGTAGATTATCAGTGGAAATGCGATAGTGTATATCCATAGTGTTGAATTATTTTAGTATGATCTAGGATTGGATGAGTCACTCTAAGTAGGATTACAGAGTCTCAATTTTGTCTTATGTGATTAGATAAGTACAGTCCATCTTAGATTAAATTTTCCAATCCTAAGTGTATTATAAATATGTAACTTGAATATTTAGTTTGAGAGAATAAACTGTGACCGAGTTCAGCCCCTTATCATTGTGTGCTTCGATAAGTGGAGTTAAACAAACAAATATCTCAATTCATCCTTCTTAGAACACTAAGTATGGTTTAATTAGGGTATTTAATAGCTTAGTTTGAGAGAATAAACTGTGACCAGGTTTTACCTCTTATTATCATGCAGTTTGATAAGAGCAGTTAAATAAACCAAGTGTTAAATTTAGCTTTCTTGAAAACATACCAACTATATGTATTTAATCCCTTCAGTAGATGATTCTTTATAATCTTAACTAAGATATTTAGTAAATTAGAATTAGGAGTTAAAATTGACTTATGTGAATTCTGTACAATGGAGATAAATGGAATCATTATTTGATATTGAATTGATTTCAAGATTTTGGTGATTTAAAAATGCCATCATTAAAGCTTTTGGTAATCATAAATGCATAAGTTATGTCAGCATTAGCAGAGCGCTTGGCTCACCTAAGGACTCTGTTAGCAGAATATTCGTTCACCTAGGAATCTGTGGAGTGTCCATAGGATACCAAGTCTGCATATTAGTGGCATACAATTCTGTGGCATATTCAGATGCATAACTATGAAATTAAGTGGCATGCAATATAGTTTTACAGCATTATTTACTCATATTCAAATTGTTTATTATTTCACCTGCATTCAGTAGTTAGTTGTAGTTTCAGATTTATTCACTATTTTCTCTACTTTCAGTATTCAGTTTACTATTTCAATTTACTTTACTTTCAAATTTATATTGATTTGAGCATTTAGCTATTTTATTATTTTTTCTACAGTTTTATTTAAACTATTTAAATGTTAAATAGAAGATTATGATAACTGTTAGAGTAGCTTTTGATGTGTTAGACTTATTGTCTAACACGTGGTACTTTTGGGATCTGGCAATTTGCTAGATCTTGAGCAGTTCATGGAGCTAGATTAGGTGGATACTTAGTAGATCTAAGAGGTGTTTGAGGAGCACCAGTGGACTCTCCTCCAGCCCTTACTTTTTACTTAGTTATTTTTAGTTCAATATTTAAACTCTATTTAGTATATCATTAAATGTTGGAATAACTCTGGATGTTTTTCTCTTTTCTTTTTCTAAGATGAATGTTTCATTTAGCTTCTGTGATGAATATTTCTGGATGTATGCTTTAGCTTATGCACTCTATATTTACTTTTACTTATACTTAGTATTGTGATGTGATCAGAAAATTCATAAATTGCCAGTATCCATGTAACTTGAATCTTATTTGAATTCATAATCCAAATGACATGAGTACCGTATCTAATATTTAAGATAAGGATACAACACTTATCTTAAGGATTAATACACTTATCTTAAGGTTGAGTTCTAGTAGTCCTTATGCTCGGGGCAGGTTTATTCGGGGACGTTATATTTCCTTCCCGAGTAATGCACCGTTTTGATGCCAATTGTTATTCATTAAATTAATTGCACATGGAGATGGGATGGGGCATTATAGTTGGTATCAGAAAAGTATCATAAAGTGACAAATAAAGAAAGTATTCTATCTACTTTATGATCCATTCTCTGGAGCAGTTATGATCAAAATCACTAAGTGTAAAAAAAAGCAACATCCACAACTTCATCAAGTCAAATCTCCAAAATGAAGACTAAGAATGTCTAGAAAAGACACCTTAGGAATTGAACAAACATTAAAGGTTACTTGAAAGTAAAATACAAATAATAAAGGACATATAAGGATCTGAATAGACTTTAAAGAAGTAATATATGCAAGTACAGTATTTATCAGTGAAACAAGCATAAAACAAGAACTAATAATTGAATGAAATTTTAGGAAATGGATTATCAATAATTCAAGTACTACTACTACCTTAGATTATGCAATGAGTATTGGGTAGATGATTTTCAAGATGGCAAGGTCTATGGAAGAATTATTGTAGGAATGTCTCCTCATGACATAGAAGTACTAGACAAGATATTAGTTTGCTCAACCTTTAGAGGAACTAGTCTCTTGTTCTTACCAAGGAATGGTTGGATCGATGTGACTATTGCTTTCCAAGAGACTGCTTGTCCAGATAATTACTGGCTTCAGATTCTGGGGACTCTACTCAGAGGTTTAGTTGATAGGTGGTGGTGTTGGAATTACCGAAGGCTCGCAAGGAAGCATCGAGTAGTCTCATACGAGGAATTTTATGCCGCTTTTAGGGCAAAATATTATAGTTGATGTTCTTAAGTCATCTCTTGTATCTTCTTTTTGATTTAGCTATCCTTTTTATCTATTGATGTAACTTTTTATTTGAGAAAGTGATTAAAAGAAATAGTGGATTTTTATTTTTTGCTGAATTCGTGCTTCTGGATATTGCAGTCATGAATTCAGGTTCCCCCTCAACTCCTACACCAATCAAAAATACGGTCTAGTCCTCAGGTAGACCGGATAAAATTAACTCCCTCGCTAGTTTAATGAAGGCATTTATAGAGAGTAATGCCTAGCAAGCGAAAGAAACACGTGCTCTGATATTAAACGCTTGTCAACAACCATTCCCTCAGATGGGAACTTTCTTTGCACCACACTTCTCGGGAGATGGAATTCTCGATAGCTTTCTGCATCTTCAGACACCGACATTCAACGGGGCACTAAACCCCATGGATAGATCAGTTGGCTAAATATAGCTGAAAAGAACATAGCAATCATAAAATACTAAAACTTAGAAGTAATACATCTGACCACTCACTTGTTCCAAGATGATGTCGAATACTGGTCGGATAACGAATGTATCACCAGATTTGTCAATTACAAACTGGAGACATCTCATGGGACCAATTTGTTGAAGCTTTCAAGGAAGCTTTTATTCTACTATCTGCTCAGGCAGTATTGGATGATGAGTTGCTCCATCTAACATAAGGTGAAAGGTTCATAGTAGACTACCAGCTTGAGCTCCACCGTCTATCATGTTTCACCCCAGAATTGGTGAAGTCTGAAGCTTCTCGTTGCCATCAATTCTTGAAGAAACTGAGAGATTCCATAAAGGCTCACTTAATCTCTCAGTAGATTAATATTTTTCCCTAATGGGTCAAGGCTGTCCGTCTACAAGATGTTTTCCAAGGGCAGATGGATAAGAAGAGAAAGGCTAGCTTCGTGCAGCCCAGGAGAGAAACCTTTGGTCATCAAAAGGTGGCCAAGGTGTATTATATGAATGCCAAACAAACCCAGGTAGAGCACTCTAAATGCAAATGCCATCACCCGTATGGAAAATGTTACCACCAGGGTAACGTGTGCTATACTTGCGGCCATCAGGGCCATCATTTCTATCATTGCGTTTCCAAGACCACTATTAATGGAGTACCTATCACACCTTCATGGCGTGATCAAACATTCCATTCTCAACCACTAAACAATTGAGCTCCTGCTTTGGCTGTAATGCGAGCTTCCACTCCTTCTGCAAATCTTAAAGCAACAACTCCTGCTCCGAAACCATCCTACAATCGTAAGGCCAGCAACCTTAGAATAAATAGTCAACAGCTCTTGCTCGAATGTATATGTTAACTCCTGCTTCTGCACCTGAGGATAACGACATTGTATCAGGTATGTCTTCAATTTATTTTAATTTATGTCATTATCATTTTAGCTCTTCTAAATGTTTTGAATATCGATATTTATTATTACTGTAATCATAGGCACATTAATGATAAATGGTAAACCATGTAATAATTTTTTTGATACTAAAGCAAGCCATTTATTTGTATCAGAAAATTGGGTAAAAGCCCTTAATTTACCATCCTATCGATTAGCCAACTCATTAAATATCAGGTTATCTTCTAGAGCCCATATGCAGTCTCATCAATTTTGTAACATAGAAATTCTTATCGGTAATCAGAAGTTTGAAGCTAAGTTAATAATGCTACCAGTAGTCCACTTTGATATAATTCGGGGTATGAACTGGTTAAGTAGACATGGTGCTTCTATAAACTACTAGAAGAAGAAAATTACCCTTGGCAGCGGGACTCAATCAAAAAGATTTGTTGGTAAATTTAGTACTCAAACATCATTAATCAATGCGATGAAGGCTGAGAGGCTTGTCAGAAAAGGATGAGATGCGTATCTTCTAACAATTTTAGGAGAGAAGAAGGAAAATATTTTTATTGCAAAAAATCATTTATTATGTGAATTTCCTGATTTGTTCCCTGAAGACCTACCTGGCCTTCCTTCTGTTTGAGAAGTGGAATTTGCAATATAAAATAATTCCAGGAACGCAGCCGCTATTAAAGGTTCCTTATCGTATGTCACCTAATGAGTTACAAGAGTTGAATAAGCAACTTCAAGAGTTGCATGAGAAGGGTCTCATTCGACCAAATTCATCTTCTTGAGGAGCGCCAGTATTGTTTGTTAATAATAAAGATGGATCGATGCACATGTGTATCGATTATTGTGAGCTGAAAAAGGTTACCATTGATGAATCCATAAATTATATCTCAAATAAAAGAAAATTTCATTCATTTCTCATAATGAAACTACTCCATAATCCAATTTTGTCTATCTTTTCAGGAAAAATACCTCTAACAAATTCAGAGCAATTTGGACAATTTTCCAAAATTTTATAAAGGAAAACCACTGCCGCGCGCTGCAGTGCGATGCAGCGAGCCATTTTGCAAAATCGAGCGCCACAGTGCGCTGTAGTGGCGCACTTCGTGAAATGCAGACGCAATCGTGTGCTGCAAGCGGAACACTTTATGAAACACGGGCGCGATCGCGCGCTGCAGCGAGACACTTTGCAAAATGCGGGTGCGATCGCGCGCTACAGTGGGACAGTTGGCAACTACGGGCACTACAGCGCGCTGCAGTGAGGAAATTTGTGAAACTACAGGCACGGCCGCATGCTACAGCACACTACAGCGCGCTGTAGCGACCCTTCACTTATTAAACCTGATCACCCCAGCGCGCCGCAGTGGGCCTTTTTGCAAAATTGTTTGCGATAGCGTGCTGCAGTGGCCTGCCGCAATTTTGTCTGGTAGAAGCATTAATTGCGGTGGGACAAGACACCCAACCAGCCTCTGGTCTCCAGCCATCATTCCTCCTACTGTAGCTCCATTTTTAAATGGAAAATAGTCTCTTTGATGTGATGAGAAGGATAAAACAATGGAAAATATTGGTCACCTCATCCATCAATTGGATTTTGCCATCATTACTCCAGAGTTTTAAAGGCATTTGCTGGTTTTGATCATGGGAATGAAGATGCAGCCCCTCATCTATAAATACCACCCCTCTTAACTAGAGGAGGGTTCCAAAATTAGCTCACTTCCACCTAAGTAAGGAAAGGGTTGCATAGAAGAAAAGAAGAACTCCCCAAGGGAGGAAGAGCTCATCTTGCTAAGGGGAACGAGGAGAGAGTTAGCCATAGGGACCTAAGAGAAGCACTTCAAGCAAGGAGAAGAAGAGTCCGGAGAACTTCCAAGGGAGCGTTCCTAGTATTTTCTATACTCTTGCTTTGTAATTTCTTTTCTTAGTTGATCATGAAAGGGTCTTTATCCATGTATATGTTCTTTTTCATCTCTTTTGTAATGGAGAGCTAAAACTTCCCTTGGCGATGGTTGGGGTAGCCCCACATATATTGATAGTTGCTATAAAATGTATGAAATTTTCCTTAATTATTATCAAAAATTGCAAACTTAATGAATTGCTAAAGAAATGTATAAGGATATTGTAGACTTGAATGTGGATCAAAAGACAAGGACTATTGAACTCAAGGACTAACTTGTCTTGTGCTCTATAGCTCACCTTAGCTTTGATGCTAGATTTATGAGTGTATGAAAGCTTAAAACTATATGAAAGAGTTCTTGAGCTTAGTGCACCTTAATCTAAGCTCAACTAAAGAGTTGATGCATGTGATGCTGAGACCCACTAATTGAGCTCTGTTGCTCAGTATACTTGAGGGAGGGAATAGAATAATTGTGTGCTCATGAACAAGGTGACATAGTCATTGAGCCCAATGAATTCCATTCCTCATCTCAAATATGTGTGATGCGTGTGATGCTCTTAGTGGAATCAATGATTATAAGATCTTAAAAATTAGCAACCTTCATCTCCATGAACAAGAGATGAGATAAAAATTACAGACCTAAAATCTTATAAGGATATTTGTGCTAAAATTGAACCAATTGTGTGTTCATTTTGTGTACAAGATTTGAACTTGTAAATATTTGAGATAAAACTCAAAGAAGGACAATGTGCAGTTGATCAAAATTAAAGTAAATGAAAGATGAACTCTTGAGAAATCATCATACATAAGTTATCTATCATTTTCATGTGGGAGAAACCAACTCTCCTCTTCCTTTTATTTGACTCATTTTCTACTAAGTGATTGTTATGCTTGCTTAGGAACCAACATAAACAAAACACCCATAGCTTAAACATTAATGATAATAGATACACCTTAGTAACAAAATATCCAATTCTCTGTGGTTTGATAAATCTTGGAAACTCAAACTTTCCACTTATTACTTCAGACCACGTACACTTGCATGTGAGTGCAGACGTGTATTTACAGTCTGTCATGTTTTTGGCACCGTTGCCGGGGAATTGGTAATTGTTTCGTATTAAGGATAATCTATAAGTAACTAGTGATTTTAGCATTTTCCTTCATATACTTTTAAATTTTTGATTTTTGTAATTATAAGTACTAACAATTTACTTTTTTATTTTATTATTGCTGAATCTTTAAACATTATTGCTCTATTTGTTCTGGATAGCCTAATTGTTGTTGTGTATGAGTAGAAGAGTTTGCACAGATTCTCTTTTTGACCCTGAAATTGAGAGAACCTACTTGTAAGCTAGGAGAGAACAAAATATTTTGTTAAGTCAACAAGCCGTTATGGAAAATTATAAGGAAAATCTTGGAGATGAGCTCTATGACAGATGGGACCAATTTAAGGAATGCCTAAGGCATTGCCCACATCATGGGTTTTCCTTGTGGATGCAAGTTCAAACCTTTTACAATGGTTTGAATGCTCCTACAAGGACCCTCATTGATGCAGCCGGTAGCAACTCTGTTAGTAGTAAAACCCAAGAGGAGGCTTACGATCTCTTGGAAGAAATGGATAACAACGCATACCAATGGTCTTCAGAAAGGCTTAAAAAAGAATTTAGGAAGGTGAACAAATCCAATCAAATAACGTCTTTATAATAAGAAATTCATGCTCTGAATGAGAAAATTGAGAGAATGAATGTTAACTATATTCCTGAAATACAATGTGAGTTATGCGGAGGGAGACACATAGTGTGAGTTGTAATTTGAACAACCCCTTTGTACAAATAAATACTGAGCAAGTGAATTATTTAAGAAATAACAATACAATGAACAACCCTTACTCGAATCCTACAATCCAGGGTGGAAAAACCACCCTAATTTCTTGTGGAGTAATAATAATAACTACAATAGAAATTAATATGGGAGGAGTTCATCAAACTAGCAGGGAGTAAATAATGGAAATAATCATAATAATCACCACCCAAATTTAGAAGAAGCTTTTAACTACTTTAAGGCTGAAACCATCCAATTCATGCGCCACACCGAAGCCACAATCACCCGCCACGATGCCTCTATCCAAGGGATAGAAGCATCCCTTAGGAACATAGAGACCCAACTGGGGCAGATCTCCAAGCAGCTGACCATTTGGAAGCAAGGAGCTCTACCTAGTTCCACTGAAGTGAACCCAAGGGAGCTGGTTAGTATGATTCATTCTGAAGAGGCGTATGGGCAAATTAATTCTAATAAAATGAGTGCCATAGAAGAAGAGCTAGAGGCTCGGGAAGGAGTAAGGGGAACAGAATGTGAAAAGCTCATGACTCAAAAATGTGAAGACCACGGGAGATTGAGTATTCAGTGCATAATTAAAAATAAAGTAATTTTAGATCCCCTGTGTGATCTTGGTGCTTCAGTCAATGTTATGCCCTACCATATTTATGAACATCTGAAGGTAGGAGGGATGGAATGCACCTCCATGATTCTAGAATTTGCAAATCTAGAATCCCTTACCCCTCTTGGTATCGTTAAGAATGTCGCAGTTTAATTGGGGAGTTTCATCGTTCCAACTGATTTTGTGGTGTGCGAGTGGGATAGATGGAACAAGAACTCCACGATCATTTTTGGGCGACCTTTCCTTATGAGCACAAAAGCTATTATTGATGTAGGCTGCGGGGTGATGAGCATAAAAATTAAAGGGAAATCTGAGTTAATCAATCTTAAACCTACCTTCTTTAAACAAAGAGAGATGGAAGAAGAGGTGAAGAAAAAAATGAGAGAAGAAAGAATTTGGATGGATAATATTCTTGAAAAGCATATGTTAGAAGAAAAAAATTCAGATAATAGCTTAACTCCTTCCTCAGAGAAGGGGAGTAAGGAAGGAGTGAGAAGAAGGAAAATAGGAAGGGGTAAAAGAAAGAAGAAGACTCCCCTTAAGTTAGAACTTGAAAGAGATGATCTAATGAGGGAAGATAAAAAGGGCTAGGGTTCGAGCCACCTTGAGGGTTGTGCTCACTTTAGCACCTTAAGGTCATGGAAAGAGAAACCTCCAGATCCGATTATTTGAACGTTAACGAGTCTAGATAAAGATTTTAAATTAAGCGCTTCTTGGGAGGCAACTCAAGAATAAAAAAATAAAAGAAAAAATTTGTGAAGCAACGCTATAGCGCGCTGCAACAAAAATTCCGCGAAAGCGCGCCACAGCGGAAATCCCGCGACAGCGCGCTGTAGCAGAAAATTCGCTATAGCGCGCTCTATGGAAATTATGCTATCATGCGCTGCAGTGCGCTACAGCGCGCTGTAGCGGTCTGCTCCAGCTGTAGAAAATTTCTTGACCGCCTTGGATTCGCTGCAGTCAAAAAGTTATGATAGTTGGGTTTTTCATGCAGTCAATAGGGTGGGCTGAAAAAACTGCCCCTCCCCCCCTTCACATAGAGCATCATATTTATGGCATGGGGAAGCCTATTGACTATAACTCTCTTCCCTTGGAATGCCTTGGCTATTTAAGGGGAGGCAAGGGAAAGGGTGATCCTTGCACCTTCTAAATTTTCTTACTTCTTAACAAACTTTTGCTCTCCTCTAATTTCTACATCATGTTTTCCGGTGAAAGGTCGATTCCTAGAAAGGAGGCTAAGGTTTCCTTATCCGGGGGAACCTTTAACAAGAAAAGGCTCTCTTCTGCTGAAGCTGAACACCGGTTCTTATCCATATATTCTCAGCGAAAGTTAATCCCGAAGAAGAGCTTTAGCCCCTACTTGCCCATTCCGGTGGAGCAAGTAGACCCTCGGGGATGGAGGGAGATGGTGACCAAGAGATCTCCCATGTACCCTTCCATAGTCCAGGAGGTGTACGCCAATGCGATTAATGCGGCTGGATATAAGATCTTTTGTAGAGGTATGGGAGTCACCTTTGGGATTGCTCAAATCGAGCAATTCTAAGGGCTTGAGGAGGTAAGTTCTTGCTCTTACCTTAAACTCTTGGAGTCTCGCCACGACCCGCTTGATCTCGTTGCGGAACTCGTCCATGAAAATACCGATTGAAAGGGAGGACTAGCCAACATTCCTCGTTATGAATTAACGGATAAAGTAGTGCATGGCTGGTTTTCATTTCCAGCTATGTTATGCCTACGAGTCACTTAACTGAAGTGACCTGTGCCCGAGCACACCTCTTGTGCTCATTGGTTAGGCCGGGCGAGATCCGCATCTTGAGTATTATTTTTGAGCAGCTTTGGAAGCCTCTCAAGGGACCCTGCGCTGCATTGGCCTTCGGGTCTTTAATATCAGGGATTTGTGATGCCCAAGGGGTCAAAATCCTCTCCTTCAACTCCGTTGTTCCCCCAGCACCGTCCTTGCACCATCAAATCTAAATGCCCGGGCTAGCAAATGGAAGCTACCTAAGAAAAGGAGGGGTGAGCAAGGGGAATTGTCTACTTTGTCCGACCAAACTCTCACTAATAACCTGTTCCTGCGACTCCACATGCGACAAGCTGATCTGAACAAGGCATTGGCCTCCAATATGCAGTTCTTTAAAAAAGAACTTGTTCAGCAATGCCAGTTTCAGTTCAAATTTCATGAAGCCCTAGGGCTAATGATCGAGGACTGGAGCTTTCAAGGAGGACCGGACCCCTCCGTGTTGCCAAGACCACCTGTGTGTGCCCCCATTTCGGACTCGCGCTACCCATGCAACTTCGCCTATGACATGGGAGAAGACGAGGAGGAAGAGACCCATGAATAAATAGGGTTGTATTTGTTCTTTTTTCTTTATTTGTTTTATTTTTTGTACTTTTCATTTTGTGTGTTTTATTTTGAGAACTTAATTTATGAATTCTCATATTCCCAAAATCTTTCTAGCATTTTAACAAAAAGTGATCTAATACATGGATATCATTAAAACTTCTAAGGAATGAATTAAAGTTAATCTAATCTCCAAAAAATTTAAATCAATGCTAAGGACTAAGTGTGGGGGAAAACATTAAACTACAAAGACTAGAAATTATGGTGAGTATTCTAAAAGAGTGTGCTAGGATCTCGTAAGACTACAAGATCACAAAGATATGAATTGGGGATGAAGAAAAGTATCTCTCCCTAAGAATGAAAAGACAAAAGCTCACCTTAGTTTTGATCAAAGGACAAGGACTATTGAACTCAAGGACTAACTTGTCTTGTGCTCCATAGCTCACCTTAGTTTTGATGCTAGATTTATGAGTGCATGAAAGATTAAAACTATGTGAGAGAGTTCTTTAGCTTAGTGCACCTTAATCTAAGTTCAACTAAAGAGTTGATGCGTGTGATGCTGAGACCCACTAATTGAGCTCTGTTGCTCAGTATACTTGAGGGTGGGAATGGAATAATTATTTGCTCATGAACGAGGTGACAAAGTCATTGAGCCCAATGAGTTCCATCCCTCATCTCAAATATGTGTGATGCGCGTGATGCTCTTAGTAGAATCAATGCTTATAAGATCTTAAAAATTAACAACCCTCATCTCCATAATCAAGAGATGAGATAAAGATTACAGACCTAAAATCTTATAAGGATCTTTGTGCTGAAATTGAACCAACTGTGTGTTCATTTCATGCACAAGATTTGAACTTATAAATCTTTGAGATAAAACTCAAAGAAGGGCAATGTGCACTTGATCAAAATCTAGGTAAGTGAAAGATGAATGCTTGAGGAATCATCATACATAAGTTATCTATCATGTTCATGAGGGAGAAACCCAACTCTCCTTTTCCTTTTATTGGACTCATTTTTTACTAAGTGATTATTGTGGTTGCTCAGGAACCAACATAAACAAGACACCCATATCTTAAACATTAGTGATAATAGATACACCTTAGTAACAAAACATCCAGTTCTCTGTGGTTCGATAAATCCCAGAAACTCAAACTTTCCACTTATTACTTTAGACTACGTACACTTGCGTGTGAGCACAGACATGTATTTATAGTCTGTCAACCATCAAGAACAAATACCCACTGCCACAATCGATGATCTTTTCGATCAATTATCCGGAGCAAAAATATTTTCCAAGATCGATCAATGATCACGTTATCACTAGTTGAGAGTCAAAGACTCTGATATAGAAAAAATAACATTTAGAACTTGATATGAACACTATGAGTTTCTGGTAGTGTCTTTCAAATTAACAAATGCACCGTTCATTTTTATGGACTTAGTGCAGCGTGTGCTGAAGGCATATTTTGATTAATTCTTCATCGTCTTCATCGGCAATATTTAGATCTATTCAAAAAGTAAAGCGAATCATGAAAATTACTTAAGAGTAGTACTATAAGAACTTCAAAATCATGACTCTATGCCAAGTATTTCAAGTGCAAATTCTAGCTTAACTTAGTCATTGTTCTGAGTCATGTCGTAGACGCTCAAGGAATTAGAGTAAATCAGAACAAAGTAAGCGGCATCCAAGATTGGTCATTGCCAAAATCTGTGACTGATATCAGAAGCTTTCTGTGACAAGTATACTATTACAAGATGTTTATAAAAGGCTTTTCTCAGATAGCGTCATCTCTAACGAAGTTGACTCAGAAGGCAGTGCCATTTATCTGGAGCTTGAATGTGAGAATGCATTTCAATTGCTGAATGATGCTCTCTCTTCTGCCTCAGTACTTGCCTTACTTAAGGAAGGTCTCAACTTCCTAGTATATACTGATGCTTTTGCAATAGGGTTAGGGTGTGTGCTGATTCAAAAATGAAAGGTCATTGCATATGCATCTCATCAATTAAAATTGCATGAAAAGAATTATCCTGTCGCTATAGTTCTTGCCTTGAAGATTTGGTATCATTATTTTTATGGCGTCCAATGCTCTATTTTCACCGATCATCAAAGTTTGAAGTATATCTTCACTCAGCGCAAACTCAACTGTCATCAGCGAAGATGGCTTGAATTAATCTGCGATTATGATTAAGTATCTAGTATAATCTTAGAAAAGCGAATGTTGTAGCTGATGCACTCAGCAGCCATGCTACACTATCTGCTATAATAAATTCAATCTCTTTAGAAGAGGAATTCCATAAGCTCGATATCAGGCCCATCCTTGATGCTATGCTAAGCGAGCTAATATCCACGAGTACCATAGAACCCACTTTTCATCATGATGTCTCTATCTCACAAAAAAAAGATGAAGACTATCTAAAGTTTAAAATGGAGATCGAAAGTGGTTGTCATTTTGATCTACACTTGCAAAGAAATATAATATATCAAGGTGATCATTTATGGATTCTCAAATCTATGCATCAAGAAATCTTAGTTGAATGCCATAATTATGGGTACCAAGTCATTCGTGGCAGTACCAAAATGTATCAAGATCTGAAGAAGTCATTCTGGTGGGCTAGAATGAAGAAGAACGTGGAAGAATTTGTTGTAAAATTCCATGCTTGTAATATGGTTAAAGTAGAACACCAAAGGCCTGGAGGACTTCTCTATTCTCTAGGAATTCCTAAATGGAAATGGTTCAACCTTTCCATGAATTTTGTAATTGGTTTACCCAAGTCAAGGTCCAGTGCTGATTCTATTTGAGTCATAGTTGATCAACTGACCAAGTCAGCATATTTCATTCCAATGCGTCAAACCGATTCCGTAGAGAAAGTAGCAAAGTTGTACATTAAAGAAATTGTCAGGCTTCATGGAATTCCAAAATCAATTGTATCTGATCATGATAGCAGATTCACTTCCAAATTTTGGTAGGCTGTGCATCAAGGCTTGGGGACTACCCTAGCCATCAGCAATGCCTTTCACCCATAAACTGATGGTCAAATTAAGAGAGTCAATCAGGTTCTTGAAGATCTCTTGCATTTATGTATTATAGATTTTGGAGGTTCTTGGGAAGACCATATTCCCTTAGTAGAATTCATTTATAACAAAAGTTTCCAATCAAGTATTGGCATGGCTCTATATGAAGCCTTATATGGAAAAAAATGTAGTACTCCATTAGCATGGTCAGAAATAGGTAGTGTTCAGTTATATGGTTCATACCTAGTGGAGAAAACAAACAAGACGGTGCAATTGATCCAAAAGCCAATTAAAGTAGGCCAAGATTGTCGGAGTAAATATCATGATGCTCATCATCATTCTCTGGAATTCAATGTTGGAGATTTTTGTAGCTCAAAGTAAGTCCGATGAAAAGAGTATTTCATTTCGGCATAGATGGAAGGCTCAGTCCTTGCTTCGTCGGACCATTTGAAGTGTTAGAGAAGATAGGCTCTACAGCCTATAGATTGAAATCTCTGGAAGATTTTTTTGTAGTACACAGCGTATTTCATATTTTGTTGTTGCGGAGATGTCTTTGTAATCCATCACATTTAATTCAACTCCCAGTAGCATCTCTCTAGCCAGACCTTTCTTATGCAGAGGAGCCTATAAAAATCTTAGCTCTCGATCAAAAGCAGTTGAGAAATCTATCTATCATAATGGTGAAGCTTCAGTGAAGGAAACACTCTCTTAAAGAATCTACTTGAGAAAAAGAGGCTGATATGCAAAGTAGATATCCAAGTCTCTTTGAAAATCTAGGTACCTTTAATTTTGAATCTTATTCTTAATTTCTGTGTTTTCTTTTCTCTTCTTAGAATGATGTTAAGGATGACATCGTTCTTAAAAGGGGGAGTTTATAACCTAACTTAATCTAAGCTTAATCATGACTTAATTATAGTTTCATTGCATTCAATATATCATTTTTAGCTAACCCTGAAAGTTTGAGATCAATTGGACCTCTCTAGGGCAATTTAGCCATTTGATCAATCCAGATATCTTAATTAAGACCTAAAATATTCTAACCTCAAATTTAAAATCTGATTGCATTTTTGAATTCATCACCCCCAAATTAGCTAGGGGTGAAATATTGAGAATTTTTGGTGGTCATTTAAACCATAATTCAATTTAAATTAAATTGAAATAATTGTATAAAAGGGATCCCAATAAATTGAAATTCCATTTATATTCTAAACCATATTACCCGTCCAGGATCCGCTGTGCAGACCGCGAGCGATTTGTTGTGGAGCCTGGGTCACGTGACAATGGAGCCCCTCACCATCTCACTGTTCCTCCTGCTGATCCTATGGCTATGATTCAGATGCACAAAATTGCAGATCTGCTATTAGATCTATCCAATGGATCCTATGGCCCAGATCGCTCTCGTGATCGGCCATTAGGATCCAAGCGAATCGAGCCATTACTTCTTTCTGATCAGACGGTTTTGAACCCTCCCATCACTGTGTATCCCCCGTCTCCACTCATCTGCGCCCTAGACAGGAGGATCTCCCATACCTCGATAGTAAGCCCTATCCCCCACTCCTCTGGCTTGCTCAGCATGCCATTAGGATCTTCTTTATCCTGGCAAGGCACCCCGATCGGGCCCCATGACCCGACCGTGGTCAAGTGGAATTTGAGAGCTCAACCATGGCTCGATCTCTTTGGCTGATTCTAGCCTAATCCATTCCTCCCCAGCTTCTCCTTGAGGCTATAAATAGTCTCAGGATCCCTCCCTATCATCCTTTGTTGCTTAATTGATCTCAATTGGAGCTTTCCTTCCCAATTCACCATTACTGATATACTTAGTTCTCCTAGTCTTGTGAACAGATAATAGAGGTGAATCATGATGTTCAGGATCCGTAAGAGCTCTCCTCTAAAGCTTAGTAGTTCCTGCATTGCCCTCTATCAATTGACCTGAGCTTCCTCATCAAACTAAGTACCCTTCTTACTGAGGTGTGACAATGAGGCTCAGCTGCTTATCCCATCTAATCTGTGATTGTTCCATAGTGCTAATCGATATCATTTCTTGAGTAATTAAGGTTTGGGTTAGCCACGACCGATCAAATTGATCGATCAGGCTACCAGTCCTCGAGAGTGTTGGGTTCGAGTAAGGACCCAACGATCTATCGGGTTTCAGCCCCGACCAATTTAGGGGTTCGATCTGTCTGACCTTTGTGAAGGTGTAGGGATTGAACCAAGGGATAATCATTGTCTCTGTGGGGAGAATTGTCTCCCCACAATAGCTCCATAGTGTGAGTACTCGGGTGAGTAAGGTTCGGGCGAACCAGACCTCCTCACAAGAAGATAATGGGTGCAATCAACGTCTCTTGGTCCGCTGATTGTGTAGGGATCGAATTGGGGCCAAGGCGTTGTTGGGGCACTCATAATTTCGTTGTGGATGCTAACCCCAATTCTCTAATTCTCTGGGATGAAGGGTTGGGGACGATCGTACTGTGCGGGTCGGGTCAGTCTGTGACCTGTGCTGCGCGACAGTACTGCGTCCCCAGGCCCCAGTTGACCCATGTGGTTTGATAATGGACTAAGCCTATTTAAATATTAACCCTATTAATTGGAATTACTTTAATTAAGAAATATAATCTGATTAATTGAATCATAGGGAAATTTAATAAGAAAAATACATAATAAATTATATGAATAAATTTTGATCCACTGGTCCAAACCCTATGGTATTATATATCGAATTGATCATAAAAATGTAAAGAATCTAAATACAAAAAAATATTACACTTTTAATGATTAGATTTTCTTATTTTGCTTAGTTACTCTAGAACTTTATTAAGGCTGATTAGAATGTATACTTAACTAATTTGCATGATTTATGTACCATTATGTTCCTAATGCCTTATAGAATGCATCTGCTAGGTGGATTAATTTTTTGATTATTATATTCTTAATTATGCCATAATCATGTAAAAGCATGAATAGTGAAAATTAGGGTTTCTATTTAATTAAATTTAGCAAACTATGTTTTTGATTGTTCACATGGTTAAGTAAAATATAATTGCCAAGTTTCATGAATTTTCAATGGTTGGATTTGTAATTAAGAGCTCATCTATTTTGCTTGATTTAGGATTTAATTAGCCTTAATTACTTTTTGTTTTATGTATATTTATGTTCCTATATTTTCATAATAGTAGTTGTATGTAAGAGAACTATGATGTGTACTTGGACACCTTGATTTAATAAATTTGACATTAATTAGTATTTGAACCTAAGAATCATAAGAAATTGATTAAATATTTAATACTTAATCCAAATCTTGAAATGGAGATCAATAATACACCAATAACTCACTGATTTGTCATTGATCCATAAACCAAACAATTGATCTTGATTTGGCAAAGTAGGAGTCGAATCCTAACTTACCTTGATTAAGATCTAAATCCTTAATCACTTTAATTAAAATAACTTTATTGAAAGATAAATCAATTTGCTTAATTCTAATAATACACCTTGATTTGGTATTGATTTTAAATTATTGAATTAGAAGTGCTAAGATCTTTAAGGAACTTATGTGATTGTCAATCTGAACATTGTACTTTAATTCCTTGATTTTCTCTTATTCAAGACTCTTAGCATATTATTAATCATAATACTGTATTGATTAGCAAGGTGATAAATTCCTAATAATTTACATGATTGAAACCCTTGATTGTAGCATAGGCAGGGATCATATAGATTTATCCATTTGATCTGATTAAGTCAAATTCAATCTAAATAATATAAGAATTTTGAAATCAGTAAAATTCATAGAGTCTAGAGTTTTCCTTTTCTATTAGAAGTGCAAGATCATTATGATATTTCCATAGTATAAATAAATAATTATTAAGCCATATTATTATAATCTATTGAGGTAGGAAGAGCTTATTATTTACATCTTGAGGTAGGAACTTAGATGCCCCTTATTAGCTTTAGAAGCTTGATCTTAGACCCTTGGGTAGGATTAACTAAGAACTTAGCATGACATTCTCCTATGTGGTAGTAACCTAAAAATTGAATGACCTTTAGGTCACATCCTTAGAACCTTGTGTAGGACCCATTCCAATGGAGTGCAAATTCATTAGTTTGATAACCCTTATTTATTAAATATATTTGTGGAAATCAGTAGATTGTCAGTGAAAATGTGTTAGTGTATATCCATAGTGCTGAATAATTTTAGTAAGATTTGGAATTTGATGAGTCACTCTAAATAGGATTGTAGACTCTTGGTCTTGTCCTATGTGATTGGATGAGTATAGTCCAGCTTAGAGTAATTTTTTGAAGCCTAAGTGTATTATAATTAGGTAACTTGAATGCTTAGTTTGAGAGAATAAATTATGATCGTGTCAACCACTTATCATTGTGAACTTCGATAATTGTAGTTGAACAAACTAAATATCTCAAGTTTTCCTTCTTAGAACACTAACTATGGTTTTAATTAGAGTATTTAACTACTTAGTTTGAGAGAATAAACTATGATCGGGTTTTACCACTTATCATCATGCGCTTTGTTAGGTGCAGTTATATAAAATAAGTGCTAAGTGTTAAATTCACCTTGAAACATACCAACTATGTGTATACAATCCCTTTTGATGATGATTCTATTAAATCTTAACTAAGATATTTACTAAATTAGAATTAGGAGTCAGAATTCACTTAAGTAATGTCAGCATAATGGAGATAAATGGAATCAGTATTTGATATTGAATTAATTTCAAGATTTTGATGATTTAAAGCATACCATCATTAAAGCCTTGACATACCATAAATGCATAGGTAATGTCAGCATTAGCAGAACTCTTGGCTCTCCTAAGTACTCAGTTAGCGGAGCATTTGCTTACCAAGGAATCTGTGGAGTGTCCATGAGACACTAAGTCAACATATCAGTGGCCTACAGTTCTATGACATATTCAGATGCATAATTATAAAATTTAGTGGCATACAATACAATTTTATAGCATCATTTACTCATATTCAAATTGTTTACTATTTCACCTACATTCAGTAGTTAGTTGCAGTTTCAGATTTATTAACTATTTTCTCTACTTTTAGTATTCAGTTTATAATTTTAGTTTACTTTACTTTCAGATTCTTATTATTTTGAGCTTTCAGCTATTTTACCATCTTTTCAACAATTTTATTTAAAATATTTTAATGTTAAATAGAAGATTATTATAACTATTAGAGTAGCTTTTGATGTGTCAGACTTATTATTTAACATGTGGTACTTTTGGGATCTGACAATTTGCTAGATCCTGAGCAGTTTATGGAGACAGATCAGGTGGATACTCAGGAGATCCAGGAGGAGCTTGACGAACACTAGTAGACTCTCCTCTAGCCTTTACTTTTTGCTTAGTTATTTTTAGTTCAGTATTTAAAATCTATTCGATATTTCATTAATTGTTATAATAAATCTAGATGTTTTTTCTTTACTTATTCTGAGATGAATGTTTTATTTAGCTTCTGTGATGAATGTTTCAGAATGTATACATTAGCAATTGTACTATGTATTTACTTCTACTTATATTAAGTATTGTGATGTGATCAGAATATTCATAAAATACTAGTATTCATGTAACTTGGATCCTATTTATATTCACAATCCAATTTATATGAGTACTGTATTTAATACTTAAGATAAGAATACTACAATTATCTTAAGGATTACTACTCAACCCTCTTCTCTTGAGGTTGATTTCCAGCAGTCCTTGTTCTCTGCAAATTTATTCAGGGAGGTTGTGTTTCTTTCCTGAGTAGCGCATCATTTCGCAGCCAATTATTATTCCTTAAATTAATTGCGCATGGAGACGAGATGGGGGGTTACATATACCGCTGAAAGTTGAACTAAGTGAGATGGGTCACAAAGACATCTCAGTAGTGAGGAGGTATGGAATACATTGTGAACTGCAGAGAAATCCTCTAGAAGTTTTAATATATAGGCTACACAGTCTTTCTTTTCCAATACTTCTAATGGTCCGATGTAGCGAGGACTGAGCTTGCTAGCTACACTGAAATGGAATTCACCTTTCATAGGAATGACCTTGAGATAAGCAAAATCTCTAACATTGAAATTCAAAGGACGATAATGGGCATTGTGATATTTACTCTAGCGATCTTGCACTGCTTTAATTCTTTGTTGGATTATTTGCACTTTCTTGTTTATTTCTTCAACCAAATCAAACCCATATAATTGAACAATACATATTTCAGACCATGTCAGTGGAGTGTTAGACTTTTTGTCGTACAAGGCTTCATACATTGCCATGCCCATACTTGTTTGGAAACTATTATTATAAGCAAACTCTCTAAGAGGAATGTGGTCTTCCCATAAATCTCCAAAATCCATAATTCACAATCACAGAAAGTCTTCAAGAATCTAATTAGCGTGTTCTATTTGTCCATTAGTTTGCAAATAGAAGGCGATGCTCATGGCCAGGGTAGTCCACAGGTCTTGATGCATTACTTGCCAGAACATAAAGGTGAATTTACTATCATGATTGAAAATGATTGATATCATGATACCATTAAGTCTGATAAATTCTTTGATGTATAGTTTTGCCAATTTATCTACGGAATCTGTTTGACACATTGGGATGAAAGGTGCTGACTTGGTTAGTCGATCGACTATGACCCAGATAGAATCAGCACTGAACCTTGACTTGGGTAAGCCCATGATGAAGTCCATGGAAATATCAAACGACTTCTATTCAAAAATTGTTAGAGGATGAAGGAGTCCTCTGGGCCTTTGATGTTCTACCATGAAAAGATTACATGCATGACATTTTGCTACAAATTCTGCCAAGCTCTTCTTCATAACCGGGCACCAAAATAACGTTTGAGATCTTGATACATTTTGGAACTGCCAGGGTGAACCTGATATCCTGAATTATGGCCTTGCAAATGGGAGAATTTGACTAATTCAGAGAAACTCTTAATTTACTGGGAGATTAAGTGAGCTTTGATAGAGTCTCTCAACCCTTTTAGGAATCAGTGGCATCAGAAGGCTTTAGATTTAACCAAATCTGGAGTGAACGAGATAGCCGACAAAATTTAAGTTTGTAATCTGTGACAGATCATCCACCCTTAGTAAGATGGAGTAGTTCATCTTCAAGTATTGCTTGAGCAGATATGGGAATAAGAGCTTCTTTGAAGGCTTCAATGAATAGATCCCATGAAATATCTTTTAGTTTATAGTCCATGAACTTGGTGTTGCACTCATTTTTCCATCAATATTCAGCCTCATTTTGGAGCAAGTGGGTGGTTAGACGGATGGCCTTACAGTTAGAGCATTTTATGCTTGCTAGGTTATTTTCAGCTAACTTAAGTTAGCTGATCGAGTCCATTGGGTTTAGTGCCCCATTAAAGGCGGTGTCTGGAGATGTAGGAAATTGTGCAGAAAACCATCCGCTAAGAATTGTGGCACAGATGGAGCAGTCATTTGAATGACTGGTGGCTGCTGTGTGTTAAGAATGAGGGCATGAGTTTCCTGTGCCTGCTAAGCGTTGCTTTCTATTAAGGCCATCTTTATACTTGTGCGAGTTAAATTCATCAAGATTGTCAGAGGACGAGATCGTTTTCTTAATGGGAGTAGGAGCAGATGGGGAACCTGGATTCATGACTGCAATATCCAAGGATACAAATTATGGAACTAGGATAAAAATCCACAATTTTCTTTCAGTCATTACGACTTAAGGAGAATCTACAAGGATATGTATGAATAGTAAACAAGCAGAAAGGATGAACGCAAAAATCTATAAATGAGATCAACTACAAAATTATGCTGTGAAAGCAATACATAAATCATTATATGTGACTCCTTGACGCTTCCTTGCTAATCTTCTATAGGTCCAGAACTACCATTGACAGATTAGAAAATACGCATCTGCGCTCACACACAAGTGCACGTGGCTAAAATAATATAAAATTGAAGTCCAGAGAATTATAATCCACTGAGAATGAAGTGTTTTGTTACTAAAGTTTATTTGCTTTCACTAATGTTTAAACAATTATTTAGCTTGTGTTTTTGGTTCCAATTTAGCAATATGAGTTTCTTTGATTAGAAACTACAAGTTAAAAAAGAAGGGAGAGTTGGGTTTAATAAGCAATTCATTGAAGGGTCCAGTGTAAGTACTCTTCTTTGTCAAAATTTAAATGTCAAATTACGTAAATGTTTAGTTATAATCAAGCAACACTAGTCTTTCTTAGAGTGTCCCTAATTTGGACTAAGTTATGTCTAGTACTCAAAGATGAACTCAAAATCATTCAATCCCATCACTTAGGCCCTCACGTGATCAAAATTAGTCAAATTTGATATTTATGTCTACTAAAATCTATACTTTTAATTATGTGATCCTGCAAACTTGATTCCACCCAATAGCTTCACATGCATTGGCTTTAGTTTAGCTAAGGCTGAGAGTCATTGGGCTAAGTGGGTTATGTCACATCACCTATAAGCACTCAACAATTCATCTCCCTCAATTAACTAGAACAAGCTATGGAGCATATTTGGTGGCTCTCGGCTCACACACATCAACTTCTTAGCTTAGCTAGAGGAGCAATGCTACAATGCTAGAAAGCTTGTCACTAGGCTCTCAGAAGTTGTGCACATGTTATTAGCTCAAGCTAATGGTGAGCAATGGAGCTCTGAGATCTTTTAATTTCCTATTGCTCTGTTTATCATTTCAAACCCTAAGGATTTGCATTGATCCTGCTTGCTCAGCGAATATTGTCACAGATATTCATGGCGAGGACTCTCTATGTGCATGTCCTTAGATCTAAAGGATAAACTAGCTTTATAGTTTTTTAGTTTAAAAGCATTAACTTAAATGCCTACATTAATGACACATCATTCATCCAAGCAACTTTTCATATCAATAATCAAGAAATAACTAAGAAAAATTATTTATTAACAAATTGAGTACAAACACTTTTTAATTACTTCAAATCGTTACATGTTTAGGCCCAACCCTCCCCAAGGAGGGTTTAGGCTTCCATTACAAAAGAAGCACAAGAAAAGAAATTCAGGACATTGAACCCTTGCATGGTTCTTTGCAGAAAACAAATTAAGAAAAAAGATAGAGATACAATACTTGGAACTGCTGTCGTATTCACTGGATCTTCTCTCAGTCACCAATCTATTTCTCTTTTTCAATTTCTTGAGCTTGATTCCTCTTCCTTTAGTGATAGTCTATTCCTTCTTCCTTGGAAAGGCTTCTCTCCTTTCCTTCAACTTGATGCACATTCAAATATTTAGAAGCTTGAATGTCAAAATGGGGAACCCCTCTTTAACCTTTATCCTTTACTTTTATAATCTTTGAAAACATTCTCAGCATTTGTGCAACTAACCTTTCCCTCTTTTTGAGAATTAAATTATAATTAAGAATTATTCATTTATACCATTGAAAATGAGGATGTTTAATTGATTTGCCACTAATTCTTGCTATGGGAAGGGGAAAGATTAAGTATATTCCTCTCCCCAATGCTGATTTGGATGCCTATTCCATATCAATTTTACGACGGATGCTACAGTGCACGGTAGCGCACTTGGGCGCACTGCAACAGTTTTGCTTTTGAATTTTTGCTAAATGATTTTATGTCTTATGCCCACTGTGGCGCGCTAGAGCATCGAGCTCTCTGTCTTGTGCCTGATGTAGTGCATTGTAGCACCGAGCTCTCTATCTTGTGCTCGCTGCGGCATGCGATAGCACCGAGCTCTCAATCTTGTGCCCGCTTCGGCGTGTAATAGCTCCGAGCTCTCAGTCTTGTGTCCGCTGCAGCGTGCGGTAGCACCGAGTTCTCAGTTTTGTGCCCATTGCGATGCGTGATAGCCCCGAGCTCTCGGTCTTGTGTCCGCTGCAGTGCGCTGTGGTGCGCTGAGGTGATTCCCTTCCATAATTTTATATTTAGGCCAGATTTTGCTTTGCACAACCTTTATCTTGAAAATTGAGAGCTCAGTGCTATCACGCATTGCAATGGGCACAAAACTAAGAGCTCGGTGCTATCACGCACCACAATGGGCACAAGATAGAGACCTCGGTGCTACAGTGCACCACATCAGGCACAAGAAAGAGAGCTCGGTGCTCTAGCACACCACAGTAGGCATAGGACATAAAATCACATAGCAAAAATTCAAAAGCAAAACTATTGCAGTGCGCTACAGTGCGTCGTAGCATCCGCTGTAAAACTACTATGGAATTGGAATTCAAATCAGCATTGGGGAGAGTAATATACTTAATCTTTCCCCTTCCCATAGCAAGAATTAATGCAAATCAATTAAACATCCTCATTTTTAATGGTATAAATGAATAAATCTTAATTGTAGTTAAATTCTCAAAAAGAGGGAAAGAGTGACACTCACTCTAGAAAATCCCTCACTTATCATTCGATTAGGTAAGGTCCACAATCCAATAATAGGGGAAGGATATGCATAAAATATTTATGAAAATCAGTCACTAAATCTATATATTAATACAGAGTGCGGAAGCAATAAGAAGTAAGGATTACATCCATTCACCATACATCAACCATAAAATAAAATGAAATAGCACAAAAAATAATAATGTACAAAAAGTAAGCATAGTCATAAGTACCTATATTATTACATCATTTAATTAAAGCTTAAAAAACTGAAATGATAATATCACTTGTCCTCACAATGAATAAAAAGGCCAGTAGAGGTCTTCTGCACCAAGCTGCTGGACCTCCTCTAAATAAGGCTCCTCCTCGGGCACTAGCTCCTCAAACCGAACAAAATTTGACATTGTCGGTTTCACAATGCCAGGGCTCTACTCAATAAAAGAAAAAATTTATTAGACAAATTGTCTAAGTACATTTTAGGCAAGTAATTTATTAAGCATTCGTTAATATCACCAATTTACTCTAAACCAAATGAAATATCTATCTAGCATTGGAGAAAGTAAGCATACAATGGGATGATGATAAGTTATAAAGGTAATATTTATAACTAAGCAAGAATTGAGGCAAAAGCACACCCCAAGTAAGCTAAACAAGGTAGAGCATACATATATAATACAGTAACTAAAAATACTAAAAAGAAAAGTATAACCTAAACATGTTGATGATCATACGACATATGCTAATTTAAAATATAAATCTGAAATTGGTACATATATAAGCAGTAAAGTCTAGCATCCTATATATGCATGTACTCAAGTAAGCGGACAACATAGAAAAAAATATAGCTAACCGAAATAAAATGCATGAACAACAAAATAAACAGTAAGCTGAAAAATTGTAAAGAATGTACAAACTGCCATATCAGAAAAAATTGGTCAATCCGGCCCAATATATTTCCGTAGCATTTATAGGCTAGGGCAGACATAATATCATAATCTAGTATAATATGACTGAAAGGAAGATAATACTATACAAATATCTTTTAGTTATTTTACTTTTGTTACTATGGACAATTTCAGAAACAGCTTAGGAGTCAAGCACATTTACAAGACATAATGGGTCCCAAGCTTAACACTCTCCACAATGAGTGATGTTAAGCATCCTGATCTCTTCTTACCCTTGTCCATTGTAGTAATGTGCACCATAATCCACCATGTACTAAACCCAAATGCAAATATTTTCCTAATATTCTAAGTTTTCATTTTTCATGCAATAGTGTTTTTCCTTTATGATATGTTCAAAAAAAAATAAGCACAAAGTCCAAGGAATGCATAGCACAAAATAAAGTAGTAAGCAAGGGACTCTACTAAATATGGTGATACTATTTTTTATCTAATTTAAACACTCTAACTATTTTAAGTTACACAAGTTCAGGATCTCCAATTTCTACTATCGAGTGTAACTTAGAAGTACGTCCTTATAGGTTACAAAATATTAGGACTAGCTAGGTCCTAATATGATTAAACCAATTTCGACTATAAGAATTCATCACAGCCTAGTTTATGAGCTTAGACATTCTAAACTAAAAGCTTGTCCAAAATCTACCAAGCTAGAGATTATGGATTAAACACTATGAGATTGGGCTTAATCACATAATCCCAAAGGTAAGACTTAAAATCTAGGTTAAATCTAAATGTGAACTAATGATTGAGGTAAATCCTATTAAGTAAATCAAATTTAATAGGATGAATCTCTTATACTAAATCTAATGTTGAAAGATAAAAGAATCCAAATAAGTTGTAAAATTTAGAAACTAATAAAACCAAGTATTCATTCATTAAATAACCCCATTATTTAATGAATGAAATCTAATATAATATTTAATCTTATTCTTAAGGAATAGATCCTAAGGTGAAGTGAGGATTCCTAATGATAAGACATGGAAAATCTCTAAGAATTGATTAAATTTCTTCACCCTTGCTGATTTTATTTAATTAAGGAGGTTAGAGATGGAATTTAACTAAGTAAGGCATATTAATCTTACCTAAGGATTTTCAAACCTAAAATTGAGATGTTTTACAAATTATCTCAATTGAGGAATTTATGACTTAAATTGATCCTAAATTAGTTTTATTATTAATTTTAATGATTTCAAAGGGTATTTTAAAGGCTTAGAATATTTAAACTAAATTTTGGGCAAAATGACCATTTTGCTCTTACTTAAGGGTCCAAAAAGCTACTTTTTGATTAAGGGCTCCAAATTGGGATTTATTACTGTCAAATAATTCATTACTATCTAATATAAAGATAGACAGTAAGTGCACCAAATTTAGATAAGAAATGAGTCATATGGGTCCAAACTAAGGTTTTTAACCTAAGGGGAATTTTAGTAAATTACACCTAATGAAATTTAAATTTTTTGCAGTTTACTATTGGTTGCTATTCAAGGATTCTATAGAGTCCAAGAACACTAAGTTCTGAGATCTAATGAATCAGTTATAGCCATTTCAATTTCCAAGGGCAATTTGGTAATTTTCTAAGCTAAGGGGTCAAAAAGCTAACTTATTCATTTGATGTCCAAATTTAGCAAACTTAATGGTTATAGCTTCCCTATATCATACTGAGTACTTTAATAGGGAGTAGACCCAAATTGGACTTTGATTGGTCAAGTTATGATCTAAATAAAGTTAGGAGTATTTTGGTCATTTCTAATTAATCTAGGGTTTAGAACCTAAATATTATTTTAGATTACTGTTGTCTCTAAAATTCTAAGCTCTCTAGCACTTTAAATTTTTGGATTTGGAGTCTAAATGACTAAGATATGGTCAAATGAATTTTTTGGACGCTACGGCGTACTATAACGCCCGACGGTGATTTCACCGGTGCGAAAACTAGAAGGGTCACATTTAGAGCTCAAATACTCTCAATATAGAGCATTCCATGAGCGGTGCCATATATCAATGGAAAGGTTTTTCCGATACCTTTCCATTGACACTAAAGTCAGCATGAATGGATCATCTTAGTTATATGAACAATGGTGATAAAGGCAGGGGTGTGCAGAATGGACGAAAAACAGAGCATGAGGTATATTACTTTAAGGAGCTATAATGGCTTCCATACTTAATCATGGATGTCTAAATATGTGAATTAGCATAATAGAGGAATGAAATGACTAAGGAATGAGAACAAATGGGTACTTTAGCTTTTATAAGAGGAAGAAGGAACCTGGGAAAGCTTGGAGGAGAAACTTCTTCTTCTTCTTCTTCTTCTTTAGCACAAAGCTCAATAATGGGGGGAAGGGTGGAAGCTTGGGAGATTTATCTTGATAGCTTAAAATGGAGAGGAAGAGCAGAGCTTCCATTTATAGGAGGAGAAGGAAGGGGGAAAGTCATCATAAGCTAGGAGGGAGGGAAGGAAGAGGGATGGCCATAGCCATCAAAGCTTTCAATTAATGAGGGAGAAGGAGATGGTTCAGCCAAAAGTGGAGGTAAGGGCCAACCAAATGGAATAGCCAACTAGGAGTGAGAAAGAAGGAAAAGGAAAAAAATGCAATTAGGAATAAATAACTATTTATTTTTTTAATTAATTAAAATTCTGATTTTAGAAACGCGCTCTGAAAATTCTCAAAAATTCACCCCAAGCTAATTTGGGGGTGACGATCATAACAGCAAAGTCGGATTTCAATTTCGATGATTATTTAATTATTCTATTTTCCGGGATATTTAATTATATTAAAATATTCGCAAAAATCCGACGACTTCCAAATGCATCTAAAACATCTCCCCTAGCTAATTTGGGGGTGATGAATGCAACGGTAAAGTTGGATTTCGATTTCAAGGTAAAAATAAATACCTCAATTTTATAATTATTTTAAATATATTAAAATATTCAAGAAAATTCAACGACTTCTGAAAAATCCTAAAATTTCACTCTTGGCTAACCCGAGGTTGAGGATCTCAACGGTGAAGTTGGATTTTAATTCCAACGAGTATTTAATTTTCCAATTTTTGGGGTGTTAAATATTATTAAAATATTCATCAAAATTTCGATGACTTCTGATTGACTCAAAAATATCACCCCTAGCTAATTTGGGGGAAATATGCACAATGGTGAAGTCCAATTTTCGATATGAGGTCAATTTGTATAGGTCATTTTTCATAGTTTCTAGATTTCCCAAAAATCAGGAGTTGATCTATTTGACTCCTGATTTGGACTAGGTCTTAGTGGATGATACCTAATGACTTGATTAATATTTTAGGATCAAGATTAAGATGGAGATTAGTCTTAATTGACAAGGGTAACAACTTGGGTTGTTACAAACTCGCCCACTTAAAAATGATGTCATCCTCGACATCACTCATGTGGAAAGAAAAGGCAAGAATAAAACCATGAATTGAATTTGAAGTTTAGAATGCTAAGAAGGAATACCTGGATTTTTGAAGAGTCTAGGATATTTGACTCGCATATCAACTTCCTTCTCCCAAGTGGATTTGTTCCGAGAATGATTCCTCCACTGCACTTATATCATTTCGATAGTACGACTTCTAAGCTATTTGTGATCACGCGCCAAAATTTGAATTGGTTCCACGGCATATGACAGATCGGGTTGGATCTGAGTTTCTAGGAGCTGCACAAGGTGATATGGATCTCTGAGACACTTTCTTAGTGATGATACATGGAATACATTGTGGACTGCTGCAAAGTCACCTAAAAGATTTAGTTTGTAGGTGGAAGAACCTATTTTGGCTGCTACCTCGAATGGACCCACATAGCGGGGACTAAGTTTCCCAGCTATGCCAAATCTAAAGTCTTTAACTTTAAATTCTAGCGAGCGATGGTGCATATCGTGGTATTTACTCTGGCAGTCTTGGGCTGCATGAATTCGCTGTTGAATTAACTGAACATTCTTATTTGTCTCTTCTACTAACTCAGATCCGTATAGCTGAACACTGCCTATTTTTGACCATGCTAATGGAGTACTACACTTCCTACCGTACAAGGCTTCATATGGAGCCATCTTTATACTACTTGAAAACTATTATTATAAGCGAACTCTACTAGTGGGAGACGATCTTCCCAAAATCCAGCAAAATCAAGGGTACATAGTCTAAGTAGATCTTCGAGAACCTAATTTACTCATTCTGTCTGGCCATCCGTTTGTGAGTGAAAGGCTGTACTCAATGCTAGGGTTGTTCCTAAATCTTGATGCATGGTGTGCCATAATTTAGAAGTGAATCGACCATCTCTATCAGATACCTTTCCATTGATACATTTCAAGCTCAAATACTCTAAATCCAGAGCATTCCATGAGCAATGCCATAAATCAATGGAAAAGTTTTTTTGATACCTTTCCATTGATACCAAAATCAGCATGAACGAATCATCTTAGCTTTATGAACAATGGTGATAAAGGCAGGGGTGTGCAGAATGGATGAAAACTGAGCATGAGGTACATTACTTTGACGAACTATAATGGCTTCCATACTTAATCATGGATGTCTAAAGATGCAAATAAGCATAATAGATGAATGAAATGACCAAGGAAGAAGAACAAATGGGCACCTTAGCCTTTAGAAGAGGAAGAAGGAATCTTGGAAACCTTGGAGGTGGAACTTCTTCTTCTTCTTCTTCTTCTTTAGCACAAAGCTCAATAATGGGAGGAAGGGTGGAAGCTTGGGAGTTTTATCGTGATAGTCAAAGAATGGAGAGGAAGAGCTGAGCTTCCATTTATAGGAGGAGAAGGAAGGGGGAAAGCTAACATGAGCTAGGAGGGAGGGAAGGAAGAGGGATGGTCATAGCCATCAAACTTTGCTATTAAGGAAGGGGGAAGGAAGAGGGATGGCCATAGCCATCAAAGCTTTCATTTAATGAGGGAGAAGGAGATGGGTCAGCCGAAAGTGGAGGTAAGGGCCAGCTTAACGAAACAGCCAACTAGGAGAGAGAAAAAAGGCAAAGGAAAAAAATGAAATTAGGAATAAAAAATTATTTATTCCTTTAATTAATTAAAAATTATGATTTTAGAAATGCGCTCTGAAAATTTCCAAAAATTCACCCCAAGCTAGTTTGGGGGTGATGATCGCAATGACAAAGTCGAATTTTTATTCTGACGATTATTTAATTATTCTATTTTTCAGGATATTTAATTATATTAAGATATTCGTGAAAATCTGACGACTTCCAAATGCATCCAAAACATCACCCCTAGCTAATTTAGGGGCAATAAGCACAATGGCGAAGTTCGATCTTTAATATAAGTTCAATTTATATAGGTCATTTTACAGAGTTTCTGGATTTCCCAAAAAATCAGGACTTAAATCAATTTGACTCCTAATTTGGACTAGTCTTAATGGATGACTCCTAATGACTTGATTAACACTTTAGGATCAAGATTAAGATGGAGATTAGTCTTAATTGACAAGGGTAATAACTTGGGTTGTTACACCTTTACTCTTGTATACTATGCTGTGATGTGGATGTTATGTTATACTATTTTTTGCTTCCACTACTTTGATATATTGATGTATGTTTATAGTTCTAGGTGACAAGTCCTTAGCTTAAAGTGGGTTGGGTCTTACCTGACTCTACTTGAGTTGGAGATTTTCCATAGTTGGAGCACCGCGCTCCTCGTAATTATGCTAATATCAGTATTTGCATGGCCATGGAGGGTACGGGGCCCCACAGTTGGTATCAAAGAACACAATAAGGTGTCAGAATGGGATTTGTGATTCCTTTCTACCTAATGGGCTGTCCTTCTAACGTATAAACATCAAGATATAACATCCATAACATAGTATTATCAGTAACTCCATGAAAAATGTAGAATGAAAATACTTATATCCTAAAAATCTAGTCACCTTGAGTTTGACAAAAATAGTATATTATGCTATTAGGATCAAATAGATCAAAAAGAGTCTGACTTAGACTATTATCTGCATACCTATGAGTCAACTTGGAGCTACAGTTTCAAATGGAGATAAAAGAGCATATGGAAGATCGAAGAAGTTTCAAAACAAGGAACCTTAGTCTTGGACAAGCTTCTGCATCAGTCAGTGTACCACGGGCTTGACTTTCCTATCTATGCACAGGAGTGGTTGAGATGTGTAGAGTCAGTCCTAAGGCACATAGAGTGTCCAGAGTCCTTTTTTGTTGACTATGGCAGATCAGATGCTAGACTATGCGAGAGTCAGGTTATACGATACCATCAAGAAGCTCGAATGGAAATGCAAGAGAAAGTGTCAGAAAGTGACCTTTGAAGATTTTTGTGTTACATTTAGGGCTGAGTACATTAAGGATGTCTGAGTGCTAGATAGAGTAATTATCACTCTCGATTGCTGAAATGATTATTATAGTATGACAATTATTTTTTGGCATTTTCTAAATCTTATGTAAATCTTCATTTCAAAATGAAATCAGATTTTTTGGCATCTATTAGAAATTTAATATCTCTCTATCTAGATTTATATTGCTCAACTAGAATGAATTCAGGATCACCTCTTGCTGCTACCCTTATCAAAAATGTTGTCGCTTCAAACAGTTCTTCTGATGAATTAGCTCATCTTTGAGCAATGGTGGCAAACTTGTTGGAGAATCAGGCTCAAAAAGCACTGGCAATGCTAAAGATGATGTTTGATTGTTCAGTACCCTCTATGACTACTATGCCTACTGTTCTTGTTCTGCAACATCCTTTTCCTTCCCATTATTCCATGGATAGTATTCTCCATAACTTTTTTAGATTAAGACCTTCCACCTTCAGTGGAAATTTATCTCTAATGGACACAGCTGACTGGCTGAAAACTATCAAAAATGACCTAATTAGTCTGAAAATCCCAAATTCAGAAGCCGTCCGTCTCACAATACATCTGTTCCATGCTGAGGCAGAATACTGGTGGGACGAGGTTTAAAATCAAAGATTCATTGATTATGAACTTGAATACATCCTTTGGGATGAATTCGTAGAGGCATTCAAGGCCGAATTCATTCCCTTGTCTGCACAAAATATCATGAAATATACGATTCTGAGGCTGACATAAGGAAGTCGTTCTATCACGGACCACAAAAGAGAGTTTCGTAGGTTGATTCATTTTGCACCAGAGATTATCCAATTTGAATCGGCTAAGTGCCATCGCTTTCTCAATGGACTATGAGATTCACTGAAAGATCTGATTGTTCTGCTTCGTTTTACTAGCTTCTTTGAGCTAGTAGAGATAGCCAAGGTGCTTGAGCATCATCACTTAGAAAGAGACCTCAAGTGAAAGGTGCAATCAACTCTCCATAGGCATGAAGAATTCAAAAAGCATAGACCTCACCCTGTGAAGGTCTTTCAAATCGAAGCAGCACCTACTACTAAACCAATTCAGGGCTATAATAGGCCTCATCCGTATGGCAAGTGTTACCACTTTGGCCATAAGTGCTAGGGACGTCCAGGCCACCTGTTCAATCATTGCACTTACACAAAGATGGTGGACGGAATCTAGATTAAGCAGTCACAGAAGAACCGAGTATTCAGGGCAACTTCATTGAATAGGAGAGAACCAGGTTTAGCAATAATGCCAGCCCCTGCGTCTGAAGTTGCTCGAGAGCAACCCTCAGCTCCTAAGTCCCAGAAAAATCCCAGGAAGCAAGTAAACAATCGTCCGACTGGTCATGCATGAGTGTATGCTTTAACACCCCTGGAAGCCGCAGAAGACAATAATGTGGTTTCAGGTACACATTTCTGAACTTCTTCTTTTTAAATTGCATTTTCTGTTTCTTAGTTATTGTAAGCTATTAATGTGATGCATATAAACAATTTAGGCACATTATATTTTAATGACCAGCCCTGCAATGTGTTATTCGACACTAGTGCTAGTCATTTGTTTATTTCTAACACTTTTCCAATATTCTTAAGCCACACTCGTACAATTTAGCAAAATCATTAAGTGTTGGACTTCCATCTGAAGCCCAAGTCAATGCTCATAAGTTTTCTAATGTTAGAATCCCATTAAATGATTAGGAGATTGACTCCAAATTAATTATCCTGCCATTAGCAAACTTTGATATCATCCTTGGGATGAATTAGCTCAGTGACAATAATGCCGTGATAAATTGCCTTAAGAAGAAAGTCACTCTTCATTCCCAGGGCAAGTTTGAAACCTTTATAAAAAAAGTCAGTACACAACTATATTTAATCAATACTATTAAGGCTGAATGATTGATCAATAAGGGTTGTGATGCTTTTCCAGTCACTATGATGGGCAAGCAAAAGAAAGTATTTCTCTCTCTAATTGTAAAGTAGTTACAGAATTCACCGATATATTCCTAGAAGATTTGCCTGGTGTACCTCCTCCCAGAAAAGTTGAGTTCTATATCGAATTAATTTCGAGCACCCAGCCTATATTAAGGCTACGTACAGAATGGTGCCTAAGAAACTTCAAGAACCCAACGAACAGTTACAAGAGCTTTGAATAAAGGCTTTATTAGCCCAAGTATGTCTCCTTGGGGAGCGCCCATTTTGTTCGTAAAGAAGAAAGATGGATCTATGCGAATGTGCATAGATTACCGTGAACTAAATAAATTCACCATAAAGAATAAAAAGCTGTTATTTTCTCTAAGATCGACCTCAGGTCTGGATATCATCAATTGTGAGTAAAAGAAGATGATGTAGGAAAGACAGCTTTCTGTACTGGTTATGGTCATTTTGAATTTTTAGTGATGTATTTTGGACTCACTAATACGCCATCAATTTTCATGGACTTGATGTTGCGAGTTCTTAAACCATATTTAGACAAATTCGTAATCGTCTTTATCGATAATATTCTCATTTATTCTCCAAACTTAAAGGATCATGAAGATCATCTAATGTTAGTATTTGAAGCTCTGCATGAACATCACTTGTATGCCAAGTTCTCCAAATGCAAATTTTGGCTTAAATCTATTGCATTTTTGGGGCATGTAGTTGATGCCTAGGGTATTCGTGTAAATCAAAATAAAGTAAGCGCTATTCAAGACTGGGTTCAGCCTAAGTTAGTCACAGATATCAAAAGTTTCTTGGGATTACCTAGACATTACAGGAAGTTTGTTAAGGGCTTTTCCTAGATTGCCTCACCTTTGACTAAGCTAACTCAGAAAGCTGTTTCATTAATTTGGAGTCTAGAATGCGAAGAAGCATTTCAAACCCTGATGGACGCACTCTCTACCGCTCAAGTACTTGTTCTGCCCAAGGAAGGCTTGGACTATCAAGTATACACCGATGCCTCTGGAATTGGACTAGGTTGTGTATTAATGCAAGAGGGTAAGGTAATCACTTATGCCTCTCATCAGTTGAAACCCCACGAGAAAAATTATCTAGTTCATGATCTTGAACTTGCCGCCGTAATCTTTGCTCTAAAAAATTGGCGTGACTATTTATATGGAGTTCAGTGTTTAATCTTCACTGATCATCAAAGCTTGAAGTATATCTTCACTCAAAGAGTACTGAATTGTTGTCAGAGGAGATGGTTAGAACTCATTAGTGAGTATGATCTGAGCATTCAGTATCATCCAAAAAATGAATATGTAGTGGCCGATGATCTTAGCCGCTGTGCTACTTTATCTTCCATGATTGCCTCCAGTTCCTTAAAACAAGAATTTTGTAAGCTAGAGATTTCTTCAGTCAGTGGTGATATGCTAAGTTCGCTTCTAGTAAACATCAGTATGGAACCGACATTCGACAGAGATGTCTCTATCTTTCAAACAAAAAATGATGATTATCTGAAATTCAAAGCAGATATTGAAGGTGGTCATCGTCATGATTTGAAAATGCATAATGGTGTAATTTATCAAGGTAATCATTTGTGGATTCCAAAATCCATGCATCGTGAAGTTTTGATTGAAGGCCATAATTTTGGGTATCACATTCACCCAAGCAGTACTAAGATGTACCAGGATTTGAAGCAATTGTTATGGTGGCCCAGTATGAAGAAAGATGTAGCCAATTTTGTGGCTAAGTGTCATACCTACAATTTGGTAAAGGCTGAGCACCAAAGACCTGATGGTCTTCTGCATCCATTAGAATTTCTTGAATGGAAATGGTTCGATATATCTATGAATTTTGTCATGGGATTGCCTCGCGCAAGATCGGGAGATAATGAATTCTGGGTTATAGTAGACCGTTTAACTAAATCAGGGAACTTTCTTTCTATCCATCATCTTAATTCTATTGAAAAGCTAGCAAATCTCTATATCAAAGAAATTGTCAGGCTGCATGGTATTCCAAAATTAATCATATCTGACAGAGATAACAGATTTACTTCTAAGTTTTAGCAAGCTGTGCATCAAGATCTGGGTATTACTCTAGTTATGAGTACAGCTTTTCATCCTCAAATGGATGGTCAGACTGACAGAGTAAATTAAGTTCTAGAGGATTTGCTTAGGCTGTGTGTTCTTGATTTTGCTAGTTCCTGGGAAGATCAAAATTCGTTAATGGAGTTTGCCTACAATAACAATTATTAGGCTAGCATTAAAATGGCTCCCTATGATGCATTGTATGATAGAAAATGCAGTACTGCGTTATCTTGGTCAGAAACATGAAGCGTTATGCTTTTTGGTTCAGAGTCAGTTGAAAAAATTGACAAGAAGATTCACTTAATTCAGCAGAGAATTTGTTCAGCTCAAGATTGCCAGAGCAAGTATCATGATGCTCATCATCATCTCCTAGAATTAAATGTTGGAGATTCTGCCTATTTGAAAGTCAGTCCAATGAAGGGTGTCTATAGATTTAGTGTGGTAGGGAAACTCAGTTCCGACTATGTTGGACCTTTTGAGATTTTGGCTAAAGTAGGGTCATCTACCTACAGGTTGAATCTTCCTGATGATTTTGCAGTTGTTCACAATGTGTTCCATGTATCATCATTAAGAAGGTGTCTTAGAGACCCTTGTCATCTCATTCAGCTTCCAACAGTAGAAATCCAACCTGATCTTTTTTATGCCGAAGAACAAAAAAGTCTTAGCTTGTGATCAGAAGCAACTAAGAAATTGTTCAATTAGTATGGTCAAAATCCAGTAGAAGAATGGATCTTTGGAAGAATCTACTTAGGAAAAAGAAGTGGAAATGTGCAATAAATATCCACAGCTCTTTAAGAGTTCAAGTAGTGTTCTTTTCTTTCCTATCTATTTCATTTAAATTTGTAGTACTTATAATACTTTCTTCACTGAGTGATGTCAGGGATGACATCATTCTTAAGTGGAAGAGTCTCTAACAACCGTAGTTGTTACCCTAGCTAAATCTAGATTAATTAAGCTAAACCAAGTTCTAATTTTGATTCCATTAGACTCATTGAGTCAGTTAAACCTAACCCTATAAGTTTAGGATCAATCAGAGCATAATTGAGAATTTTAGTATTTATGCATATTTTTGAGCCCTGAAAAATACTTCAATTAATTTGATCTCCAAAATAAAATCTGACTTTATTTTTGAATTCCTCATGCCTCAATTAGCTAAAGGTGATATTTTAAGAATTTTTAGAGCTCATTTAGTCCTAAATTCAATTTATTAAATTTAAGGAATTTTAATTAATTAATTAATAAGAAATAAGAAATTAAATTAAAATTTAATTTAAATAATTATATCCAGGATTCATTGTCGGGACCGCGGCAGATCCGCTGCGGGGTCCTGATAGCGGCTCAACCATGTTAGCCAATGGATGTGCTTGCACGAATCACAGCACAGGATCAAACGACGCTGGATCATATCGCTAAGGACTCATATCGCCCGTCGGATCGAGTAGCCGATCAAACGATCAGTAACGCACCAGCGGTCTATTATCCTAAATCATCATCAGGCTATCCATCTCCAATGACTTTGCAATCAGAAGGATGCCAAGGACCCCACCCTGTTCACCTTCATCTCGGTGAGATCCTCGACCCGACAAAAAAAATTTACTAGTACGAGTCACGTCGATCCTGTTTGCCACTCCCCTACCATGTCACCTAGACCATTAAGAACTTACCGTTTCTGGCCAAGCCACCTTGGCAACCTGGAAGCTGGGGAGTAGCCCCATTTTGGCCGAGTAGTGGAGATAGCTCGGGCCGAGCCTGAGTCATGGCTGTTGACCTCAGTACCACCCCTGGACCTTCCCTCAAGTTATAATAATCACTTAGGAATCACAGCGAGCCCATTTGCTCACTGTGATCGCCTAAGTTCCTTGCGGCACTCCTCATGATATTCCCGACGACCTCGGCTGATCCTGCTGCATATCGCTGATAGTGGGAGAGGTTTGGTATTCAAACCCCCAGGCATCTAAGTGGAGTTCAAGTATCCCAGTGTTCCCTGATGTGCGCGGTCATTGTCTCTCCTTCTCAGCTCAGGTATTGCTATTACCCCTTATGTTGTCAAGCTGAATTTAGTTAGGCTCCTCGTTAATTAGCCCTAGATGCTGTGACAGGATCATACCCCAGTGTCCCAACAGTCTGCTAAAGTAATGGGGAAGATTGGCAGTGGACCAGATGGCGTGATCATCATCTGAAGGTGCATAAATAGTCGGCCCTTGGTCGAAGAATCGGGGTGATTCCTCGAAGCATTTGGTCCCTATTTATCACCCCAATGCTTCCTGGAGTGATTGTAGACTAGTTGCAATCATTGGGCTCGACCTGATCGATCGATTCGACTGGAATTGATCGACTCAGAGCGAACCTACGTCCATAAAATGCCGCAAGTAGCACCCTATTGATCGCTCCATGCTCGAGACCAATTGAGTTGCCCAATCGATGCCCCTTCAATCCCTGAGCGTGTAGGTCTAGAGCCCAGCTCGCATTATTAGCTCTGTGAGGAGAATTCAATCCCCATAAGTATGCCTTAGGAGTCATCTCGGCCGAGTAGCACCCCAGCATGCTAATGCATCTCCGATGGGGGTTCGTAGTTCATTCGACGCGTCTAGGGCCACTGAAGGTGTAGCCATCAAGATCCTGGCGTGGCATGGTCTGAGCGTGGAGAATTTTGCGGTTAAACCTAACCCTATGGATCGGGTGTCGAGGAGTCTTCGTGATGACGACGACTAGTGCTGGATCAGGCCAGACCGAGCCCCGACCTGCGCAATTTGGATTTTGGGCTGTTGCATTATTTAAGAATTTCTGGAATTATATTTTTTATATTAAATATCTAATAAATCAAAAACCTATGGTGCTGATTTAAATAAAAATACATATTTAATTAATGAAATAACTTCAGTTATACTTATCTAAATGGTATAATCCAATATACCATTTTAATCAAAAAAATATAAGGAATAATAATATAAAATAAAATAAAGGATCCAATGGTTAAATTTTAAGTTATTGCCTAATATTTCTCTATTTGTATTTAAATCATAATAAATTCATTTAATGTTGAAAAATTTTGATTAAGGTCTTTGATTGCTTATGAGACTATAGAGGACCTATGTAGACCATTAAAAGTAATTTAAAATATTTAATTTTGTTAATCACTCCTTAATTACACTAAAATGGGATTAGTGAATTAAGCCTTGGATTAGTCTCTGATTTTGATGAATCTAGTTCCTCATGCTTTAATAGGTATAGTAGAGCCTATAAATGTGTTTGGATCTTCCTAGAATGCCTTAATTCCATTAATCATTTTAATTAGCCTTAAGGTGTGATTAGTGAGAATTAAGCTAATAATACTATCAAATTCTAAGTTAAGTGTCTTATCCACTTCACTAATCAATATGAAGTCTATTAAAATAGACTTGAATTAATTTAGAGGATTAAATCTTAAAATCCCATTTTTTTCCCTTAAGAGGGGCATTTTGGACATTTTGACCAAAATAGGTTTAAGCACCCCTTAAAGCCATGAAAATTCCAGTAAAGTATCTCTAATTAACTCATTAGCACCTTTCTGAAATCTCATGTGGATAAGGGTGAAGTTAAGTAATGAAATCCTAAAGAGTTCTAATTAAGATCTTAAGAGTACTCAATAACACTTTCTTAAGAGAGCAAGCCTAAATAGCTTTAATACTAAATCTCTAGTTTAATTACTTTATTAAGTTGATTCATAAACTACATATCTTAAGTAAAAATTTTTGTAAAAGCCTAAGTCTAGTTCTTAGTTGAGATATAAAGCGATTAAACCTTAGATCTTAAATCTTAGATCTTAGAGTTTAGATCGTCTACTTGAATTGGATCATCTTATTTGGACTTCCTTAATTGATTAATTGTTTAATCCTTTTGAAACCTTTCTGTGGGTGTAAGATTTATTCAACCTATAGAATAATGCAATTATCCTAAAGATTGAATATAGATCTTAGATTCTTAGTTTCCAATTGATTATTTTATCTTATAATATTAGAATAACCTTTTATTAAGATCTTAGCTTCTAATCCTTGAACTTATAAGATTCTATATCTTTAGTTTATGCTTGAGTGTGAACCTTAGATCATTATTAGGATATCACCTTGGATTCAGGATTTGAACCTCATATGTGGAGTTTAAGTCTGGAATCCTCAATCTTGATTTACTTGATCAAGATTTATGTTAAGTGAGTATAATAATAATAATTATGCCATTGATTTATTTACTTTAAGCCTTTATAGTCATCACTTGATTTTAAATTAGAACTTGTTAAGATCTAAGGTTAAACATTAAGGTCGTGAATCTGAGATTATACTAGATAGCTGGATATTGGCGATCCTAAGCTTGTATCTTCTCAGAATAATTAGATTTGGATAGTTTAGACAACAATAGATATCACATAAGTCTAGTTAAGTCTCATGCTTACTTTGACTTTGATTGCTCTACACACCTTGAATATTGATGCTTATTCCTTGATCATAATAGGAGAGCTTAGGATCTAAAAGAAACATCCTAAATTAGTATTTGCAAAGCATAACATTCACTTAGTTCTTTCAGTGCATTCAATCTAGAAAGGTATGTCCTAGCCTAGTCTGCCTCCTCAATTTTAGTTTTGTTATAGAATAGACTCGGACCTAGTCCAGTGCTTGGCTAGGATGATACATGTCTTATTCTATATGTTCAACTCGGACCTAGCTCTGATGATGCCTAGGATGGACACATATTGAACTTTCTGTTTAGAGGCCCTGTATGGCATGTTTCTATTATGGAAGTACTATGTCTTAGGCTTACTCTTACTTCAGTTCAATTTCAGTGCTTATTTTGCTTTGCCACATGCTTCGGTGGCCTTACTTTTTGGTGCTTTTAGTCGCTTTGCCACAAATCTCAGCGACTTTACTCTTTAGCTCATTTATGCTCTTAGCTTGCTTTTGCCACATGCTTCAGTGGCCTTTCATGTATATTAAATTTGCATGCTTGTGTACGTGTTCTTATTGAGTAGTTAATAAATATTGGCATGTTTAGGATGCTAGTTTGTATGTTCATTTCAGCGCCTTTCAGTACAATTTACTTTTATAAATTCAGCATGTCTTCTGTGATCATAAGCATGTTAGCATCAGTTTATGTTAGTACTTACACTTATTTTTCTCTTTAGCCTAACCTTCTTTAGTTTCATATTTTGAACATACTTGATGATCAGTTATAAATGAATAGTTTATAGCCATTTATTCTTTGTAGCTTGATGCACCCTATATTGCTTGCATATTTAAAGTAGTTAGTGTGTATCTTTAAATATTCAGTTCACTTTAATAGCCTAAATTGTACTTAGACAATTTCTCTAACTGTAACATTTTTCTTTTGTTGGCTCAGGCCCTAGCATGTATGATACTGATAAATGTCAGATTTGGAGCTGTTAGTTGGTGGTTCTGCAAGAGAGGAGCCAGTGCACGAGGAGGATCTTCCTACTGTCATTTAGTTAGATTTTTTCTTTTCTTGCAGTGAGATTGAGAGATCTTTTCTTTCTTTTAATTAATACTCTAGTAATTAAACAATTCTAGATGTATTTAGTTTCTGCACTTTGAGATGTATAATTAAACATTTCATTTGGTTAGAAGCCCATGCTACAGCGATCTCAACATGAGTTACTAATGCTACGGTGCGTTGTAGCGGATCCATCCTAAGAGCTCGGCTCTACCGCATGCCGTAGCAGGCCAACATGAAGAAAAAGACTTGGAAAGAAAGATATAAAGCAACCTACTGCAGCTCGCCCAAGTGTGCTGCAGCGCTCTCGAGCGGAGTCTTCCTGAGAGCTCGGCGCTACTGTGCGCCGCAGCAGGCATCCTTATAGAATGTATTCTATAGAATAACTACTGCAGCATGCCCAGGCATGCTGCAGCATGCCGCAGCGCCAAACATAGAAATTCCCAGCCATTGTATTTATGATAGCCTAGGGAAGGTCAGAGAATCAAACCATTGGTGTTCCCCCACCATTTGAAAACTGAAGACACATTATGTTCTGCTACCACCAAAAAGAATAACAGAATATAGATTAATTTCTTGCCATGAATACAAGGAAGGGGAAGAGAAGCCAGAATTTAT
The DNA here is from genome assembly GCA_016760335.1 of Gastrodia elata. Classification (NCBI taxonomy): domain Eukaryota; kingdom Viridiplantae; phylum Streptophyta; class Magnoliopsida; order Asparagales; family Orchidaceae; genus Gastrodia; species Gastrodia elata. Next base: position 14,390,076 of record CM028678.1, on the reverse strand, counting down.
GCCAAGGGGTTGAGAAAGATCACTATACATACTACCTATTAAAATTATGGCAGGGTTCCCAATTTTGACACTCATTGGTCTGAAAGGAGAAGCAGGTGTGAGAAGAAGAAGGTGACCACACCAAAGAGAAATTTGTGATCCATTCAAGGGAAGGGAAGGAGATTACACAAAGGAGCTAGATAAAAAAAGGGAGAAGGGAAAGGAGAAGATCCAGTGAATGTTACCCGGCAGTTCCTAGTACTCTTCTTAACTTATCTTATAAATTTTTGTTTAGTTTGAACCATGAAAGGGTTCAAGTCCTTACATGTTATTTCTTGTATGTTCATTGTAATAGAGAGCTAAACCCTCCTTGAGGAGGGTTAGGATGAAATCATGTGATGAGTAGGGGATATAAAGGGTGTTGATGTAATTTTCTACAATGAAAAAAATGTGTTTAATTTTCTATATATTCTATGCTTGTGAATTAATGTTTTGGAATGTATGCAAATTGCTAAGTCATTTAAACAGTCTAGATCTAAAGGAAATGTGCATAAATGTCCTCCCCGCGACATACTGTTGCTGAGTAAGGATTTTCGGTGTAAAACACCTCTGGTTTTGAATTGAAAGATGGCTTAGCAAATAATCATCTTGAGCTCCAAGGCTCACCAATTGGTCTAGAGCATGGGTATGAGTACAATCATATATTAGAGCTATATGATAAGCTCTTGAGCCAAACGACACCACTCCTTGAGCTCAGCCAAGAGGTTGATGCTTGCGAGCCAAGAGCCACCAATCAAGCTCCGCAGCTTAGCAGACATTGAAGGAGGAAGAGGGCAACGATAACTCATAAATGACGTGACATAGTCCATGAGATCCGATGAGTGCTCTTCCTTAGCTAAACTATGTATGATGCGCAAGAAAGGTAGTTGGTGGAAATCAATTCTTGTGAGATCACAGAACTGAATTATTGTTTTTGACAACCTAGACATAGGAATTCTGAAATAAACTTAAGGTGATCTCATAAGAATCTATGTGCTCAGGTTGAACCTAAGAGAGTTCACCTTGTGCACTATATTTGAACTTATAGGAAATAGAGGACCAATCTAAGGAACACAATGTTCTCGTGATTAATTAGCATTATAACAAGTGCCTAAAATTGCATAAATTAATTACAACACCTGTCCTTAAAAATTCACATGCTGATATCCCAACCCCCCCCCCCTTTAAAATCAATTTGCATCTTCATTTAAGTTCTTTGCATTGTTTAATTAAGAACCACCAAAAACCAAAATACCAATTATCTAGACATTACTGAACATAGGTAGAACTTAATAAAAAAAACCACTGTTCCCTTAGAATGATAAAATTTGGAACTCACCATTACATTATTACTTCAGACCACGTACACTTGCGTGCAAGCGCAGACGTGTATTTTACGTTTGTCAAGTTTTTGGCGGCGTTGCCGGAGAACATTTTTTAGTTTTGTGTTAAGCATAATCTGCAAGTAAATAGTGATTTAGACTTTTCTTTATTTTGCATATAATTTTTGATTTCTATAATTATATTTGTGCTAAGTATAGTGTTACCTTAGATTTTAATTTAGGTACTTGTTTGCTGAGACCTTAAACTACTGAACTTTAATTTGTTGAAAACTGACCTTGCTGAACTGTGTTTGCTGAACTTTATTCTACTGAGAACTTAAATCCTGAAGTTATGCTGAATTATATTGTTGATTACTATTTGCTAAATTATAAACTGTTGAACATTGTGTGTGCTGAAGTTCAATTTGCTACAACCTGTTACTGCTGAAATTATATTAGTGAATTGCAATGTTGAATCTAGTTTTTTTTGAACTACTGAATTGAACTTCATTGCTGTAAATGTTCTTGCTAGCTATAATTTTAACTTGCATGAGTAGGAGAAACTTTTCTGAAATATTTTTCAACCTTAAAATAGAAAGAACCTATCTTAGAGCTAGGAGAGAACAAACACTTCTAAATCAACAACAAATTGAAATGGAAAAATGGAAGCAAATCCTAGAGAACTAGTAGGAGAACAAAGAAGTAGAGTGCTAAGAGACAATGCATTGCCTAATGTTAGAGGCATTACCCATGCAATTATTAGACCAAACATAAGCGCCAACAACTTTGAGTTCAAACCCTTAACTCTTAGCATTGTTCAGAACAACCAATTTGGGGGATTAGCCACGGAGGCCCAAATTCACATATCTCAAACTTTATTGAGATTTGTGATACCTTTAGATTCAATGGCGTTTCTGGAGACACTGTCAAACTCAGGATTTTCCCATTTCCCTTGAGAGATAGAGCTAAAAGCTGGCTCAGTTCACTTCCATGTGACTAGATTCACATGTGTGATGATTTGGCTAAGAAATTCTTAGTCAAATATTTCCCTCCGGTGAAGACATCCCGGTTGAGAATTGAGATCACAAAATTCAACCAATGCGAGAGGGAGACACTATATGATGGCAGGGAAAGATTCAAAGAGTGCTTAAGGCGGTGCCCTAATCATGGGTTTTCTCTATGGATGCAAGTTCAAATCTCTTACAATGGTTTGAATGCACTAACGAGGACACTAATTGATGCAGCCACCAGAGGCTCTCTAAGTAGTAAACCTAGGAAGAGGCTTACGACCTTCTGGAGGAGATGTCTAACAACACATATCAATGTCCTACTGAAGGGCATAATCTAGGAAAACAGGAAGTTAATCAACTAAATGAAACCAACCAGATTTCTGAACTCAAAAATCAAATTTACCAATTGAACAAAAGAATTGAATGTATGCAACTAAATTCCATTCACGGGGATAATTGCGAAATGGGAAGTGTCAATGCGATCTTGAACTATAGGAATAATCAGGGAGATAGTAGAAGTGGGTTAGAGCATTCTTTCAATGAATTCATAACTTCCACCCAAGATTTTATGAATAAATATGATGCTACACTAAACCGACATGAGCAACTCTCTTAAAACAAGAAGAAATAGTAACAAAATTGAGCCAAAATTAAAATAAATCATGAACCAATTAATCAAACTTGTCTTAGTAGGAGCAATAAGAGGATGTGAGAACAAGTTAGAAAATTCAATCACCTTGAGGAGTGGTAAAAGAATTGAACCGGCTGTGTTCAAGAAAATTGAGAGAATGTCTAAGGCAATAAGCAAGGGGCCAAGGGAGGAAGAAAATATAAATAGGGAAGAGGAGAAGGAACCTTTGGAGGTGGATCAATCTCATGTAAACAACCAACCTAAAAACACTCCACACATTTCTTTTCCTCAAAGAATGGCAAGAGAGAAATTGGATGTCCAATTTAACAAATTCCTTGAAATATTGAAAACTCTTCATATAAATATTCCATTTGCTAAAGCGTTAGACCAAATGCCCATCTATGCTAAATTCAAGAAAGTCATTCTTTATAAGAAAAGAGAGATAGATGAGAAAGAAACTGTAGCATTAAACAAAGAATATAGTGCATTCCTTGAATGAAAAACTCCCCTCAAAAGAAAAGATCCGAAGAGTTTCACAATCACTTGCACAATTGGAAACCACTCCTTCCAAGAGGTTCTTTGTGACTTAAGAGCTTCCATAAACTTAATGCCACTCTATATATTTAAGAAATTGGGAATTGATCATTTAAAACCTACTTCCATGCTCATTCAATTAGTTGATAGATCTGTGAAAACTGCTATGGGGATTTTGGAAAATGTCCTTATTAAGGTTGACAAATTTGTCTTCCCCGCTGATTTTATCATCCTAGATATGGAAGATGAAAACCAAGAAATGCCTATAATTTTGGGTAGACCTTTTTTAGGAACCGGCAAGACAATGATAGACGTTGATAAAGGGGAGTTGAGTCTATGCAGTGAGGGAGAAGACGTAAAGTTTAATATAAAGGATGCATTGAATCACCCAAGTAGGCCTAATTAAGAGTGTTGGAGAGTTAATATGTTTGAAGAGGTGCTGATGTTGGAAGATGTGGAGGAGCTTGACTTGGATATAGATGAGGAAGTTGTAGATCTTGAGGGAGAAGGTGAGATTGAGGAACTAGTTTAGGAAAGAAAGAAAATACAACTGTCCATTGATGAACCTCCTGAAATAGAACTAAAGCCTTTACCAATTCACTTGAAGTATGTTTATCTCGGGGAAGGAACTTCACTACCTGTGATAATCTCTGCACTGTTGTGCCAAAATTAGGAAAATCAATTATGTAAAATTTTGAGAGATCATTAAAGGGAAATTGGGTGGAGTATTGCTAATTTAATGGGGATTATCCCAATTGTGTGCATGCACCGTATTCTCTTAGAAGATAACTCCAAACCCTCAATCAAACCTCAAAGGCGCTTAAACCCAAACATAAAAAAGGTTGTTCACAAAGAAATAATCAAGCTTTTAGATGCTGGAAATATCTTTCCAATATCTGATAGCCCTTGAGTGAGCCCTATTCATGTGGTGCCTAAAAAGAGTGGAATGACAATAATCTTAAATGACAATAATGAATTAATCCCTACTCGAAAGGTGACTTGTTGGAGAGTTTGTATAGATTATAGGAGATTGAATAAGGCAACCAGGAACAACATTACCCTCTCCCATTCATTGACCAAATGCTCGATAGGTTGGCAGAAAATCCTTATTTCTATTTTCTCGATGGTTATTCAGGTTAAAATCAAATTTTAATAGCTCCGGAAGATCAAGATAAAACAACTTTCATCTGCCCATATGGAACCTTTGCATTTTGAAGAATGCCTTTTGGCTTGTGTCATGTCCAGCCACCTTCCAACGATGCATGATGGCTATTGTTTCTGCATGTTGGTAGTGATTGAAAATCTCCCTCCACCCACTAATGTGAAGGGAAGTAGAAGTTTTCTTGGGCACACTGGTTTTTATAGGAGATTCATTACAGACTTCTCAAAATTAAGCTTACCGTTGTGCCAACTTTTAGGAAAGGATGTGGAGTTTAATTTTGATGAAAACTGTGTAAAAGGATTCAATGCTATAAAAATTGCTTTAATCTCAACTCCCATAATTTCTGCCCCTAGCTGGAATCTTCCTTTTGAAATCATGTGTGATGCAAGCGACCTTGCTATAGGGGCAGTCCTTAGTCAGCAGAGGGAAAGAACTTTTTATTCAATTTACTATGCTTGTAAACTCATGGATGATGCCCAAAAGTATTATGCTACCACTGAAAAAGGTTTTCTTGCTATTATTTTTGCTTTCAACAAATTCAAGTCTTATCTCATTGGGTCTAAAATATTTGTGTATACTGATCATGTTGTGATTAAATAACTCTTTCAAAAGAAAGAAACAAAACCATGCCTCATACATTGGGTTTTGCTTCTACAAGAGTTTGATCTTAAAATCTGGGATAAAAAGGGGAGTGATAATGTGGTAGCTGACCACCTTTCAAGATTGACCCATCCGACTCTTAATGAATTGAATGATATTAGTGAGGCATTTCCTGATGAAAAACCGTATGCAATTGCTTCATCAAATCCCCCTTGGTTTGGCGACTTTGCAAATTACCTTTCAGAAGGGGTTCTCCCAGAACTTTTAAGCTTTTAACAAAGAAAGAAATTCTTCACTGACATAAAAAATTACTATTAGTATGACCATTTCCTTTACAAATGCTGTGCTAATTAACTCTTGAGGAGATGTGTTGTAGCGCCCCGCCCCGTCGCCGCGCGCAAAGGTTACAATTATAATCAGATCGGCAGTGGAGTGGTGCACCACTCCGGAAAACAAGCATAACCCATCTTCCTGAATAGGCTAACTAAAACTAGCCACATTGAAGGGCTGCTGACTGGAAACCAAGAATAGGATCGAGAGTTAATACTTAAGATAAGTATAGGATACTTGCCTTAAGTATTAGACATATATGTACATTTGATTTAAAGAAGTAAATATGAATCCAATATACATTATCAATATATCAGCATTTCCAGTATGCTGATCACATCACAATACTAAGTATAATAGTAGAATAATAGAGTGCAAAAGCTAAAATAAAACATCTAGAATACATTCATCATAGAGCAGTAGTAAACATTCATCTCAGAAAAGAAAAGTAAAATACATCCAAAATTATTACAAACTGATATAAATTACACAAAAGTAAAGTCTATCTGAAGCATTAAAGCAGTAAAGTAAAATGTAGAAGACAGGTTCACAAAGGATCCATGTACTCCTCTTGGATCTCCTATAAATCCTCTGGTCCTGCCTCAACAAGCTGCTCGGGATCTAACAAATTCCCGAATCCCAATAATACCCCGTGTTAGACAAGAAGTCTAACACACGCTACTAAATTAAGCAGTACTAAAGTAAATACACATAAACAGTAGAGTAAAAAAAATTGTACAAAACAGTAAAACATTGAACCACTGAAAATGTAAAGATTAAACAAGGTAAAAAGGAACTGAAAGCTAAATGCTGAAAGTAAGTGAAACATCAAATGCTCAGAAACCAAGGTAAAAATGCCCAATATTGTACTATATGTCACCGGGATAATGCATCTAAATATGCCAAAACTTGGTATGCCACAGATATGTAACAAAACTATCACTGAAATGCTATGAGTTGTATGGGCCAATGTATACATACACCCAGTTGGGAAGTCAATACGGTGATGCCGATGCATCCTGAAATTTCCCAGTCGATGTATGCAACATTCTGTAACCCATAATTTGTCACTGATACTCATACATCACCAATTAATCCTTCATCATACTCATGCTCATGTTTATGCCCATGCTGCTATTCTATATGTGGAAAATCTCGAAATCTATAAAAACTTTGAATACCGATGATGAATTCAAGGTCTCCACTAAGCAAAATCCTGCTAAAAGGATTCTGACTCCTAGCTTCTAGAATGATAATTAATTAAAGTTAAAAATTTACTTAAAATTATTAGATGGGATGATTGTATACACATATTTAGCACGTTTGTAAGAAAGGTGATTCTTAACACTTAGTTTGATAAAGCCACCCTAACGATGCGGCCTTCGATAGGAGGCATCGCTCATTGGCGATTTGTATCTCATGCTAAGTTATTAAAATGCCCAAATCACAATCACACTCAGTGTCTTAAAGAAGGTGATTCAAATTACTTAGTTTGTTTGAGCCACACCTATTGAAGCTATCTTCGCTAGGAGGCATCGCTCATTGGCGATTTGTATTTCAATCAAACTAAGAAAGGAGTCCCCATTTAGTACACTCTTAGGATCAATTGATTTACTCTAAGTGAGGTTGTATCTACCTAAACCCGTAGGATAGCCAAAAGATAAATCTTGCTTAGAGTGACTCAACCATTCTCAAATATTACTGAAATACTCCAGTACTATGAATATACTCTTCTTTACCCAACTAATAATCCAGATTTAGACAACTCTATTTAATCATCAAGGGTTTATCAAGAATATTAATTCTTATGCTAAATAGATAAGTGCTATACATGGCTCCAAGAAAATGTGATCAAGGATCACTCAATATAGATTCTACCACAAGGAGAGGTATCTTTCTAATATCTTAAGTGATTCCTACCACGAGGGTTTAAGATCAACTTTTAAGGTTAAGGGATCATCTAAGTTTCTACCTCAATGAGTTATACAAATTCTCCTACCTCAATGTATATTTAATTTAGGTCCTTAAAATATATTAGAGATGATCTTATGTTGATATACTTAAGATCTCACACTCTTAATTCTAATGCTAAGATTCTAGTTTTTACTTATCATTTGGGTTTAGAGTGATCAGATCAGATGATTAAGTCATCTGATCATAACTTATTCTAAGATATGGGATTTAAATCAAGTATACTATTAGAGTTAGATCCATTATGAAATCAATATAATTCTATAAATATTTTCATGCTAATAGTCTTATTTAAGAGAAAAATCAAAGATCTAAAGTTTAGATTCAGATTAAGCAATCACATAGATTTATTATTAACCTTAATATGCCTAATTCAAATGTTTAAGATCAATACCAAATCAGATGTATTGTTAGAATAATATCAATTACATTATCTTATAATCATGTCCATTTAATTAAGGCTTAAGAGTTTGGATCTTAATTAAGTAGGTTAGAGTTTAACACCTACTCATGTCCAATTAAGATCAAGTGTTCATTTATAAATCAAATGTCAAATCAGTGAATTAAGTATGTATTATTGGTGGCAATCTCAGACCTAGATCAAGTCTTAATAGCTTGGTCAAAGTCTTAATACTTCTTAATTAAGATGTTTAAGATCTTCAAATTTAGATTTATTGAAATTATACATTATAATCATGCATACATGGCTTCAATATATCTAACTTACGATCATGAAGCATAATAACAGAAAAATTCATAAAAATAGAAGATAATCAGTGCTAATCAACCCCTAAACCAATGCAAAAGGATTAGCACCTAATTATAAATCTAACCATCAGAATTTCATACAACTTGGCATATATGTTATTTTTTATCTTATAACTAATTAGAGACTAAGTTTGTTAAGATCTAAAGATTGGAAACCCTAATTTTTACTAATTAAGGTTTAATAAGCTTAGGGCATAAGTTAAAATACAGAGATAAAAAAAATAAACCACTTAGCACATTCATTCTATTAATCAAAAGGAAACTAATGGCACCCTAAATATATAATTTTATTAAGTGGTTATGCTAATCAACCCTAATCAAGATCTATAATAATTAGGCAAGTAGAAATTCTAACCATTAGATGTTCAATATTATTTTATATTCTTATTTTCTTGAGGATTTTCTGATCAATTTGATATATAATATCATAGGGTTAGGACCAGTGGATTGAAAGTTATTTAATTAATACATTATGTATTTTATTTAAATATTTTCCTATGATTGGATTAATTGGATTATTTTCCTTAAGGAAAATAAATCCAATTAATTGGATTTATTTTAAACGGGCTCAGCCCATTAGCCGAACCGCACGAGTCGACTGGGGCCAGAGGAACCCGACACTATTGTGCAGTGTGGGTCATGAGCTGACCCAGCCCTCACAGTGCCATCATCCCCAACCCTCCTTCCCGATACCAAGGGAATTAGAGTTCGCTTCCGTGACAAAATTCTGAGTGCTTCGACCACGCCATGACCCCTAATTGATCCTCACACCATCAGTAGGCCAAGATGCTTCAATTGAACCCCTTAGCCCCTTGTGAGGTGGTCGAGGTAGCCTGGACCTTACTCACCCAAGAGGCTTTGCCTCAGAGCTACTATGGGGAGATAATTCTCCCCACAGAGGCCAAGCCAGACCCAGGGCTTGATCCCAACACCATCTGGGAGGTGAGGCAGATCGAAGCCCCTGGTCTGAGAACCTGAGGTGGGCTGGAATGCCAAGACCTTACTCACCCGAGCCGTTCCTTAAGGACTTAGCCCGATCGATTGATTTGATCAATCGGGGCTTGCTCAAGGCGCAATTTCAATAGCCTTGAGTTCGAATCGATAATACCTAGCTGTACGCATCAAAAGAAGAAAGTTTCGAGCCTCAGGAGAGCCTAATATCAGCAGTTCGAGAGTTTCTGGATTGCCTATGCAAGCTCGAATAGACGGTAATGGCGGAAGAGAAGACAGCAGAGAATTGAGGGCAATTAAGCAGCAAAGGAGTAGAGGGAGGATTGCTGAGGCTATTTATAGCCTCAGACGAGTCCAGGGAAGTTTCCAGGGAGTCGGCTTGAGCTGGGGAGGACCCAAAAAGTCAAGCCATGGTCGAGCTCTCGAATTTCCAATTTGAGCTTGGCCGGGCCACGTGGCCCAATTGGGGCACCTCGCCATAATGGGAGGATCCCCAACGGCTTGCTGAGCTGGAGGCGCGAGTGAGAGACAAGGGGGGCAGCTGGCAGTATGGGGAGGATCTTGGTCGGGCGAGCGAGCGAGTGGGGATGAAGCTCCACAGTCGTGGGAGGGTTCGGAGCCGTCTGATTGATCAATCATAAAGGAGCGATGGTCCCGATCCTCTAGATCCTAACAGGTAGATCCGATTGAATCCGCACTGTAGGATTCATGGGACGCATCCAACGACAGATTCATGGTTTCACTGGATCTAATCCTAGCCGTCCAATAGATAAGTGCGACGATTAGATTTGTGCGACTCCGCTATCGTGTGACCCGGGCTCTGTAGCAGATTGCCTGCGGTCCGCACAGCGGATCCCAGCAATTAATTTAGTTTAAAGGTATATTTGTAATTTAGAAAAGTTAGGAACCCTTTTAAGCAATTAGTCCACTTTAATTAAATGTGAATTATGGCCTAAATGATTTTCAAATTTTACCAAACTTTCACCTTGTGGGGCCCCCATACTGACAATAAGGAATTACGGTGCTCAAACTATGGCAAATCCCCAACTTAAGTAAAGTAAGTTGAACCCAACTTGCCTTAAGGCAAGGACTTGTCACCAAGTGCTATAACATTCATCAATATAAATATCAAAGTGGCGAAAGCAATATAAAATAGAGTAACATCCACAAGCATACATAGTAGGAAAAGAAAATGCAATATAGTAACTCATCACAATATAGATAGTAAAGTACATCCAAAAAGTTAATTATTACAAACTGAAATGAATAACTGAAAATGAAAGACTCTCGTCCTCACTGGAATCAACAAGACAAAACAAGCTAGACAGCAGCTGGAAGGTCCGCCTCCTGAATTGGCTCCTCCTCAGTGACACTGCCCACGAACATTTCTGAATCTGACATTTTTCGGGTATCACAAATGCCAGGGCCCCAGCCAAAAAAATCAACAAAAGTTACAGTTAGACAATTGTCTAAGTACATTTTAGGCTATTTAAAGTGAACTGAATATTAAAGGATATCACATTTAATTTAACTACACATGCAGCGGTAAAGGGTGCAACAAGCTATGCAAGAAAGGGATTACTATAAACTATCTATTTATAGCATGCAACATGTATGTGAAGTGATGTGCAAAACACTAAATAAGCAAGGTAAGGCTAAAAGCAAAATAACTGCAGCTACTAAATAAACATGATCCTAACATGATTATGATCGAGGTAAAACATGATGAGTATAAAAGAACACAAGTAATGAATACGATAAAATTCTAGCATCCTAAACATGCCATTTATACATATATCTAAACTATAAAATATACATACAACATGCCGATTAATTTGAAAAGAAAGGCCACTAAGACATGTGGCAAAAGCAAACCAATGTATAACATATAAAGCCACTGAGACATGTGGCAAAGTGAGCAAATACTGAAAATAAGGCCTCTCAAGCATGTGGCAAAACAAACCAGAAAACCAAAACAATATAATACAGCTAAAGTAGTAATATGCCTAAGTCCTAGTACTGCCATACCAGCCAATAGGCCATACAGGGCCTCCAATATCAATCAATCAATCCCCAGCCTAGCCATCCAAATGTGCTAGGTCTGAGTCCAGTCTATACAATACTACTACTGAAGAGGCAGACTAAACTAGGTCATATTCTACTAACTGTGACAAAACAAAACTGAATGATATGTAAATTCAATACTAGCTTAGGATACACCATCCTAAGTTTTTTCCTATCATGCTCAAGGGCTAAAGCGCAAAATCCAAGGTATGCAAAGAAATCTAATCAAAGTAAGCAAGAGACTCAATCTAGACTTATGTGATATCTGTTGTTGTCTAAATTACCAAATCTAACTACTCTGAGAAGGTACAAGCTTAGGATCTCCAATATCCAGCTATCGAGTAGAATCTCAGATTTACGTCCTTAAAGTTAAATATTAGAACTTAACAAGTTCTAATCCAAAATCATGTGACGACTATATAGTTTAAGTAAGCAAATCAATGACCTAATTTTATGAATATTTTACTCTCTTACCAAAATCTTGATTAAATAAATCAAGATTTAAGAATTTAGAACTTAAACCCTATGTTCAGTTCAAATCCCAAATCCCAGGTGATATTCTAACTAGGATCTAGGTTTCTCACTTAATACTCAAATCTAAAGGTAAAGAATCCTACAAGTTGAAAGATTCAGGAAACTAAGATCTTTAGTGAAGGGCCATTCTACTGATTATAAGATAGAATAATCAATTAAGAACTTGAGAATCTGAGATCTATATTCAATCTTTAAGATAACTTCATTATCTTATTGATTGAATCATCCTATACCCACATGGAAGGTTTCAAGGGATTAAACAATCAGTCATTGAAGAGTTTCAATTGGAGGTGGTTTAATTCAACTGGAAGATCTAAGTCTAAGATCTAAGATCTAAATATCTGAAATTTGATCACTTTAGACTTCTAATTAGGGTTTTGACTTAAGGGTTTCCATTTATGACTTTCTTTAGATCTAATTTCATAATTAACTATAAGGAGTTTATTAAGGTTAAGAATTTATAATTCCAAGTATTAGATTAATATTAAACCCATTTTGACCTTCATAGGTTAATTAAGATCTAAGGGTCTGAGTTTTGATCACTTTAGACCTTAAGCTAAGATTTTACTTAGACCCTTTCTAATTACTTTTCCTTTAACACTTAATTCTTAAATTATGCTTACTAAAATTATTAATAAGATAGTCGACCATTTTCAATATTAAATTAAATAAGTTTAAAGCCAAATGATCCTTTTAAGAAATGCTTAAGATTTAAGTATCTTATTTAAGGACTAAATGAAGATTTCATGTATTAATGATCACATTATCACTATCCTTCTCCTAGGAATTCAGAGAACATTTCCAATCTATATTATAGTAGCTTACTGAAATTTTTAATCCTTAGAGAACACTAAATCACATTTTGGCCAAAATGACCAAAATGCCCCTCTCAAGGCTAAAATTGGGATTTTAGGGTTTTATTGTCCTAATTTGTTCTAATCTATTTTAAAACATTTCATATGACTAAATGAAGTGGGAAACACCCTTGTATTAGGTTTTGATGACCTAAATGATCTTGATTAGCACTAATCACCTAATTAAGGCACTTATGATGATTAGTAAATTTAAGGCACTTTAGGGCAATCCAACCTTACACTTAGGTTATACTAGGTCTAATATGATATTAGGAACCATTCCCACCCAAATCAGAGGCTTAATTAAGTTTAATTCACTAATCCTTAATTAGGGTGATTAAGTAGTGATTAAGAAAATTAATTATCCAAAATTATTTTTAAAGGTCTGGAATTGTTCCTTATGGTACAAGGAGCAGTCAGAGCCCTTAAACTCACAAATAGGACAATTAATTGATTTTATATGATTTATTTAAAAACAGAGAAGGTTTGACCAATATTTTTAAATCTAACCATTAGATCTGAGATTTTATTTTATATTCAGATGCCTTGAATTTTTCTGATTCAAATGGTATATTGGATCATACCATTTGGATTTGTATAACTAAAGTTACTAAATTAATTTATTCTGAATGTTTATTTAAATTAGAATCATAGGATTTGATTTATTAAATTCAAAACCATTAAAAATGTTATTTAATAATTCGATAATAACTGTGGCCCAAAATCAAAAAGGCGCGGGTCACGGGACGACCCGGCCCAGAACCCGCGACTTCGTCTTCTACCTCTCGACGGGTCCCAAGCCTGTCGAATTTCAAAGCTGAAATTCTCGGCGCTCCGGCGACGACAGGGGCTCAAATCAATCCCTACACGTTCCTTGAGTCGAGAAGCGTCGATTGGACCAAGAACCCCCATCTGGATCCCTCTGGATCAATGGGGTCTAGCTCACCTGATACGTCCTTCTGCAAGACGTCTCAGGTCGCCTGTGAGGGAGAAATTCTCCTCACAGGGACCTCGATTCGACTGGATTTTGATCCCTACAAGTTCATGGGGACTAGACGCGTCGAAACCCCAACCTATCTTAACCCGAGGCACAGCTAATCGCTGGGTCCTTACTCGGACTCAGCCATTGGCTCGATGGCTAGCTCAGTTGATCGATACGATCGACTCGAGCTAGGTTAGCCCTAGGCAACAATCACAGGAGTTTCCTAGGTGGCTAAGGCTGCTTAGACGACATTCAGAGCTCATTCGAGAAGGCAGAAATGAAAGGAGCTTCAGAAGATTTTAATGGAGAAAGCTGTACCTAACTTTGGGTTTACTGGCCTAACTGAGGAAAATTGGAGTACCCTTGAGCTTCCAGGTCAGTAGATGAAGCTCCACAGGGGGTCTGAACACCAGACGGACCCTCTATCAGTGATTCTAGCCTTCAGAAATTGCCGGGAATTCGCCGAGGAAGGTGAGAGCTCTACCGGGTTCTAGCCATCAATTGGGGGATCACAGTGAGCAAAGAGGCTCACTGTGATTCACTCAGGGTATTTATAAGCTCAGGGGCTATGGGGAGTGGCTCCCAGAGCTTGGGTTGGGATGAATGGCTCGGCCTGAGGGGTTCCTTCATTTTTCCCGAATTGGGGGTGGACCGGGCTTCAGGCTTGGCTGGGACTTCTCGGAAAGCAAGGGCAAGGCCGCAATGGTCTTTCTAACGTGGCACGGGAGTGGTAGACCAGCTGGAGGACGTGGCAATATAGGAGGATTCGGCTGTTAGGTGCGGGCTGGGGGAAGAAGACGATCCACAGTACCGGGAGCTGCCGGAGCCGTCTGATGGATCGTTGGTTGACGTGGAACGGTCCAAATCTTTCGACATCTAACGAACGATCGAGGATAAAAGATCAGCCATTGGATCCAATCGGGGAATCAAATGGTTAATCGAAGGTATTTACGGCGGATCGCTTAGATGCCATTGGATCGGGATCTTGAAACCGCAGAACGGTGGAGATTAGATGGATTCATCCAACGGTGCCGGCCGTTGGATCAAGACCGCGGAACGGACGGCCCAGATGGCGCCCGCGGTTTGGTAAGGAGCCGACCGTTGGGGAAGGGTAGATTTGCAATTTGGAATTGTCTAAAACCCTAATTTGCAATTACACCAATTTAAATTAAATCCAAAATGTGACTAAATGACGTCCAAAAATTCCCAAAATTTCACCCTTAGCTAATTTGGGGGTGGGGAACCCAAAAATGAAATCAGATTTCAATTTGGAGATCAAAATAATTTAGGTATTTTTTTTAGGGCTTAAAAATAGCAAAAAATATCAAATTTTCCAATTTAGCTCCAATTGATTTCAAACTTCTAGGTTTAGATTTAAATGACCCATTGAATCTAATGGAATCAAAATCAAACCTTGGGTTAACTTAATTAATCTAGTTTTAGCTAAGGTAATAACCTAAGGTTGTTATAGACTCCCCCACTTAAGAACGATGTCGTCCCCGACATCACCTAAGTGAAGAAATATTCTACTGCGACAATACGAGTTTAGATACAATTGATAGAAATATATGAATAGTACCTGGATTTGCAAAGAGATGGGGATATTTATTGCGCATATTCACCTCTTTCTCCCAAGTAGATTCTTCCAACGATCGATTCTTCCACTGAATTTTGACCATAAGAATGGAACAATTTCTGAGTTGTTTCTGATCACGAGCTAAAATTCTGATAGGTTCTTCGGCATAAGAAAGGTCGGGCTAGATCTCTACTGTTGGAAGTTGAACAAGGTGCGAAGGGTCTCGAAGACATCTTCTTAGTGAGAGTACATGAAAAACATTGTGAACAGCTGCAAAGCCATCAGGTAGGCTTAGCCGATAAGCAGATGACCCTACCTTGGCCAATACTTTAAAAGGTCCAACATAGCGGGGACTGAGTTTCCCAGCTACACCAAATCTGAAAACACCCTTCATTGGGGCTGACCTTCAGATAAGCAAAATCACCCACATTGAATTCTAAGAGACGGTGGTGAGAGTTATGATACTTACTCTGACGATCTTGAGCTGAACGAATTCTCTACTGAATTAACTTGATCTTGCTGCTGGTTTCTTCTACCAACTCTGAACCAAATAGTTGAACACTTCCTGTTTCAGACTAGGCTAGTGGAGTATTGCATTTTCTACCATACAATGCTTCGTACATAGCCATCTTAATACTGGCCTGAAAGCTGTTGTTGTAGGCAAATTCCACTAACGGGAGGTGATCTTCCTAGGAACCAGCAAAATCAAGAATATAGAGCCTAAGCAAATCTTCCAGAACTTGATTTACTCTCTCAGTTTGACCATCCGTCTGAGGATGAAAAGCTATACTCATAGCTAGAGTCGTACCTAGATCTTGATGCACATCTTGCCAAAACTTGGAAGCAAATCTGCTGTCTCTATCAGATATAATTTACTTTGGAATTCCATACAATCTGACAATCTCCTTGATGTAGAGCTTTGCCAACTTTTCTACTGAATCAGTTTGACGAATAGGAAGGAAATGCGCTGATTTAGTTAATCGATCAACAATAACCCAGATTGCATCGACACCGGATTTGGCACGAGGTAATCCCATGACAAAGTCCATGGATATATCAAACCATTTCCATTTAGGAATATCTAGCGGATGGAGAAGACCACCAGGTCTTTGGTGTTCGGCCTTTACAAGATTACAGGCATGACATTTGGCCACAAAATCAGCTACATCTTTCTTCATACCTAGTCACCAAAATGATTGCTTCAAATCTTGATACATCTTAGTACTGCCTGGGTGAATATGATACCCAGAATTATGGCCTTCGACTAAAACCTCTTGATGCATAGACTTAGGGATTCACAATCGATTGCCCTAATAAACTACACCATTCCACAACTGCAAGTCCTGACGATGACCACCTTCGATATCTGCTTTAAATTTCAAATACTCATCATCTTTGGTTTGCGAGATGGAGACATCTCGGTGGAAAGTGGGTTCCACATTAATATTTGCTAATAGCAAACTTAGCATATCGCCATTAACTGGAGAAATCTCGAGCTTACGAAATTCAGGTTCTAAGAAACTGGAGGAAATCATAGAGGTTAGAGTACCATGACGACTAAGAGCATCGGCCACTACATTAGCCTTTCCCGGATGATATTGAATTCTGAGATCATAATCGCTAATGAGCTCCAACCATCTTCTCTGGCGGTAATTTAATTCTCTCTGGGTGAAGATGTACTTCAAACTTTGATGGTCAGTGAAAATCGAACATTGCACTCCGTATAAGTAGTGACGCCATATTTTCAAGGCAAATATTACGGCTGCAAGTTCAAGGTCATGAACTGGATAATTTTTCTCGTGGGGTTTTAGTTGACGAGAAGCGTAAGCAATTACCTTACCCTCTTGCATCAAACACATCCTAGACCGATTCCAGAGGCATTGGTATACACCTGATAGTTCAAACCTTCTTTTAGTAGAACAAGAACTGGAGCGGTAGATAGAGCATCCTTAAGGGTTTGAAACGCTTCCTCACATTCTGGGCACCAAATGAATGGGACAGCCTTTTGGGTTAGTTTAGTTAATGGCAAAGCAATCTGAGAAAAGCCCTTAACAAACTTCCTGTAGTATCCTGCTAATCCCAGAAAACTCCTAAAGTCGGTGACGGACTTAGGTTGAGCCCAATCCTGAATAGCTTTTACTTTGCTCTAGTCTACCGAATTCCCTGAGCATCGACTACGTGCCCCAAAAATGCAATGGAGTTAAGCCAGAACTCGCACTTGGAGAACTTGGCATAAAGTGGATGCTCACGCAAGGTTTTCAACACTAGCCTTAGATGTTCTTCATGGTCTTTCACAGTTTTGGAGTAAATGAGGATATCGTCAATAAAGACAATCACAAATTTATCCAGATACGGTTTAGCACATGCTGCATTAAATCCATAAAGATTGATGGTGCATTGGTGAGTCCGAATGACATCACCAAAAACTCGAAGTGTCCATAACGAGTACGGAACACAGTCTTCCCTACGTCGTCTTCTTTTACCCGTAGCTGATGGTATCCAGACCTTAAATCGATTTTTGAAAATATCACGGCTCCGGATAATTGATCGAACAGATCATCAATTCTGGGCAGTGGGTATTTGTTCTTTATGGTGACCTTGTTCAGTTCACGATAGTCTATACACATACGCATAGATCCATCCTTCTTCTTCACAAATAGAACTGGCGCTCCCCAAGGAGACATGCTTGGCTTAATAAAACCTTTATTCAGGAGCTCTTGCAACTGCTCGTTGAGTTCCTGAAGCTCCTTAGGTGTCATTCTATAAGGTGCTTTGGATATTGGCTGTGTACCAGGAATCAATTCAATGGAGAATTCCACTTCTTTGGAAGGAGGTACTCCAGGCAAATCTTCTGGGAATACATTGGCGAATTCTTTGACTACCTTACAATCAGCAAGGGAGATATTTTCTTTTGTTTCGCCAATCATGGTGACTAAGTAGGCGCTACAACCTTTGACAATCAACTGTTCTGCTTTAATGGCATTTATTAAAAATAACTGCGTGCTAGTTTTTCCTACAAATATTTCAGGCTTACCCTGAGAATGGAGAGTGACTCTCTTTTTATGACAGTTAATCACAGCATTATTGTCACTAAGCCAATTCATCCTGAGGATGATGTCAAGGTTTGCTATCGGTAGAACGATTAGCTTAGCCTGAAATTCTTGATCGTTAATCGGGAGTTTGACATTGCAAAATTTATGAGCACTTAATTGGATTCCTGATGGAAGTCCAACACTCAATTTTTGTGCTAGGTTGCATGCGTGTAGTTTAAGATTATTAGCAAATTGTTCTGAGATGAATGAGTGACTGGCACCCGTATCGAACAATACGTTACAAGGCTGGTTATTGAAATAAAGTGTGCCTAAATTACACAGTTTTGCATTAACAACTTGAAAAGATTTAACATACAGAAAGGCAATGTAACAAGAGAGGTTTAAGAGTGTGTACCTGAAACCACGTTGTTATCTTCCACGGCTTCCATAGGAGTTAAAGCGTATACTCGGGCACGTCCAGTAGGACGATTGTTAGTTTGCCGTCGCTGGAAATTCTGAGAATTGGGAGCTGGTGACTGGGTGTGAGCCACTTCAGGAGCAGGGGCTGGCATTATGGCTAGATTCGGTTCCCTCCGATTCAGTGGAGTTGCCCGGAACACCTGCTTCTTATGATACGGCTTCATTTGAACTCCATCTATTGTTTCCGTGTGGTCGCACTGATAGAATCGATGGCCTGTGCGCCCACAATTAAAACATCTCTGGCCAAAGTGATAACACTTGCCATACGGATGTGGTTTGGCGTAGTTCTGAATTTGTTTAGCTGTAGGTGCAGCTTCCAGCTGATATACTTTCACGGGGTTGGGTCCATTTCTTTTGAAATTTCCTCGCTGGTTCAGATTGGTTTGCGCTTTTCGTTTATGATCTTCCTCAGATTGGTGATGCTCAATCACCTTAGCCATTTCCAGTAGTTTGAAGAAACTAGTTAGACAGAGTGGCACTATTTGATTCTTCAACGAACTTTTGAGTCCACAAAGGAAATGATGACACTTTGCTGACTCAGAATGGGTGACTTCTGGTGCAAAATGGATTAATCTATAGAACTCTCTTTCGTATTCCACCACTGAGCGACTTCCTTGCGTCAACTTCATGATCGTATCTGTAATCATGTTTTGTGCAGACGGGGGAATAAGCTCAGTTTTGAAGGCTTCGACAAACGCATTCCAAGGAATGTCATCTAGTTCATAATTGACGAACTGGGTGGTGAGATGGATGGCTTCAGAGTTTGGAATCTTCAGACTAATTAAATCCTTCTCCACGGCCTTCAGCCAATCGGCTGTTTCAATCGGGGACAAGTTCCCGCCAATGGTTGGAGGCCTTAACCTCAAGAAATTATGGAGGAGATTATCTGCTGTATGGTGTGAAGATGAGGCAACTTGTGGAGCATGGTCTATTGGAGTAGCCATAGTTGCTGGGGTTACACGATCATTTAATAATTTCTGCATGACCAGTGCCTGCTGAGCTTGGTTTTCTAAGAGAGTTTCCACCATGGCTCGTAGAGGAGCCACCTCATCGCTAAAACTACTGGAAGCTATAGTATTTTTGATCGGAGTAACGGTGGGTGGTGATTCAGAATCCATTCTAATTTAATTAAGAACAGAACAGATTCAGAATTTACTCTAAGGAAGGGAAATCAAAATTTCTCATTAATCATAAAATTTAGAAATTTACAATGCCAAACTATAAATCAAATGAAGTTGCTTGAAATTGAAATATCATTTAACCTAACTATCATTTAAACTTTATCAATGTACTCTGCCCTAAAGGCTACACAAAAATCCTCAAAGGTGACTTCTCGCCGCTTCCTATTACGCTTCTTCTCGAGCTTTGCAATAGTCTCGTACCACCATACCCCGGCGTAGTCCACCATCAGGTCAGTCACATTATCTATGTAAAGTGACTCGAGACACTCTATGTGCTCCAAAAGAGACTCTACTCGGCTCAGCCATTCTTGCGCATATACGGGAAAGTTGAGCCCTCGATATACAGTTTGTCGTACAAGCTTTTCCAGGACCAAAATTCCTCTTGATAAAACTCCTTCGATTTTCTAGTTGCTTTCCTGCCTCCATTTGAAGCTACTGTTCTAAGCACTCCTAAAGATACGCTGATAGTAATCTATATCGGACTCTTCAGATCCCATCTGACTCTGGGGGCAGAATTTTACCATATTTGTGTTAGACTATAGATGAATAAATTTATTAGGTTGGGGGTATTCTTCTCTTTCATTGTGCATAGAGTTACTGGCACTACTATGTTATGGATGTCACTTATATTGATGCGTGTATTTCAGAAGAACGATCCATTAGGTAGAAAAGAATCATAGATCCTATTCTGACACCTTATGGTGTTCTCTGATACTAATTGTGGGGCCCCCATACTGACAATAAGGAAGTACGGTGCTCTAATTGTGGCAAATCCCCAACTTAAGTAAAGTTAGACGAACACAACTTGCCTTAAGGCAAGGACTTGTCACCAAGTGCTATAACATTCATCAATATAAATATCAAAGTGGCGGAAGTAATATAAAATAGAGTAACATCCACAAGCACACATAGTAGGAAAAGAAAATGCAATATAGTAACTCATCACAATGCAGAAAGTAAAGTACATCCAGAAAGTTAATTATTACAAACTGAAATGAATAACTGAAAATGAAAGACTCTCATCCTCATTGGAATCAACAAGACAAAACTAGCTAGACAGCAGTTGGAAGGTCCTCCTCCTGAACTGGCTCCTCCTCAGCGACACTGCCCACGAACATTTCTGAATCTGATATTTGTCGGTATCACAAATGCCAGGGCCCCAGCCAAAAAAATAAAAAAAAGTTACTGTTAGACAATTGTCTAAGTACATTTTAGGCTATTTAAAGTTAACTGAATATTAAAGGATATCACATTTAATTTAACTACACATGCAGTGGTAAAGGGTGCAACAAGCTATGAAAGAAAGGGATTACTATAAACTATCTATTTATAGCATGCAACACAATGTGAAGTGACGTGCAAAACACTAAATAAGCAAGGTAAGGCTAAAAGCAAAATAACTGCAGCTACTAAATAAACATGATCCTAACATGATTATGATCGAGATAAAACATGCTGAGTATAAAAGAACACAAGTACTGAATACGATAAAATTCTAACATCCTAAACATGCCATTCATACATATATCTAAACCATAAAATATACATATAACATGTCGATTAATATGAAAAGAAAGGCCACTAAGACATGTGGCAAAAGCAAACCAATGTATAACATATAAAGCCACTGAAACATGTGGCAAAGCGAGCAAATACTGAAAATAAGGCCATTGAAGCATGTGGCAAAATAAACCAGAAAACCAAAATAATATAATACAGCTAAAGTAGTAATATGCCTAAGTCCTAGTACTGCCATACCAGCCAATAGGCCATACAGGGCCTCCAATATCAATCAATCAATCCCTGGCCTAGCCATCTAAATATGCTAGGTCTGAGTACAGTCTATACAATACTACTACTGAAGTGGCAGACTAAACTATGTCATATTCTACTTACTGTGACAAAACAAAACTGAATGATATGTAAATTCAACACTATCTTAGGATACACCATCCTAAGTTTTTCCTATCATGCTCAAGGGCAAAAGCTCAAAATCTAAGGTATGCAAATAAATCTAATCAAAGTAAGCAAGAGACTCAATCTAGACTTATGTGATATCTGTTGTTGTCTAAATTACCAAATCTAACTACTCTGAGAAGGTACAAGCTTAGGATCTCCAATATCCAGCTATCGAGTAGAATCTCAGATTTACGTCCTTAAAGTTAAATATTAGAACTTAACAAGTTCTAATCCAGAATCATGTGATGACTATATAGTTTAAGTAAGCAAATTAATGACCTAATTTTATGAATATTTTACTCTCTTACCCAAATCTTGATTAAATAAATCAAGATTTAAGAATTTAGAACTTAAACCCTATGTTGAGTTCAAATCCCAAATCCTAGGTGATATTCTAACTAGGATCTATGTTTCTCACTTAATACCCAAATCTAAAGGTAAAGAATCCTACAAGTTAAAAGATTCAGGAAACTAAGATCTTTAGTGAAGGGCCATTCTACTGATTATAAGATAGAATAATCAATTAAGAACTTGAGAATGTAAGATCTATATTCAATCTTTAAGATAACTTCATTATCTTATTGATTGAATCATCCTATACCCACATGAAAGGTTTCAAGAGATTAAATAATCAGTCATTGAAGAGTTTCAATTGGAGGTGGTTTAATTCAAATGGAAGATCTAAAGATCTGAAATTTGATCACTTTAGACTTCAAATTAGGGTTTTGACTTAAGGGTTTCCATTTATGACTTTCTTTAGATCTAATTTCATAATTAACTATAAGGAGTTTATTAAGGTTAAGAATTTATAATTCTAAGTATTAGATTAATATTAAACCCATTTTGACCTTCTTCGGTTAATTAAGATCTAAGGGTCTGAGTTTTGATCACTTTAGACCTTAAGCTAAGATTTTACTTAGACCCTTTCTAATTACTTTTCCTTGAACACTTAATTCTTAAATTATGCTTACCAAACTTATTAATAAGATAGCTGACCATTTTCAATATTAAATTAAATAAGTTTAAAGCCAAATGATCCTTTTTAAGAAATGCTTAAGATTTAAGTATCTTATTTAAGGACTAAATGAAGATTTCATGTATTAATGATCACATTATCACTATTCTTGTCCTAGGACTTCAGAGAACATTTCCAATCTATGTTATAGTGGCTTATTGAAATTTTCAATCCTTAGAGAACACTAAATCACATTTTGGCCAAAATGACTAAAATGCCCCTCTCAAGGCTAAAATTGGGATTTTAGGGTTTTATTGTCCAAATTTGTTCTAATCTATTTTAAACATTTCATATGACTAAATGAAGTGGGAAACACCCTTGTCTTAGGTTTTGATGACCTAAATGATCTTGATTAGCACTAATCACCTAATTAAGGCACTTAAGGTGATTAGTGAATTTAAGGCACTTTAGGGCAATCCAACCTTACACTTAGGTTATACTAGGTCTAATATAATATTAGGAACCATTCCCACCCAAATCAGAGGCTTAATTAGAGTTTAATTCACTAATCCTTGATTAGGGTGATTAAGGAGTGATTAAGAAAATTAATTATCCAAAATTATTTTTAAAGGTCTAGAATTATTTCTTATGGTACAAGGAGCAATCAGAGCCCTTAAACTCACAAATTAGACAATTAATTGATTTTATATGATTTATTTAAAAATAGAGAAGGGTTGACCAGTATTTTTAAATCCAACCATTAGATTTGAGATTTTATTTTATATTCAGATTCCTTGAATTTTTTTGATTCAAATAGTATGTTGGATCATACAATTTGGATCTGTATAACTAAAGTTATTAAATTAATTTATTATAAATGTTTATTTAAATTAGAATCATAGGATTTGATTTATTAAATTCAAAACCATTAAAAATGTTATTCAATAATTCGATAATAACCACAGCCCAAAATTAAAAAGGCGCGGGTCACGGGTCGGCCCGGCCCAGAACCCGCGACTTCGTCTTCTACCTCTCGACGGGTCCCGAGCCCATCAAATTTCGAAGCTAAAATTTTTGGCTCTCCGACGATGGCAGGGGCTCAAATCAATCCCTACACGTTCCTTGAGTCGAGACGCGTCAATTGGACCAAGAACCCCCATCTGGATCCCTCTGGATCAATGGGGTCTAGCTCACCCGAGATGTCCTTCTGCATGGCATCTCAGGTCACCTGTGAGGGGGAAATTCTCCTCACAGGGACCTCGATTGGACTGGATTTTGATCCCTACACGTTCAGGGGGACTAGACGCATCGAACCCCCAACCTATCTTAACCCGAGGCGCAGCCAATCGTTGGGTCCTTACTCGGACTCAGCCATTCGCTCGATGGCTAGCTCAGTCGATCGATACGATCGACTAGATCTAGCTTAGCCCCAGGTGACAATCACAGGAGTTTCCTAGGTGGCTAAGGCTGCTTAGACAGTATTCAGAGCTCATTCCAGAAGGCAGAAATTAAAGGAGCTTCAGAAGATTTTAATGGAGAAAGCTGTACCTGACTTCAGGTTTACTGGCCTAACTGAGGAGAATTGGAGTGCCCTTGAGCTTCCTGGTCAGTAGATGAAGCTCGACAGGGGGTCTGAACACCAGACGGACCCTCTATCAGCGGTTCTAGCCTTCAGAAATCGTCAGGAATTCGCCGAGGAAGGTGAGAGCTCTACGGGGTTCTAGCCATCGATTGGGGGATCACAGTGAGCAAAGAGGCTCAATGTGATTCACTCAGGGTATTTATAGGCCCAGGGGCTATGGGGAGTGGCTCCCAGATCTTAGGTTGGGAGGAATGGCTCGGCCCGAGGGGTTCCTTCATTTTTCCCAAATTGGGGGTGGACCGGACTTCGGGCTTGGCTGGGACTGCTTGGGAAGCAAGGGCAAGGCCGCAACAGTCTTTCTGACGTGGCGCGGGAGTGGCAGGCCGGCTGGAGGATGTGGCAGTACGGGAGGATTCGGCTATCGGGCGCGGGCTGGGGGAAGGAGACGATCCACAGTAGCGGGAGCTGCCGGAGCCGTCTGATGGATCATTGGTTGACGCGGAACGGTCCAGATCTTCCGACATCTAACGAACGATCGAGGATAAAAGATCAGCCATTGGATCCAATCGGGGAATCTAACGGTTGATCAAAGGTATTTACGGCGGATCGCTTAAATGCCGTTGGATCTGGATCTTGAAATCGCGGAATGGCGGAGATTAGATGGATTCATCCAACGATGCGGGCCATTGGATCAAGACCGCGGAACGGACGTCCCAGATGGCGCGTGCGATTTGGGAAGGAGCCGACAGTTGGGGAAGGGTAGATTTGCAATTTGGAATTGTCTAAAACCCTAATTTGCAATTAAACCAATTTAAATTAAATCCAAAATGTGACTAAATGACCTCCAAAAATTCCCAAAATTTCATCCTTAGCTAATTTGGGGGTGGGGAACCCAAAAATGAAATCAAATTTTAATTTAGAGATCAAAATAATTTAGGTATTTTTTTGAGGGCTTAAAAATAACCAAAAATACTAAATTTTCCAATTTAGCTCCAATTGGTTTCAAACTTCTAGGTTTAGATTTAAATGACCCATTGAATCCAATGGAATCAAAACCAAACCTTGGCTTAACTTAATTAATCTAGTTTTAGCTAGGGTAACAACCTAGGGTTGTTACACACCCCTAGCTAATTTAAGGGTGAGGAATTAAAAAATGTAATTGAATTTTAATTTTGAGATCAAAATATTTTAAGTCTAATCTAGGGCATCTGGACTGATCAAAATGTCATCTTTGATGTAGAGGAGTCTAATGGATTTCAAATTTGCATAATAGGCTTGGATTAATGTTATAAAAGTAATGAGATCAAAATTAAGGAGTACTTAAGCTATAGATTAGTAGGGTAACATCCTAGAGTTATTATATGTGTTCCTGAATCTGAAGTGAACAACATTCTTTACCATTACCACATATCTCCTTATGGTGGTCATCATGGGATTGATCGCATAGCTACTATGGTGCTGCAATTGAGGGTTTTTTGGCCTAAAATATTTAAGAATGTAGCTGATTATGTCAAAACTATGATAAGTGCCAGCGCACAGGAAACTTGGGTAAATGAGATTAGCTACCATTGAATGGGATCTTTGAGGTTGAGCTATTTGATGTCTGGGGAATCAACTTCAAGGGTCAGTTTCCTATTTCCCAATCAAACACGTACATTTTGGTGAGTGTTGAGTATGTCTCAAAATGGGTTGAGGTCATTGCTTGTGTAAATAATGATATAAAAATAGTGATTAAATTTCTCAAAATTTTTGCAACAAACAACCTGAAAAATTACTAAAACATTATGGGGTAGAACACAAGGTGGGCACAACTTACCACCCTCAAATGAGCGGGCAAGTTGAGGTTTCTAACCGGGAGTTAAAATAAATTTTTGAAAAAGTTGTGTGCCAAAACTGAAAGGATTGGGAAACCAAATTGCAGGATGCCTTATGGGCATATAGAACTACTTTCAAGACTCCTCTAAGAATGTCCCCATACAAGCTCATGTATGGAAAGTCCTACCACTTGCTTGTGGAATTAGAGCACCGGGATCTAGGCCATTAAAATACTGAATTTTGATTTCAAGCAGGCAGAAGAGTCGCGAGTTCTACAATTGAGTGAATTGGATGAATTTTGTCTGAATTTTTATGAGAATGCGTAAATCTATAAGGAGAAAACAAAAAAATAGCATGACAAACTGATTAAACCTAACCATTTCCAACAGGGATGAACGTACTTTTATTTAATTTAAGGTTTAGATCATTTCCAGGGAAATTGAAGTCAAGGTGGATTGGTCCCTTCACAATAGAAAAGGTTTATCCACATGGAGCAGTAGATATCACTTTAAAACATGGCAAATTCAAGGTTAATGGGCAGCAATTGAAGCCATACTTAGAAGAAGGTGACCTACAAGAAAAGGAAGATGGACTTTGCAAAATCTTCCTATGGAAGGAATCACTTAGGAGAATCTACATGCATCAGTCTGAGACGTTAAAACAAGCACTTCTTGGGAGGCAACCCATGTAACAAGGTTGTTTTGTCTTTATTTTTCTATTTCTAATTTCTATTTCTTTTGTAGATGTTTTCCCTTTTTAATAAACAGATCTTGGATTGTATTGCATCCCTATTTGCTTCTTTGGTGTGCATGAGTTTAATTTTCTAAAATTTTCACTGCATGGATTCAATGAACAGATTCAAATGTGAAGAATAAGTCATCAACCGTGCATAATGAAAAATGATTATACTAAGTAACATCCCTAATGATTACTAAACAAGGGTGATAATCCTAAATCGCACTTAGTCTTCAATGATTTAAAAAGAAGATGCTAAAAATCTAAGTGTGGGGGTGGAGAAAAAATTAAAGGATTAGATTAATGAATAGAGGGAATGGAGTGAACTTATGAGTGTGCTAGCTTCCTGTAGGACTTTATGATCACAATGAGCTAAAAAGGGATGAAAAAAAATGTCTCTCCCTTTGAGCTGAACAAAAAAAAAACAAATTGGGGATGATGAAAATTATTTCTCCTAAAAGAATGCAAAGTTAGTAAAATAAGATGATGAAAAATATCTCTCTTGAAATTTGATATGTTTATTGTGATTTATAAGAAGGAGCACACATTGCACAAACTCTATGTCACTGACTCATGCCTTAAATCATTTATAAAATTCTAAAAAGAACTTCCACCCCTAATTAAAGACATGGCATCTTAATTCTTAAAATTCGAGATTAAGGATGCGATCAAAGAGTAGAACTGAAGTTTAGAATTGTTTGAAGGTGAGTTATTGCAAGATCATTTCGATTAAGAGCTGAATCCAAACTCCTAAAAATAAAAAAATTCATTTTGAGCTTACTCGAGGACGGGCAAAAAATTAAGAGTGGAGGTCTGATGAGTCCAAGATTTATTGCATAATAAAGCAGAAAAACATACTTATTTTTCTTTAGAATAGCATGATTTGATGTGAATTCAAAACAATTTCAGGAAAAAGGGAGATAATGATAATTCTAGAGCAAATGGTAATTTATGGACAAAAACCGCTGCAGTGCACCATAGTGGATGAAGAAAAGACCGAGGAACCTGGGAGCTATCAGCAAACTTAGGAGAAGAACTGATATAGCGTGCCTTAGCGCACTCAAACAGATTAGACCTGAGAGCCCGGCACTGTAACGCGCCACAGTGGGTCAAAACCCGAGAGCTCGGCACTACAGCACTTCACAGTGAATCAAAACTGGAGAGCTCAACAGTGCCGCACATTGCAGCGGAATCATCCAAATCCAAATTAAGCCCACATTCAGAATCCCTCGCTACAGCACGATGCAGTAGTCTCAACCTGAGATATTGGCGCTACCGCACGTTTGTAGCGGATCCATTCTGAGAGCTCGGCGCTACCGCGCACCGCAGCGGGCCGACAAGGAGAAAAATACTTGGACGGAAAGATATAAAGAAACCCGCTGCAACCCAACCAAGCATGCTATAGTGCACTCGAGTGGAGTCTTTCTGAGAGCTCGGTGCTACCACATGCCACAGTGGGCATCCTTGTAGAATGTATTATGTAGCAAAACCATTGCAGTGTACCCAGGTGCATTGCAGTGCGCTGCTGCACTAGACACATAAATTCTGAGCTAGTGCATTTATTATAGCCTAGGGAAGGCTAGAGAATCAAACCATTGGTCTTCCCCAGCCATTTGGAAACTAAAGTCACATTATGTTCTGCTGCCTCCCAAAGGAATAATAGAATATAAATTAATTACTTTCCATGAATACAAGGAAGGGGAAGAGGAGCCAGAATTTAAGCCAAGGGGTTGAGGAAGATCACTATATATATTGCCAATTGAAATTATGGCTGTGTTCCCAATTTTAACACTCGTTGACCTAAAAGGAGAAGCAGCTATGAGAAGAAGAAGAAGACCTCACCAGGGAGAAAGTGGTGATCCAATTTAGGGAAGAGAAGGAGATTACACCAAGGAGCTGAAGAAAAGATGGGAGAAGGGAAAGGAGAAGATCCAGTTAATGCCATAGGCAGTTCCTAGTACTCCTCTTAACTTATCTTCTAATATTTTCCTTAGTTTGAACCATGAAAGGGTTCTAGTCCTTGCATGTAATTTCATGTATGTTCATTGTAATAGAGAGCTAACCCCTCCTTAGGGAGGGTTGGGATGAAATCATGTGATGAGAAGGGGATATAAAAGGTGCTGATGTAATTTTTTGTGCTTATGAATGAATACTTGGAATGTATGCAAATTGTTAAGTCATCTAAATAGTCTAGATCTAGAGAGAATGCACATAAGGGTTCTCGCCATGACATACAGTCATTAAGCAAGGATTCTTGGTGTAAAACACCTCAGGTTTTGAATGGAAAACATGGCTTAACAAATAATCTTCTTGAGCTCCAAAGCTCACTAATTGGTCTAGAGCATGGGTATGAGTGCAGTCAGAGCTTAGAGCTATGTGATAAGCTCTTGAGTTAAACTGCACCACTCCTTGAGCTCATTTGAGAGGTTGATGCTTGCGAGCAAAGAGCCACCAATCAAGCTCTATGGCTCAGCAGATATTGAAGGAGGAAGAGGGCATCGAGAACTCATGGGTGATGTGACATAGTCCATGAGATCCGATGATTCCGCTTCCTTAGCTAAACTGCATATGATGCGCAAGAAAGCTAGTTGGTGGAAATCAATGCTTACGAGATCGCAGAATTGAATTATTATTTTGACAACCTAGACATACGAATTCAAAAATAAACTTAAGGTGAACTCGTAAGAATCTATGCGCTCAAGTTAAACCCAAGAGAGTTCATCTTGTGCACTAGATTTCAACTTGTCAAAATTAGAGGACCAATCTAAGGAACACAATGTTCACCTGATTAATTAGCATTATAACAAGTGCCTATAATTGCATGAAGCAATTACAACACTTGTCCTTAACAATTCACATGATGAGATCCCAACTCCCCCTTTTAAATTTATCAGTATATTCATTTTTGTTCTTTTTATTGTTTAGTTAGGAACCACCAAAAGCTAAGATAATAATTATCTAGACATTACTGAAAGTAGATAGAACTTAGTAACAAAACCACCATTCCCTGAGGACGATAAAATCCAGAAGTCGCCATTCCATTATTACTTCGGACCACGTACACTTGCGTGCAAGTGCAGGCATGTATTTTATGGCTGTCATGCTCCACAAAATTCTTCAAGATCTCTTGTGCATCCACTTGATATGGCCCTACAAACTACTTTGGATCTAGAAAATTTCTGAATCCTAAAAGTACCATGTGTTAGACAATAAGTCTAACACATCAAAAGCTATTCTAACTAGTTATAGTTATATAATAATTTATATTTATACAGCATACTCAAGGCTCTAGAAAAGATAGTAAAATTGCTAAGAACTTAAAATAGTACAAATCTAAAAGTAAAGTAAAATTATGACTTTAAACTGAATACTAGAAGTAGAGAAAATAGTAATGAAACTAAAACTGAGTAAATAGTGTCTTAAAATTGTGCTGAATATCACTGTGTTTATATTTATATATTCAAATATGCCACAAAATTGTATACCACTGATATGCTGACTCGGTGTCACTTGGCACCCCACAGATCCTAGGTGAGCGAATGCTCCACTAACAAAGTTCTTAGGTGAGCCAAATCACTCAGCTAATAATAAAGTGACTTATGTATTTATGATATGCTAAGGCTTCAATGACTATAAGCATTAAATCATCAAAGTCCAAAAATCAATAAAAATCTAGTAATAATTCCATTTTTCTACGTTATGCAAAATTCACCTAGAATAATTATGACTCCTAATTCTAATCCACTAAAGGGCATTAACTAAATTATACCTAAGCTTATCAAATGAAAAGTTTGTATATACATAGCTGGTATGTTTGTAACAAAGTTGTTCTTAAAACTTAGTTTATTTAACTGCACTAATCGAAACACATGACAATAATGGACAAAATACTTTCACTATTTATTCTCTCAAACTAAGCTATTAAATACCCTATTTATAAGTATACTTATAGTATACTAAGAAAGGTAACTTAAAACACTTAATTTGTTTGACTACGCTTATCAAAATGCATGATGATAAGGGATAAAATCCTGTCATAGTTTATTCTCTCAAACTAAGTTATTCAATCTCTTACTTATAGCACTCTTGAACTTAGGAAGTTTATTTTAAATAGACTCTCTTATTCTAAAAAATCTTTATATATATATATATATATATATATATATATATATATATATATATATATATATATATATATATCAAGGATTACAAGCTAATGAATCCACACTTCATTGTGCAGATTCCTACACAAAGTATTCAAAGGTGTGAGATAAAAGCCATTTAACTTAGGATACTATGACAAGGAAGAATCTATTTCTATCATCTTTAGGTTAATCTACCACAAAGATCTAAGATCAGAGTCTAAGGCTTCTACCTCAAAATTAGATAATAAGCTCTTCCTACCTAAATAATTTGCCTAAATGAAGAAATCTAGCTCATAACTAATCTAACCACTATCTTTATATTCAAAGGATATAAGTATTAAAACATATAAATATTCAAGTTATAATCTAATTTATACAAATCACTTGAATTATACAAATCCACTTGAATTATACAAGTTATAATCTACCTCAAAATTAAAGTATTCACTTGAATTATACAAATCAGATGTAGAAACTCATCTGATCATGACCTAAACTATAGTCATGGGATATAATCATAAGAATTATTTAGAAATGATTGAGTTTCCAAATCCATTTCATTTTAAAATTTATCTTATGATAAGTACTTAAGAGAAAATCAAGGATCTAAATGATAGATTCAAATGATCAATCATATATTTTTATTATAATTCTTGCTTTACTAGTCTAAGATCAATGTAAAATCAATAAGTATTATTTAAATCATGCAAGTTCCTTAAATGTTCAAATCAGGTGTCTTATCTATGATTATTAGAATTTGAGCCTTAATTTAGCCAAATTAGGTTTAACTCCTAACTTGACTAAATAAAGGTTATTTGCTTAGGTTTTGATTAATAATCAAATCAGTAAGTGTGTTACATGATATATATGGAATTTATAGCTAAATTTAACATCAACACCACTAAACATCTTATGAAACAAGGTACTTTGAATGGAATCATATGTTTTTGCAAAAAAATGAAGAAAAATGTGATGCATGAGATGAATCACTAAAATCTGGGTCAAAATCGCCACAGCGTACCATGGCGACCCATGAAAATTCTTCACCTGGAAGAATACCTAAGAAGGACCTGGAAGGAAAATTGACGTAGTGCGCCACGGCATGCCACAACGCGTCATGGCGCGCCACTGTGCGCCATGGCTATCTCATTAACTAACTTACCTAGAAGCTGAACTGCTGACCTGGAAGAAAAACTACTGCAGTGCGCCACAACAATATTTCCCTAAAGTTGAATTAAAATCATATAAGAGAGAAATTGAAGTATTTTGAAAGTCTCTCCGCTGCAGCGTGCCACATCACGCAACAGCGCGCCATAGCATCATTTCTCGAGAAAATAATAAAGAGAAATTTAACAGTGTTTTGAAAATACTTCCGCTGCTGAGCACCGCAGCAGGTAAATTATCATTTTATAAGACTATATGTGAACTATTAATCCGTATTTTTCGAAGTATTTTCCATTGCAGTGCACCACAGTGGACACTGCGGTGACCGAAAAAAAAGATACTAACTTTCATGCAGGAACAATGTTTGGAACGCTGCTACCATAGCGCACCATTGCTAAACAGTGTTTGGAACGCTGCTGCCACAGTGCATCGTAGTAGAATAGTGTTTGGAACATTGCTGCTACAATGCGCCACAGCGCGCTACAGCGCGCCGCAGCAGACAATCTATAATTATTCAGAACAGCCTTAAATGCAGTACAGGGAAGGCCAAAAAATGCAACCTTTGGCCTTTCCCAGCCTCTTGAAAACTAAAATACATTATTTCTGCTGAATCCCAATACAATAAATAGGACAAATATTTAAAGGGTTTGAATTAAAGCCAAGGAAGGTGATGAGTCACAAGATTAATGCCTTGGGGGCTGAGAACTTCCCTATTTTATGGATTTTAGACCTTATGAGGGTTCTAATTTTTGACATTCAAGTCCCCTAAAGGAATAGCTACAGCAAGAGGAGAAAGGATAACTCTCCAAAGGAAAGAAGGCTTACCAAGAACATTAAAAAGAAGGAAACAGCAAAGGAAAAAGGGTAGAGCAGTCAAGAGGGAGTGCAGAAGGAATCCAACAGAACCCCTGAAAACCTCCTGGTGATTCCTAGTATTTCTTCCTAAGCTTCTTTGATTTTTTTCTACTATGAACTGATGGCAAGGTTCACTTTTCTTTGTATGTGTGCTTATGCTTATTTAGTAATGGAATGCTAAAATCCCTTTGGAGAGGATTGAGATGTAATTGTATGAAATCATAAGGGTATGGTGGTGTTTTTATGAATTGTTTGAATGAATGAAAAGATGATCTTATTGTTTATTATTTAGGTTGAAATAAATGTTTGGATGGAATAAAATTTAAATTATTTTATTTTAAGAACTTGTGTTCAAAGCTCATCAATTGGGTAAGAGCAAGGAAGGTAGTGCAAATAGAGCTAAGAATTGTATGACAAATTCTCAAGCTCACTTGTACTTTTCCTTAAGGGCTCTACCAAGAGATTTGATGCTTGTGAACCAAGTTCTCCATTAACTTCGCTCTGCGGCTCAGCAAGGTAGAAGGGATGAGAGGATGTTAGAAAACTCAATGGATGATGTGACTTAGTTCGTCGGCCCAATGCATCCTCCCATCTGGCTAAACCATGTGTGAAGTGCATGATGCATGGTTAATGGAAGTCTTGATTGTTACATCAATAGGAATAAAAGATATTATTTGGTAACCTAGATGTAGGGAATAAAGTCTAATAACAAATCATGATCTCACAAAAATTTATGTGCTAAGGAAGAACCCCATTGGGAGCTCTCTTTATGCACTAAAATTGAACCTATTGTAATTGGAAGAAAACTCCAATTCCAATAGTGTTCACTTGATTTATTTAAGCACAAAGACTTAAAGTATACATTCAACAATAAAGTTATATCACCAAGCCCTTGCAATTATTACAATGAAAACTCAACTCTCTCCATTTAATCAAATTGTATCTTAACTTAAGGTAATTTGTATTGCTAAATTAGGAACAAAAAATCATTACAAAAATTGACATCTAAACATTATTGAAAGAAAATATAACTTGGTATCAGAACCACCGTTCCCAAAGGATGATAAATCTCAAAATTAAAACTTCCACTTATTACTTCAGTCCACGTAAACTTCCATGCAAACACAGACGTGTATTTCCGTTTGTCAAGTTTTTGGCGCCGTTGCCGGGGAACGGTTTTGTTTTGTATCAAGTAGAATTTTCTAGTAGCTAGTGATTTAGAACTAATTAATATGTGCTTATAATATTACATAGTTGTAATTACTTTTATTATTTACTTGCTTTATTAACAAAAAAATTTGTGCTAAAAGTTATTGCTTTTTATCATTATTGAATTTTGTATCTGCTGGTAATTTGTGGGTGAATTTACTTTGCTGAATTTGATTATCGTAACTTGCTCTAGCTAGTGAATCTTTAATTGTATGAGAAGGAGAAACCTTGCTAAATTATTTTATGATCCTGAAATTGATAGGACTATTATAGAGCTAGGAGAAAACAAGTATTCCTTAATCAACAAAATGCACAAATTGAAGATCAAGAAGTAAACTAGTAGAATCAATAGTAAATGCTAGGAGGAAACTCCTTAGAGAATACGTACTTCCCACTATAGAAGGAGTTCCCACTTCCATTGTTAGACCTTCTATTCAAGCTAATAATTTTAAAATTAAACCATCCATTTTGAATATGCTTCAAAATAATCAATTTAGTGGGCTAGCATCGGATGACCCGAACGTGCTTATTTCAAACTTTCTGGAAATATGCGACACCTTCCAATTTAATGGTGTATCCGATGATGCTTTAAGATTGAGATTATTCCCAGTTTCATTGAGAGATAGAGCTAAAGATTAGCTCAGTTCTCTACCCGAGGATTCTATTAGGCCTTGAGACGACTTGGCAAAGAAATTCCTAGCCAAGTATTTCCCACCTGCCAAGACAGCCAGGTTGAGGAATGAAATCTCAAACTTCTCTCAGCAGTATGGTGAGAATTTGTATGACGGTTGGGAACACTTTAAGGACTACTTAAGGTATTGCCCGTATCATGGGTTCCCTTTATGGATGCAAGTGCAAAATTTTTATAATGGGTTAAATTCACCCACAAGGACCCTTATTGATGCAGCCGTAGGAGGGTCATTTAGTAGTAAAACCCTTCATGAGGCTTTTGATCTCCTTGAGGAAATGGCAAACAATGCATATTAATGATCGATTGAGCAACTGAGTTGCAACAAAAAAGAGGTAAGCAATCTGAATGAATCAAACCAATTGGCCTCCTTACAAAGGGAGTGGATATTTTAACCAATAAAATTGAGAACTTAAATGTAACTATTGTTCATGAAGTTAGTTGTGAGTTGTGTGGAGGGAACCATAATAGTGAGTACTATAATCTAAACAATCCTTTTGCCCCTTCACAAACAATAATCTGCATAACAATCCTTACTCCAACTCATACAATCCGGGATGGAGATACCATCCAAACTTCTCTTGGAGTGACAGAAATGCACAAGGAAACTTTAACTCCCAACCACAAAATAGCCCAATTCAAAATGCCAACAATTCTTACAAGTAAAATCAAAACAGTAAATAAGAAACCAATTTAGAAGAATCATTTTGGGCATTTAAAAATGAAACAATGCAATTCATGAAATGAACTGAAATGACCATGAACCATCATGAAACCTCAATTCAAGGAATTGAGGTATGTTTAAGGAATATTGAAGTCTACTTGGGAAAGATTTCCATGCATCTGTCTAAGACAGCAAGGTATGCTCCCTAGCTCAACTGAGTTGAATCTTAGAGAAACAGTGAGTGTAATTAATGTAGATATTAAGAAAATAAATTGCATTGATCTTAATAATAATGAAGAGAAAAAAACAACAAAAATTACTAATCTGAACAATGGAAGAGATATAATAGCAGCTAAGAAGGGGAACCCCGGTAGATTGAATATCCCATGTGCGATTGAGGGAGAAGTCCTTGTAGATCCCTTGTGTGATCTAGGGGCTTCAGTTAACGTCATGCCATGGCATATATACACTAAATTAGTAATAAGGGGGATGGATGAGACACCAACAATTTTAGAATTTCCAAACTTAGCATCTCAAACCCCCTTAGGAATTGTGAAGGATGTCCAAGTAGGAATAGGGAGGTTTGTGATCCCTACTGATTTTGTGATGTGTAAGTGGGACAGTTGGAGTGAAAACTCCACTGTAATTTTTGGGAGGCCATTCTTTGCCAGCTCTCGAGCTATTATTGACGTGGAAAAGGGACTAATGATGGTAAGAGTTAAAGGACTAGAAGAAGTTATAGATTTAATGCCTTTTTTATTTAAAAAGAAAATTATAAAGGCAAAATGGGAAAAAGCTAATAGGGAGCTGAAAGAAAAAATGGAGATTGTGAGCACTATATATTCTGCTGGTCACTGTAACACCTCATCTAGAGGGAGTGACATAAGGGGAGAGAAGGAGAAAAAGAAGACTAGAAGAGGAAAGAAGAAGAAAAAGGAAGCTCCCTTTGTTAATATGGAAAATGAGGTGGGGAAGAAAACCAACAATGACTTATTGAGTTTGAGACCAACTTCGGTTGGTGCTCACTCAATCCAATCTGAAATATGGGTAAGGAAACCACCTAAGGATTTGAATCCAATTTGACCATTAATGTGTTGGGCTGACGACATTAAAGCAAGCAATTTTTGGGAGGCAACCCAACCCTTTTTGTTTTGTTTGAAGTTTTTGCTTTTAGGAATATTATTAAGTCAAAAAATAACCAAAAATTTTCTTTGAAAAGAATCTTGGAAGTGAAATTAAATTTTGAAATTTTTTTCTTAAGAACCGTCGCAGCACGCAGCAGAATAGTTATTTGCCACAGCACGGCGTGGTGGATTTACTCGCAACAGCGCGCCA
The DNA here is from genome assembly GCA_016760335.1 of Gastrodia elata. NCBI lineage: Eukaryota > Viridiplantae > Streptophyta > Magnoliopsida > Asparagales > Orchidaceae > Gastrodia > Gastrodia elata. The sequence goes on along the minus strand of CM028678.1, from coordinate 14,352,970 downwards.
CATCGAATTTTGCTGTCGCAGCGCGCTATAGCGGATAACTCAGCACAAATGTTTCAAGGCGCTGCAGCGTGCCGTAGCACCCCACAGCGTGCTGTAGTGATAAAATACTCAACTGAAGCAGAAATTGACTGCCTTGGATTCCCAAGCTATTCAAAGACGCTACAGCGCTCTTTGGAACTCCAAAACTGCAAATTAGGTGCTGAAAAAGCTAAAATTTTCTACCTTTTTGAATGAAAATGAAGTCACACTTATGGCATTAGTTAAATCAAGCATTGACCAAGAATTGATGTGCCATTAGTGTGATTAACTTAAAATATTCTAGAAGTTTCTTTTCTATCATCTATAAAAGGGCTGAGAGGGGGGAGTTTGTGGATTGCACCTCATTGAAACTCAAGCACCTCTGCTCTAATTCCTCCAATTGCTCTCAATCTTCATTCCTCTAAATATTTTCTTTCTATCATTAAGAGAGTAATGTCTTCTGGTAAGAAAGCAACCACAAGCAAGGGAGCTTCTACATCCACAACTGATGGAGCGTTTAATATGAAGATATTTTCTTCAGTTGAAGCAGAACAATGCTTCAACCAAGTTATTATAAAAAGGAATTTAATCCTAGTGCGAGGATTCAGGCTCTCATACCTGGTGAACCCTGACCAAATTTTGAACCAGGGATGGGTGCACCTGCTGTGCCCCACAGACTCTACTTACCTCTCCATTGTGCAGAAAGTCTATGCCAATGCTATCAATGCGGTGGGGAATAAAATTTTCGTGAGAGGTAAGGCTGTGGAGTTCGGGAACAAAATCATCAAAAAAATTTATTCATTGAGATATGTAAAGAATTGTATCTATCTTGACCTGCTGAGCTCCCAATACGACCTAGCAAAAATAGCTAGTGAGATTACCCGCTCTGATGCAGGATGGAGAGGGAACTTGGCCAACATTCATCGAGCACTCCTCACTTAGTCGAGCAATGCTTTGCATGTGTTCGTCTCCAATTTTGTTATGCCATCGGGGCATCTCAGTGAGGTAACCTGGTTGCGGGTGCTGCTCCTTTGTGCATTGCAAAGAGAGGGATATATTTTTATCTCCAGCATTATAAAGGAGCAGCTCTAGAACGGCTTGACCGGGCCATGTGATGCTCTAGCTTTTGGGTCACTGATTTCAAGGTTATGTGAGGCTCAAGAAGTGAAATTCTTTCTTTCTGATATTGCAAATCTGGTCCGCTAGAACTGACATACTTGAGCGCTCGCACCGAAGAGTGGGCGCGAACTAAGAAGAGGAGGGGATAAGAAGGCGAAGCTTCAATGTCCGCTGGCCGGACCTCGACCGATAAAATGATGACACATATGTTCGCGCATCAATGGGATTTGGGCATCTCCTTAGCACGCGACATGCACTTCCTCAAAGGAGAGGTAGCTTGGTAGCGTGAATTCCAAACGGAATTCCACGAAGCTCTCTGAACAATGTTCCAAGAGTGGAGCTTGCATGGAGGACCGGATGGGTCTAGGCTACCACACCCTCCTGCAAGAGAACCATTCCCAGACGATGATTGGCCAGCAGATTATACCTATCGATACGCGGTGGAGGAAGATGAACCTAATGAATAATAAGGTTGTGCTGTTTTTGAATTTCTGCTTTTTGTTTTTCTTTTCTATTTTTGTAATTTTAATTTTTGTTTAATAAAATAAATTCCATATCTAGTGCACCCTCATCATTGCTATAAGTAAACCTCAAAGATAATTTTTTGGATAAAATAAATTTTTAGATTTAAGATTTAAATCAATTATGTAGAAATTAAGACTCAAGTATGCTTGCAAGTAATAGGAAAATCAACTTCAATCCTACACCCCATTATTCAGTTTAAGGCTCTACTAATGCTTGGTTTCCAGAAATTAAAATGACATGTATTAAGGCTTAAGCGTGGGGAGGGGGGGAAGGGGTAAAAATCAGAGAATTAAACTAAAGTTGCAAGAGGCAAGTGATAAATTGAGGTACTAGGCTCCTATAGGACTTAATGACCATAAGGAACTGAATTAAGGGATGAAGAAAAATGTCTCTCCCTTAAAGCTGAAAATCTAAAAGAATCAAAATTTAGGGGTTAATGAAAAGTATCTCTCCCAAGTTAAAATTGAACATTTAGAATGATGAAAAATATCTCTCCTAAAATGTTAAAATGTTCCTTGTGAATCATAAGATGGGGCACATATAGCACAATGCTCAAGTACTCACCAATTGCACATCTAAGGTTTGAATTTTCTGATCACCTCCCCCATAATAAAACATTAAGTATAACATTTGATGTGAAACCAAATTAATAGTATTAATTTGAACTTGTTGAAAGGGGTAGTGGAAATTGAAAAGTTTAAAGTCATCTTAACTTAAGAACATTACTTGGTAGCTATATTCTTACACAATTGACATGCACATTGAATCCCTAAACTAAGAAATTCAGACAATCACATTCTGAGCTTATTCGAGGTCTAGAAAGAAATTAAGTGTGGGGTTGGAATATATATGAAATTTATATCTCAATTTAACATCAAAACATCACTAAACACCATATGAAATAAGGTAATTTGAATGGAATTGTATGTTTTTGTAGGAAAATGAAGAAAAATGGGATGCATGAGATGAATCACTAAAATTTGGGTCAAAACCGCAACAGCGCGCCATGGCGACTCATGAAAACTCTTCACCTAGAAGAATACCTAAAAGTACATAGAAGGAAAATCGTCGTACCACACCACAGCACACCATGGCTATCTGATTAACTCCTTTACTTAGAAGCTGAATTGCAGACCTGGAAGAAAAACCACTATAGCGCCCCACAGCGCGCCACAACGTCATTTCTCTAAAGCTAACTTAAAATTATATAAGAGAGAAATTGAAGTGTTTTCAAAAGTCTCTCCGTTGCAGCACGCCATAGCGTCTTTTCTCGAGGAAATATTAAAACCATATAAAAGTGAAACTGAATAGTGTTTCAAAAATACTTCTGCTTTATAAGACTATATGTGAACTATTGATCCGTGCTTTTTGATGTATTTCTTGATGCAGCGTGCTGCATCGCACCACAATGGAATATTTTATTAATCCCTTAAATTATAGCTGAACTATTGGAATTGTTATTTTGAAAGTTTATCTGCTGTAGCGGGCTGTAGCCACAGTGGACACTGCGGCAACCGAAGGAAAAGATACTAACTTTCATGCAGGAACAATGTTTGGAACACTGCTGTCACATGGTGCCATAGCAGAACAGTGTTTGGAACGCTGCCGCCACAGCACGCTGTAGCAAAATAGTGTTTGGAATGCTGTTGCTACAGCGCGCCACAGAGTGCCACAGCGCGACACAGAGCACCATAGTGTGCTATAGTGTGCCATAGAGGGCTACAGTGCGCCACAATGAACAATCCATAATTTTTTAGAACAGCCTTAAATGCAACATAGGGAAGGCCACAAAATGCAACCTTTGGTATTCCCCAGTCTCTTGAAATCTGAAATACATTATTTTTGCTGAATCCCAATAGAATAAACTGAACAAATATTTAATTTGAATTAAAGCCAAAGGAGGTAAAGAGTCACATAATTAATGCCTTGGGGGCTGAGAACTTCCCTTTAACAACCAATCTCAGACCTTAAGAAGGTTCCAATTTTTGACAATCATGTCCCCTAAAGCAATAGCTGCAGCAAGAGGAGAAAGGAGAACTCTCCAAAGGGAAGAAAGTTTACCAAGAACAGTAAGGAGAAGATAACATCAAGGGAATAATGGTGGAGCAGTCAAGAGGGAGTGCAGGAGGACTCCAAGAGAACCCCAGAAAACTTCCGAGTGATTCTTAGTATTTATTCCTAAGGTTCTTTGATTTCTTTTCGCTATGAATTGATCGTGAGGTTCACTTTTCTTTGTATGTGTGCTTATTCTTATTTAGTAATGGAAGGCTAAAATCCTTTTGGAGAGGGTTGAGATGTAATTGTATGAAATCGTAAGGGTATGGTTGTGTTTTAATGAATTGCTTGAATGAATGAAAAGATGATCTTATTGTTTATTATTTATGTTGAATTAAATGCTTGGATGGAATAAAATTTAAATTATTGTATTTTAAGAACTTGTGTTCTAGGCTCATCAATTGGTTAAGAGCAAGGAAGGTAATGTAAGTAGAGCTAAAAATTATGTGACAAAATCTCAAGCTCACTTGCACCTTTCCTTAAAGGCTCTACCAAGAGATTTGATGCTTATAAACCAAGTTCTCTATTAACTTTGCTCTATGGCTTAGCAAGATAGAAGGGATGAGAGGATATTGGAAAACTTGATGGATGATATGACATAGTCCATCGACCCAATGCATCCTCCCATCTAGCTAAACCGCTTGTGAAGCGCATGATGCATGCTAATGGAAGTCTTTCTTGTGAGATCAATAGGAATAAAAGATATTATTTGGTATCCTAGATGTAGGGAATCAAGTCTAATAACAAATTAGGATCTCATGAAAGTTTATGTGCTAAGGAAGAACCCCATTGGGAGCTCTCTTTATGCACTAAACTTGAATCTATTGTAATTGGATGATAACTCCAATTCCAATAGTGTTCACTTGATTTAATTAAGCACAAAGATTTAAAATATACATTCAACAATGAAGTTATACCACCAAGCCCTTGCAATTATTACAACGAAAACTCAACTCTCTCCTCTTAATCAAATCATGTCTTAACTTAAGGAAATTTGTATTTTTAAATTAGGAACTAAAAAGCATTACAAAAATCGACATCTAAACATTATTGAAAGAAAATATAACTTCCACTTATTACCTCAAACCACGTACACTTACGTGCAAACACAGACGTGTATTTCCGTCTGTCATTATAAAATATTGATATTCAAATTGATGTTAAGTAAATTATTGTTTGGATTTAGGTTTTCCTTAAAATCATTAAGGGTTAAGGTATTGATTAATTTCAATATAAGGAACCAAATTAGAGTTTAAGTTCACTAATATGCATCCTATTGTTAATGAAGCAAATAAAAATCATGTTTATTAAAACAAAAGGTAATTATGGCTAATCAAACCCTATATCATACCAAAAATGATTAGCACTTAATTACAAAATTATTAATCTAAATCTCATACAACTTGGTGATTAAATTTTACCTATTGATGTGAACAATTAGAGACTAAGTTTACCAGATTTGGTTAAGTATAAATCCTAATTTTTCACTAATCATACATTTCTAAGATTAATGTATAATTAACAAAATATAAATCAAAAAAGTAATTCACCTAGAATATACATTCTACAAAGCATAAAGAGCATAATTAAACTTGAATCATGCAATTTAGCTATGTATACATACTAATTAACCCTAATTAAGTTTTGGAGTAATTAGGCAAATTTAATAAACCCATTCATAGAAACCTAAATATTAATTTATATTCTTACTCATGATTTTTTGAACTAAATGGTATATAATTTTACATGGTTTGGATAAGTTGATGAAAAGTTAATTAAATAATTTATTATGTATTATTTTTATTACATTTTTGATTTTCCATTTAATTTCCTTGAGGAAATAATTCCTTAATGGTTTTATTTAAATTAAAGGGCCTCTGCCCATTATCGAAAGGTGCGAATCAGCTCGACCCAGGGACCCGCCACTACCGTAATGCACGGATCACGAGTCGGCCCGACCCGCATAGTTGTGTCATCTTCCTCGAGCCATCGCCGGCCCGTGGCCGATTAGGGTAACCCTAATCGTTCAAATTCACGGCCGATAGGCCATGACATGGCCTCGAATAAATTGGAGCTCCATCTATATACCATCGAATAAATGGTCAATAATGCATACCAATGGCCTTCTGAAAGGCTAAAAAAGGAATCTGTGAAAGTAAGCAAATCTAACCAAATAACCGCTCTTCAACAAGAAATTCATGCCTTAAAGGAAAGAATAGAACGAATGAATGTCAATGTGGTTTTAGAGGTACACTGTGAGTTGTGCAGGGGTAGGCATAACAGCAAAAGTTGTAATTTAAACAAGGGCTTCGTGCAAAATAATACTGAATAGGTAAACTACCATAGAAACAATAACGGAACGAATAACCCCTACTCCAACATGTATAACCCAGGGTGGAAAAACCACCCAATTTTCTCTTGGAGTAATAATAATAATAATACTAATCAATATGGGGGAATTCATCCAACCAGCAAGGCATGAACTATGGAAACAATAACAACAATTATCAACACAATTTAGAAGGGGCCTTCAATTCATTTAAAGCCGAAACAACCCATTTCATGCACTGCACTGAAGCCACCATAACACGCCATGAGGCTTCAATTCAAGGAATAGAAGCCTCCCTTAGGAATATAGAGACACAATTGGGGCAAATCTCCAAGCAGCTGACCTCTCGGCAACAAGGGGCTTTACCCAGTTCAACTGAAATAAAAACCCTAAGGAGTTGGTGAGTGTGATACATTCAGAAATTGTGTCAGAAGTAATGGATACTGAGAGAGAGAGTGCAACAAATTTTAAACTAGAGGAAGTGGAAAGAAAGAAAGGGAATGACTGTGAAAAGCTAACGGCCCCCAAATGCGAAGATCCAGGGAGGTTGAGCATTCCTTGCATAATAAGAAGTGAAGTATTTGTAGAACCCTTGTGTGATCTAGGAGCTTCAATAAATGTTATGCCCTACCACATCTATGAACATTTAAAGGTAGGAGGGATGGAATATATCTCGATAATTTTGGAGTTTGCTAATCTAGAATCCCTTACCCCTCTAGGAATGATAAAGAATGTTGTAGTTGAATTAAGGAATTTTATAGTTCCAACTGACTTTGTGGTGGGTAAATGGGACCAATGGAACAAAAACTCCACAATTATCTTTGGGAGACCCTTTTTAATGAGTATGAAGGCTGTCATCAATGTGAGTCGCAGTGTAATGAGCATGAGTGTGAAAGGGAGAACGGAAATGATTAATCTTAAGCTAACTACCTTTAAAAAGAAGGAGATGGAGAATGAAGTGAGAAAAAGGGTTAGAGAAGAGAGGTTACGGGTCAATGATGTTCTAGAAGACCTCATAATTGAAGAGAAATAGTCTGATGGCTACTCTACTCCTTCCTTTGAAAAGGGGAGCAAGGAAGGAGTAAAAAAGAGAAAAACATGATGAGGGAAGAGAAAGAAAAAGACTCCCCCCAATTTTGAAACTAAAAAAATGGATCCTTTATTAGAAGTTGAAGATGAAGAGAGTTCGAGCCACCATGAGAGTTGTGCTCATTCAAACATCTCTAGCTTATGGAAAAGGAAACCATCAAATCCTACATATTGATCATTAGTGAGTCTAGCTAAGGACGTGAAACTAAGCACTTATTGGGAGGCAACCCAACGCCTAAAAAAAAAAAAAAAAAAAAAATTTTTGCGCTGCAGCGGGCAAACCATGCATGTAGAGCATTGCGGCAGCACACGGAAATCATTTTCCGCTCTAGCATGCTAATGCGTAAAATCCGCTACCGCGCGCTGCAGCGGTTTGCCCTAGTTTCGAAAAAATTTTCTGTCTTGGGAAAATGAGTCAACAAGTCAAGCCCTTTGGGTTCCCAAGGCAATCAAAAACTTGCTGAAAAAGCTGCCCCCCCCTCCCCCTCACATAGATCACCATATTTATGGCATGGGGAAGACCATTTGACCATCTTTTCTTTGCCTTGAATTTTTTGAGCTATAAATAGGGAGGCAATGGGGGGGGTCATCCTTGCACCTTTCTAATTCTTCTATTCTCTCTAAGTTTTTGACCCTCCTAATCCTCATTCCTTGCCATGTCAGTTGGAAAGAAGGCGATTGCTCGAAAGAATGTTGAAGTCTCCTCGTCCGGAGAAACTTTCAACAAGAAGAGGTTCTCTTCGGTGGAAGCTGAGCACCGCTTCGTCTCCATCACTTCCCAACGGAAGTTGATTCCGGAGAGGAGTTTTAGCAACGCCTACCCCGTCCCGCATGACCAAGTCAACGCATAGGGATGGGGAGAGTTTGTGACCAAGAGAGCCCCTACATACTCGCGATCGTCCAGGAGGTGTATGCAAACGCAATCGATGCGTCCGGGCAGCGGCTCTTCTGCCGGGGTAAGGTTATCACCCTAGGGATTGCTCAAATTGAGCAATTCTATGGGCTTGAGGAGGTACATTCATGCTCTTACTCAGACCTCTTGGATTCTCACTTTAACCCGCATAGTCTCATTGCGGAAATTGTCAATGATGACACAGAGCGGGAAGGAGGACTAGCCAACATCCCTTGCTCCGAATTAACGGAGATGAGTAGTGCTTGGCTAGTGTTCATTTCTAGCTATGTCATACCCACGAGTTACTTAACGGAAGTGACCCGTGCCCGAGCGCTCCTCTTATGCTCATTGGTTAGGGCGGGCGAAATCCGTATTTCGAGCAATATCTTTGAGCAGCTATGGAAAGCTCTCAAGGGTCCTTGCGCGGCATTGGCTTTCAGGTCTTTAATATCAAGATTGTACGAGACCCAAGTGGTCAAGATCCTTTCCTCAGACTCCATTGTTCCCCCTAGCTGCACCCTTAACCCTTCAAACCTAAATGTCCGGGCAAGCGAACGAAAGCTGCCCAAGAAGAGAATGGGATCGAAAGGGGATGCATCCGCACCTTCAGACTCATGCCTCACGAACCAACTTTTGGTACGCCTCTACAATCAGCATGCGGAGCTTAGCAAGGCTCTTGCAACTGATATGGGGTTCTTCAAATGGGAGATCGGCCAACAGCGCAAGTTCCAATCTGAATTCCATGAAGCCCATGGGATGATGTTTGAGGATTGAAGCTTGCAAGGTGGATCGGACACCTCCGTGTTGCCAAGGCCTCCTGTCGGAGCTCCCATTCCGGAGACGCGCTACCCTACCGAGACGGCGTATGTAGAGGAGGAGGACAAAGAAGGAGAAGAGGATAACTAAATAGGTTGTATTTGTTCTTTTCTTTCAATTTTTCTTTTCTCATTTGTATCTTTGTTTTTATGTTTTTATTTTGAGATTTTAATTTATGAATTTTTCTTATCCCCTCATTTTTATGGTATTCTTAATTGACATATTTTTTCTGAATTTTTTTTCAAAAGAAATGAAAATCACAAAAATGTAAAAATAGAATTTGACATAGTAAAAGAATACGTAAACAAAAATGATTAAATGCATTATAAGCAAAAAAATGTTGTAATTGAGGAATGAATGGAGGATAATCTAATCTTCAAAAATTTAAATAAATGCTTGAGCTAAATGTGAGGGAAAGCATAGGACTTAGACTAAAAGATGTGGTACGTATTCTAAAAAAGGATGTGCTAGGCTCCCGTAGGATTTCATAATCATAAAAATGTATATTAGGGATGAAAAAAAATATCTCTCCCTAAAGATGAAAAGAGCAAAATATTTATGATAAAAGGGATGATAAAAAATATCTCTTCCAATTGTTCAAAATGACAATGAATGAAGAAAATTATCTCTCCTTTAAATTCTTTGTGATTCATAAGAAAAAGCACATATGGCACAACTCTTAGAATCTTTGACCACTTCCTTAGTCTAAAGTTCATAACGACTATACCATCATCTAATATCAAACATTGAAAACTCAAAAGTTTGGAAATTACTTGATTAAACCACCTTATGGCCATAAGTAAGAACATTAATATTGCTAAAATGTTCATTTTATTTTTGCCATACACACATCTTGACTTATACATATTCTAATTGCATTGTTGTGACTTTCATCCCTACAAAATAGAAAAAATATCATTTTGAGCTTCCTCGAGGACGAGCAAGAATTTAAGTGTGGGGTGTGATGAGTCCATAAATTATATCTAAAATAAAGGGAAATTTTATTCATTTCAGATCTTTAAGATGCTCCTAAATCATTTTTCTATTTTTTCCAGGAAAAAGGCATCCAAGGGAGTTCTTAGGCATTTCTAGAAACATTCAAAATTTATTAAAGGAAATCCGCTCTAGCGCGCTGCCGCGCGCTCCAGCGCGCCGCAGCGGGCTGCAGCGGAATTATTTAAACCATATAAATAGGGGGCTCAACTAATTGAACAGCGTTTTTTTACAAAATGAGCCTCTACAGTGCGCAGTCGCACGCTGCAGTGGTCTGTAGCAGAAAAATTTCGAACTTCTTAAACGGGGGGGGGGCTCAACTAATTAAACAGTGTTTTTTACAAAATGAACCACTACAGCGAGCGATCGCATGCTGCAGCAGCCTGCAGCAGAATTATTTAAACCATATAAATAGGGGGCTCAACTAATTGAACAGTGTATTTTTTGCAAAATGAGCCGCTGCAGCGCGCGGTCGCGTGCTGCAGCGGTCTACAGCAGAAATATTTTTACTGTAAAAATGAAAGGTGAAGTAATTGAACTCTGGATTTGCAAAATGGCCCGCTGTAGCGCACTGCAGCGAGACATCTTCCAAAGCTCAAACGTGGTAGCGCGCAGCAGCGGGGGACTTGGCGAATTTGCTAAGAAACATTGCACGCCGTAGCACGCCACATCGCGCTGTAGCTGCCCACCGCAAATTTTTTCCAGACAATAATTTATTGCGGCTAGGGACATGACCTCTATCCTGCATTTTGTCCCCAGCCATCATTCCCTACAGCTGCTACATTTTATTTGAAAAAGAAGGTCTTGAGGTGATGTTTTGGGTAAACAAATGAAGATATTTATCACCTCACTATCAATGGAGGATTTTCCCATCATGAGTTCAGAATTTTAAATGGAAATACTAGTTTTGAAATGAAGAAGAAGAAGGCAGCCCCTCTCCTATAAATACCCCTCCTCTTAACTTGAGGAGGATTCACAATTTTAGCCAAAAATCCACTAAGTAAGGAGGAGTGCCAAGGAAGAGAAGATCTCTCCAAGGGTGGCAAAGCAAACTCTTGCTTTAGAGGAGAAGGTAGAAGGCAGTATTAGCGACCTATGAAGGGAACATTGAGAAGGAGAAGAAGGATTCCGGAGAACTTCCAAAGGAGTGTTCCTAGTCTCTTCTAAACTTTATTCTTGTATTTTCTTTTTAGTTGATCATGAAAGGGTCTTTATCCATGTATGGTTTTCTTCTTTTCTTTTGTAATGAGTAGCTAAACTCCCTTGGGGAGGGTTGGGGTGAAGTTCTATGTGCATGATGTAATATTAATGTATAAATGTTTTTCCTCAAGCATAATTTATTTTGTGATCTTAATGCCTTGCTAAGAAACATTTCATCTAATTTAGTCTTGAATGTGGAATAAGAGTAAAGAATTAACAAAATTCAAGAACTAATCGTCTTGTGCTCCTTAGCTCATCTTAGGTTGGATGCTAGGTTTTGAGTGCATGAAAACTTGGAACCATGTGACCGAGTTCTTGAGTTCAATGCACCTCAATCTAAGCTCAACTAAAGTGTTGATGCAAGTGATGCAAAGATCCACTAAATGAGCTCCTTAGCTCAACATAATTGAGGTAGAGGAAGGAAGTGTTGAGTGCTCATGAACTAAGTGACATAGTCATTGAGCCCAACATATGAATCCCCCATCTCAGCTATGTGAGATGCGAGTGATGCTCGTAGTGGAAATCAATGCTTGTAAGATCCTAAGATTTAATAATCAAGCTCTCCTTGATCAAGAGAATAAGATTAAAATTTAATCTAATGAATCTTACAAGAATCTTTGTGTCAAAGTAGAACCAAATGTGAGTTCATTTTGTGCATGAGATTTGAACTTATAAGACCTTGAGTTAAACTCAAGGAAAATAATGTGCACTTGATTTTAATTAAAATGAATGATAAAGCTTGAGAAATTAATATACATAATTGTTATATCATGGCATGTGGGATGGTCCCAACTCTCCTCTTTCCTCATCTTGCTCATTTTGCTTAGTGATTATTGTGCTAATTTTTAGACCAACTCATCCAAATACATTGTAGCTTAAACATTAATGAGAATAGATACACTTAGTGCCAAATCAACCAATTCTCTGAGGATCGATAAATTCCCAGAAATTAACACTTTCCACTTATTACTTCAGAGCACGTACACTTGCGTGTGAGCGCAGACGTGTATTTACAGTTTGTCAACAATCTTTATAGAAATACATATCCACTGACTTTGGTCCTGGAGGCCTTCCTGTTAATTATAGGGATTTTAAAAACCTCTCGCTCATATGGCCAAGCCTCCAGTGCAGACCTACGTCAATCTGTTCTACAGCTGCAATGGAATAAGACACTCTATTGTTTAAGTAAAGTGTACCTTCCATGTTTCCTTATGTAACAGCAAGTGCACCCTTAGTGACCCTCTATGAGTCCCTTGTAAAGGTTGCACTTCAACCATTCCTAGCTAGCTAGCTAATTGATATAAGGTTTCTACTTAAACATGGTACATGCTTAACTTCTCATAGATTCCAAACTGCACCGCTTAGTAGTTAGGCATCTGCATCACCTTTACCCGTGATATCTTATGCCTTTTTATCTTGTAGATACACCTTCCTCAAGTCACCTTTGTTGTAATTCTAGAAGGCACCCCTCATAGGAGTAACATCAAAGGATGCGATCGAGTCCACCACCTAGGACTCTGTATTGATAAGTAATAGGATTAATGCATTACGATCATCTTCTATTGAAACATTTATAGTGAGTCACATATCCTTGCTCTCACCACTTGGCTTTTTTAGGATTGAGCAGTCCTTCTTAAGGTGACCTGCCTTTCCATAGTTCCAACAATTTGGCTTTACTTTTCTGGGTCTTGATTTTCCTCACCTTGACATAGACCTATTTCTATTGTACCTGTGGTCTATATTTCTTCCTCGACTCCTAGCATTTAACGCTGAAGTAAATGCCTCATCATGGGATCATTTTTGCATCTATTCATTAAGTACCAGCCCGATAATATCATCAAATTTTAATGACACATTCCTAATGAGTTGCTGATGCTTGTCACCAGTTCATCCCAATTGTCTAATAGTAAAGAGAGGAATAATAGAGCTCAAACTTCATCATCAAATTTGATGCCCACAGAACTCAACTAACTTATTGTAGTGTTGATCCCATTCATATGTTCTGTCACTAAATAGTCATCCATCATCTTTTTATTTAACAGTCGCTTCATCAGAAAAGCTTTGTTAGAAGTCGAAGGCTAATCATATATCCTTATTAGAGCATCCTTGAGATATACAATTATTTTCTCATTAACAATGTTTAATGCAACAGAAGTAGACAATAAAAGATGAATCAAACCCTACACAATTCTATCAAGAACCTCCCAATCTAAATCAGACATAGTGGTCGATTTCTTGTCGGCTCCACTAAGTGACAAACACAACTTTATTTGTTAGAGTAGATCTTTCATTTTCATCTTTCAAAAGGCAAAATTAGTGTTATAAAGCTTTACTATTTTGTGTCTCATTTTGTCGACCATTACTCCCACTCAAATGGTAAACCCCATAACAACAATGAAAACCTCGCCCTGATACCAGTTGTTGTGAGCACGCAGTGGAAGCATTAAGAGGTCAAGGATAAGGGTTATGATGATGTTTGCCATTCAATAGATGAAATTATCCAAGCACAAGCAAAATAAAACACTATACAATTATATGAACAAACCACAAGCATCCAAATTCTTACATGGAAAACTCATTTTTGGGAAAAAACATAGAGCCACACCATGCAGAAATTTTTTTACTATGAATAATATGATTATAGAGCTACAGAGAACTTCACTTTCATAAAAATAAAAAGGATCTCTTGTAAGCATAGCCTTTCGATCAACTTCTCCTTCTCCAAGGAACATCAGCTCTCACTCTAGTTTGATGGAATGGAGCAGCAATCACCACCTAATTAAGGTTGATCTCCAACTACAAAACCTTAGAAAACATCTCCATAATGTTTCCTTATATACTCAACCACTATTTGGACCTCAAATGATCCATAATACCCCCAAAAGCACTTAAGGTAGAACCTAGATCTGGAGAAGAAAGCCGAAAGATTCTACGACACACCATTGTGCCCTAGTCTCAGTCTAGAGGGTGCCAGGGCGCACTATAGCACCCTAATCTCTAGTTTCCTGGTGCCAAGGAATGCAAGAGCGCCCTAGTCTCAATTTACCTGGCACTAAGGTGGGCTGTAGCGCCCCAGTTACAAGTTGCCTGGCGTTAGGGCATGTTACGATGCACTACGGCACCTGAGTCTGTCCTGCTTCTTATGGAGCTTGAATACTGAGTTTTATTTTCTTAATTCTTTTGGTCTAACATTTCCAACTTTCATTTTCAATTTTTGGAATTATTCTGCTTGTAATGTTATGGATTTTTTATACCTTTGAGAATTGAGTTGAATATATTGAGCAAATATGACTCATAAGCTTATATTAAAATAAAAAGGAAAAAAGTCTGTGACTTCTCTTATTTGTTTCATCATTAATCTATTAAGCTCCATATGTGAATCTCTATGAGACATTTTCATGGTTCGCTTCTTCAAACACTCAAGCATTAAGATAGTAACAATAATTTATTGAAAAAAGAACATTATTAACTAGAAAATAATAATTCCTCACTAAAATGATATACATTCCTATCACTTGCAATATCATATTAAACAATCAACCTTTCCTTATTTCTAAAAATCAAAAAATAATTTGTTAAACTTATATTTTGCAACTCTTAATCTCATCAAATGAAAATGATGGAAAACTACTAATGGACCTTTAGAGATAAAAATAACTGCATTTAAATATGTGTTCTTAAAATCAAATAATAATTTTGAAAATTGCAATTTTGTTTATCATAATCTCATCTAATAAGCATGATGACAAACTATCAATGAACTCTTAAAGATGAAAGCAATGACTTTGAGAGATACATTCTGAAAAATCAAATAATAATTTTAAGAACTACTATTTTGCTTATCATAATCTCATCTAATAAATATGATGATAAACTGTCAATGGACATTTAGAGATGAAAATAATGGCAATTAGATATGCTTTTGAAAAATCAAACAATAATTTTGAAAATTATTGTTTTGCTTCTCTTACTCTCAAGTGTCATTTAAGAAACATAATGGTAAGCTACCAATGGACCTTCAGAGATAAAAATAATGACATTTAGAGATACATTCTAAAAATTAAATAATAATTTTGAAAATTATTATTTTGCTTCTCATACTCTCATCTAATAATTATGATAGTAAACTACCAATGGACCTTTAGAGATGAAAATAATAACATTTAAAGATGCACTCTAAAAATCAAACAATAATTTTGAAAACTACTATTTTGCTTACATACTCTCATCTAGTGAGCATGATGGTAAGCTATTAATGGACATTTATTGATGAAGGCTATGGAATTTAGATATGCATTCTGAAAATCAAATAATAATTCTAAGAAATAATGTTTTGCTTTCATAATCTCATCTGATAAACATGATGGTAAACTACTAATGGAGCTCTATAGATGAAGATAATGTCATTTAGAGAGGCATTTTGAAAATTAAACAATAATTTTGAAAATTGTTATGTTGCTTATCATAATATCATTTAATAAACATGATGGTAAACTACTAATGGACCTTTAAAGATGAAAATAAAGACATTTAGAGATGCATTTTGAAAATTAAATAATAATTTTGAAAACTGTTGTTTTGCTTATTATACTCTCATTTAGTGAACATGATGGTAAACTACTAATGGACCCTTAGAGAAAAAAATAATGGTATTTAGAGTTGCATTCTGAAAATCAAATAGTAATTTTAAAAATATAGTTTTGGTTATCACAATTTCATCTAACAAACATGATGGTAAATTACCAATAGACCTTTAAGGATAAAAATAATGGTATTTAGAGAATGAAAATCAAACAATAATTTTGAAAATAGCTATTTTTCTTATCATACTCTCATCTATTGAACATGATGGTAAACTACCAATGAACCCTTAAAGAAGAAATTAATGGCCTTTAGAGATGCATTCTAAAAATCTAACAATAATTTTGAAAATTGTTGTTTTTCTTATCATAAATTCCTCAAATAAATATGATGGTAAACTTCCAATGGAACTGTAAAAATAAAAATATTGACATTTAGAGATGCATTCTAAAAATTAAACAATAGTTTTTAAAATTGCTATTTTGCTTATCATACTCTCATCTAGTAACATGATGGTAAATTACCAATGGACCTTTACAAATGAAAATAATGGCATTTAGAGATACATTCTAAAAATTAAATAATACTTTTGATGCTAGGCCTTTATTAAGATTTAGAATCCTAATCTACTGGATTAGAATTAATAGTATCATGTTAGAACCCTTGTATTTGTTATGTCATTTGTAGTGACTTAGCAAGTTAAACTTTTCCTCTTTATCCATCTTAAATGGATAGTAAGCCTTTCCCATTAGGGTAAGCTTCATAAATTGATGAAAGTCACTTAAGTTCTAAAGCCCTTAGTAAACCTTAATAATGTACTTTAAGCTTAGTATATAATGTTACATGTGAAGCTGTATAATCCTACCTTATGTGTAGTTGATCTTAGCCATAAAATCCTTATGTGCTAAGTCACATGTTGTGAGTTAGGAACTTAACCCTTAACTCTTTAGGGTTGCATTCAATTTAGTTGAATGCTTGCATCCTTTTTTTAGTTTAACTTCCTTATTAAGTAATGATTTTACTTATATTGTGAAGCTTCCTTAGTATGCTTTGAACCTTGGTTAGACTTCTCTAACCTTAGCCTATAGTTAAGTTGTGTAGGTTTAGCTTTAAAACCTTAGGTTTGATATTTGGAATCTATATTTATAATCCTTGAGTCTTTTTAGTATCCTTGAGCATTAGCTCCTTTTCTTGGTTTAAGATCATATTCATGGATTTGATCTTAACTATGATTTAAGGATATCCCTTAGACCCTAAGATAGTTCAAAGATATTCTTTAGACCTTAAGATAGCTCCTTTTCTTGGACAACTCCTTTTCTTAGTTTAAAAAGTTTTATTTTTGATGTTTGATTGTATTTTTTGTAATTAAATTTCTTAATTTTGCCTCAATCACTAATGTTCATAATTAGGGTTTCTTAGTGAATTTAATTAACCTAAATAGCATATTTTAGTTCCTGAAGTTTCACTTGGATCTTTAGTATCGAATAGTAAAGTAAGATTTATTTTCTGAATTTTACCTTGTTATTTAAAAGCTAAGTACTTTAGGATTGGATTAGTGATAACTAACCTTAATTACTATCAGATTTTGATAAATTGAGCACTCATTGATTTATATGGATTTGATTAACATTTGCTAATTTTATCATTTGATATTAGAATAGCAAGTTAGAAGATTAGGCCTTATAGTGGCTAATGTGATTGATTACCTTAATCAAGGCCTTAGATTCCTTTATTTCCTCTTAAATAAGAGACTAGCATAAATTGATCCTTAACCAACCAATAAAAGATATTTGATTTATCAATCAATCATATCTTAAGTTCTTATTGATTTTCTTCTTGACTTAAGTGCTTAGGGTTGAGGTACGATTTAGAAAATTAGCATGCTTAATTTTGCATCATAACTAATGATTGAACTTATAAATCTACATGTAATTATACTATTTGAATGGGATTCAACTCATGTTAATTATAGATATGTATTGATTTGAACCTTAGATCCTTAAAGTATAAAGATAACCTTATGGTTAAATAAATATTTTACCCTTACATAAGCTAACCTTGAAGAAAGATAACCTTATTTGTTATATTTTGAGGTAGGATCTATGATAAACCATATCAACCTTAGATGATTGATCTTATTCCTTGTGGTAGGATATCCTTAAGAGACTTAGATTGAGTTATCTTTGTAGTAGCTAACCTAGATTGAATAACTTATATGTCAGTACCTTAGAACCATTTGTGTAGGACCTACTACAATGGAGATTAAATTTTATAGCTTAAAATTCCTTGATTATGAATTAGTTTGATTAGAATTACAATAAAATTAATATCATCATATGGAGATAGTAGTGCATATCCATAGAACTGACTTGACTCAATAGGATATAGAATTGGTTAATTTATCTTTAATAGAACTATTGAATTTTAGTCTTATCTTAGGTAATTAGAAAAGTATAGTTCAATTCAAGATAAGCATCCGAAGTTTAAAATATGTTATATGTTGTGGATTGATCAGCTAAGTTTTAGAGAATAAGCTATAAGAGGATTATGTCCCTTATCTTTGTGTGCATTAATAAATGCAATTAAACAAACAAGTGCTTAAGGTTGCCTTTCTCAAGACGTACCAATCATGTACATGTACTCTTAACATGTGATTAATTAGGATGTTATACAAGTAAAGTGTTGAGTAAACATTGAATTTTATAGAATTAAAATAGTTTTGTATGGTTCATCAATTAAAACTTCCAATTTGTATAGCATTCTAGGTGAATGTGCATTAGAAATTAGGCTAAGTAATTGGACAACAAGGAGGGATACTCACTTTAATTTATTTATTTTTTAGTTTTATTGATTTAAAAGAACTTAGTTTGTTAAACTCCTTAGCATATCATGAATTGAGTAAGCATATAATGTCATTAACAGAGTAGTTATGCTCACCTAGGATAGGTGGGGTTCCCTGTGGCATCAAAGCGTGCATATTTGTGGTATAAATTCAGTGTCATATTCAGATACATATATAGTGACAAACAACACAGTTGTTACTTTCAGTTATCTTAGTTTATAGTTTCATTTTAAATGGCTTACTTTCAGTACTTTTGATGAGATATAGTTTTCCTTTTTTTAGTTTTAGTGTTTATTTTACAGTTTCAGTTTACTTTAGTATTTTGTAGCTTGATTTCTATTTTATTAAATGTTAAGTAATATTCTTTAAGAGTAAGAAAATGTTAGTTATAGCCTAAAATGTAGTTAGACTTATTGTTTAATAATATTTTTTCTTTTTTGGTTGTGGTCCTGGCATTGTGAAACTAACAATATCATATCCTAAGTAGTTGGAGGAGCCAGCTTTGGTGGCATCTCAAGAGATCCATGAGGAGCTAGACAAGCATTACCATTTCAACACTTACTTTTTATTTTTAATTACTCTTTGCTGTGAGATGAGAGACTTTTACTGCTCATTTTATTTTAAGCTATGATTTCTAATAATTAAAGTTGGAATGTATTTTCTCTTTCTTTTCTGAGATGAATGATTTTACTTATCTTATGTGATGATTGTTTGGGATGAATGCTATTTCTTCTGTACTCTATTATTACTACTACTTATACTTTGTATTATGATGTAATCCATATGAAAACCATATAAGAAACTCTATATACATTAGGTAATTATTCATCATCCTTCCTTAATCTAATGTGTATATGTATATCAACTAATACTTAGAATTAGGATATTACACTAATCTTAAGGATTAACTATTAGCAGTAAGTCAGATTAAGGGAAGTTCAGTTTTCTCGAGTAATGCATCGTTCCGCCTCTAATATTATCATTATTATCTTTCTATTGCGCACTGCGATGGGATAGGGCGCTGCACCATCCGATTGGGATTTAGGAAATGCGGAACGATTAGGATTTAAAGAATCCACTGGCCGTTAGAATTTAAACAAATTTTATTTAATCATTTTAATTAATTAATTTTCCTTAATGAATTTAAATCCAATTTAGGATAAAATGACCTCCAAGAATTTCCAAAAAATTCATCCTTAGCTAATTTATAGGTGAGGAATTCAAAAATGAAATAAAATTTTAATTTGAAGATCAAATTAATTTAGATAATTTTTTGGGTCCTAAAATTTACATAATAGTTAATTAATCCAATCAATGTTTGATTTATCCCAAATGTTTAAGGTTATACTCTAATAACTAGATAAGTCTAATGGAATGATAACCAAAGATTGGCTTAGCCTAGATTAACTAAATTAATAACCTAAGAATGTTACAGACTTTTTACTCGGGCCTAATGGTTCTGAGGCCCACTCTTAAGGCCATTAGAAGATGACTCTCAGGCTCGACCCAAGCACTCTCGGCCTGAGTCTTTTATAATGGCTTGATATTGGATTAGGTAATATTACCCAATATTAGATGCTACTATACCACTTAATACTGGGTTACTGAGTCTTACCCAGCTATTATGCAATACTGGGAGCTAAGATCTTTAAAGTGAAAAAATATATGCATAATAATATATAGATAAATACCATTTTAGTCAATTAGAAAAGAAAATAAAATACATCACAGAATAATAAAGAAAGACATACAGAGTTAAGTTAAAGTTATACAAATATTTTAAGATGTAATAACACTCATCCTCACGGGAAATAAGGTAAAATGACAAAAAGAGAAAGAACTTGAAGCCGCTTCTACTGGTTAAGATCTACCTCAGGTTCAAGTTCTGCTCCAATCTTCCGATCTACTATGTTTGACTTTTAATATGGTTGGGCATAGCTAATAGAAGAATATCAAGTGATTAAACTTAAGAAGTCTAAGTACACTTTAGGGGAATTAGGTTATCTTAATTTAGTAGATATCACATTAGCCATTTATAATCTTAAAAGCAGTGCACAATACAGTAAAATTAGAAAGTGAGGAAAATGACAGTAGTATAACAAGTAAAAATGTAAAGGCAATAAATGGAGAAGCTGCTCATAACTTGCATCAAATATATAGGTAAGAGAACATGTAAAAATATATATGTAAGTGTGCTCAATATAAGAAGATAAATGTGTACATCATGATGTATGCTAAGTAAATACTGCAATGTAAATAAATTGAAATATAAACTGAAATACATTGCATAAATATAGGTAAAATGAACTGTAAATATAAGTAAGCTGCAATGAAAGTAAGGTGATTTTAATCTCAAGGATTGAATAAATTGAAAATGCAATAATAAAGACCCTAAACTATAAATGTTATTTATTTATTTCATTTTAATTTGTTTTGTTTTATGGGCACTCAATAGAACAAAGTGAGGAGTCAAGCTTGTCTGCTTAGCAATCATGTAAGTGAAGTTTTCTATAAACACACACAATTCTCCTCATAGTATATGTGTGGTCTCCTGATGACTACATAGCCTGCCCTAGCTAAATAATAGCTATACAATATAATCCACCATAAGAAACCCATAAGTTTAATGTTAAATGTTGAATTTATGCACAAAGTCTTAATAAATATTTTTAAGGATTTAGTCTCAATACATTTCAACATTTAAGGATTTCAAATCTAATTGTAAGCAATGTGATATCTGTTATTTTCTATTTTTGTTATCTATCCTAATGATTGGGGCTAATTAAGCCCTTCAATTGACTTAGACATTTATCAAATGTTTCAATTAATTATTATATAATATATATAAATTAAAGAGGCTTCAAAAATAGTGATTTGATTTTAATGTCTTATTTAGGTAACTAAATAATTTATAAATATAATTGCAAGATTACAATTAAAAATCATAATCAAATGCTAATACTAAAATTCTCTAAGTCAGTTAATTTACTTATACTCTATAAGATGACAATACTCCTCTCTTGAATACTAAAGGTTTCACTACTGCAAACCCCATGATTGGGATTTTCTATAATTCAGACTATTCAAGATATTAGATTATATTGCTCTCTAATCTTCCTATTTTAGTAACATCTTAAAGTCTTATTCTTAAATCTTCCATTTAACATCTTTGGCTAGCTTACCTCTAGATATGTCACTATTAGGTCAATATACATCTATAGTTAAGCTTATTGGCTTTGTAGGACTACTAGTCTAATTTGACATATTTGAAGGGATGATCTTACTCTTATTTGCTACCTAATCTAAGTATCAAGCCTCTTCTCTGAAATCTTAGGATTTCTATTACTTAGTTCTATCCTTGGCCTCATTAAAGAATGCTTAAAGGTTTTAAGTCTCATTAACACATAAGACTATGTATAGTCTTAGCTCCACCACTAAACATCCTAAATGGTTCTAAGCCTTACACTTATATAATATGGCAGTCTACACTACACTAGGTAGGTCACACTTAGTTACTTAGATTACTTAATAAGTTTTAGAGAGATATAATCATTAACTATACTAGATTAAGCATCATACTAATCATCCTAAGTTAGTTTTATTCTAAGACCTTAGGATTATCTCCTAGTCAAAAGCACTACTCTAATGTTTACTCAGTACTATCCTTAGTAGTTCACTAGATCAAGACATAGATTTTTTAAATGAACTTCTCTTTCTTAAGGATTAGGGTTCAATTATAGGTTCACTAGTGCTAAGACAAGACTAGGTCAATCTAGTTATTTTCCTATCCAAAGAATCATCTAGTGTTCATACATATCATAATCTTAGTTTCCCTAAGATCTCTTAGGGTTTAAAAAGCCTAAATGGGGAAAACCCTAATTTTGCAATAAAATTATAATTTATTTGGGTGTCAAAAACTCAAATTTTCCAGTTGATGTCAAAATGATAAAAAACTAATGGTTATAGATTTTTTATAACATAATGAGAACAATGACAATTAGTATGGCCATTTTGGACTTTAAATGACTAATCTATGCCTTATTGACAATTAGTGATAAGTAAAAAGTGATTAGTTATATTTTTTGCTGAAATGAAAATTAAACTTCATATTATTATTATACATAGTTTTCTAATCATTTTGTAATATAATTTCAATATATTTGGTTTTATAATTAATAAGATATTAACATTATTTAAATTGATTTAAATTAAATACTTCATAATTAATATCCTACACATGCGACACCTAAATGCACGGTTGTCGGGCCCCGAAAATAGTGCCGCGTGGGTCAGGACTGACCCGCGCGACACTATTCATCGTTTAGATGAAAGACATGATTCCACGACCTAGGGCATCCGAATCTTCCCACCTCCAAGCTCTGCCACTTGGGTGCCACATACCAAGACAAAGCTCTAGCCAAGACCTTCCAAATGCCCCAAAAATTTCTATATAGCTTTAATTCTATTGATCTAATGCAGTTTGAGAGTAACTATGATTTAGAGTTTACTATAGAGAGGAGTTACTATAACAACTCAAGTTGTTGCTAGGACAATTAGGCCTAAACACAATTCAAAAATCAAGATCTTGAATGACTTTAAAATTTGGGCTAACAAAAAATACAGCTAGATGGAGAATATTTTTGTGATCGTAATGCCCTAGTTTAGGAGCAATTTGGATAACAGACACCCTTAAATTAATTTTTGAATTATAAAAATTCAAAAAATTGGGAAAAATAAATACACGTCCAAATTCAGTGATTTTAGCATCATTAGATTAAGAATATTATAAAATTAATATACAAAAAAGTTTCCTTAAATTTTGAGCTCTTGATTTACCATAATTAATTTTTGAAGTTCTTATCTTCAAAAATTAATATAAATAAAATATTGCTTTGAATTGAAAAATTTTGATGCGAGTGTGTTCATCTCATCAAGATACACCTGTAACGCCCCATCCCATCGCCACACGCAAATGGGTTAGTATAAGGAATAACAATTGGCAGCGGAACGGTGCGTTACTCTGGAAGGGAAAACTAAACTTCCCCAACTACACGTGCTGAGCACAAGAGCTGGTGAGACTCAACCTTGAGAGAAGAGTGATGTGTACTAATCCTTAAGATAAGTGTAGTATCCTTATCTAATATATTAGATAGGGTACTCTTGTATTTTGGATTATGAATAAAGGTAAGATCCAAGTTAAACAAATATTAGAATTTTATGTATATCCTGATCACATCACAATACTAAGTATATGTCGAAGTAAATACAGATTGTGGAAGCTAAATCATACATCCAAAAATAATCATCACAAAATCTTAGTAAAGCATTCATCACAGAAAAGAAATGGAAATACATCCAGAGTTATTACAATTATTTACTAAATAAAAACAAAATACAGAGAATAGTCAAAATATTGAACTCCAGAAACAATTGCAAAAAATAAAGGCTGACGGAGAGTCCTCAAATGCTCGACAAACTCATTAATCTCATATGAAGGCTCCTAATATGGCTCTACAAGCTGCTCTAGATCTAATAAATTGCTGGAACCCAAAAGTACCATGTGTTATATAATAAGTTTAACACATCAAAAGCTACTATAATAGTTATAATTATCCATTATTTAGCATTTAAATAGTTTAAGTAAGACTATAGAAAATAAAGTAAAATAGTTGAAAGCTAAAAATAGTACAAATATGAAAGTAAGATAAATCTAAAATTATAAACTAAATACTGGAATGTAGAGAAAATAGTAAGTGAACTGAAACTACAACTAATTGCAGAAATATAGGGAAAACAATAAACAATCTGAAACTGAAAAAATGATGATCTAAAATTGTGATGTATGCCACTGAATTTATAATTATGCATCTGAATATGCCACAGAATTGTATACCACTGATTTGCTGACTTGGTGTCACATGACAATCCACTGATCCTTAGTGAGCGAATGCTCCGCTAACAGAGTCCTTAGGTGAGCTCATTCGCTCCACTATTGCTGAAATGGCATTTGCATTTTATGATATGCCAAAGCTTTTATGACTATAAGCTTTAAATCATCAAAATCTAGAAATCAATATAATATCAAGTGTTGATTCCATTTATCTCCATTGGTCAGCATTCATCTAAATGAATTGTAACTCTTAAGTTTAATCCACTACATGGATTTAGCTAAGATTTGAACTAATGCTCATCAACTGAAGAGGCTGCATACACATAGTTGATATATTTCTAGGAAATATGACTTTAACACTTAGTTTGTTTAACTACACTTATTGAAATGCATGTCGAAAAGAGGCATGACCTGGTCACAGTTTATTCTCTAAAACTAAGTTGCTAGAAACCTTAATTATAAACATACTTATAGTGTTCTAAGAAAGGTAGCTTGAAATGCTTAGTTTGTTTAACTGCACTTATCAAAATTATGATAATAAAGGGCATGACTTGGTCACAATTTGTTCTCTCAAACTAAGTATTCATCCCCTACTTGTAACATTTTTGGATTTGGGATGTTTATCCTGAATTGAACTGTACTTATCTAATTACCTAAGATAAGACCGAGACTCTACAGTTCTATTCAGGGTAAATCAACCAACTCTGTTTTCTATTGAAATATTTCAATTCTATGGATATAAACCTCCAACTGATAATTTCTACTGATTTTAACAATTCTCTTTAATAATTAAGGAATATCAAATAATGAATCCATTCTCCATTATGGTAAATCCTATACAAAGGTTCCAAAGATGACTTAAAAGTTACTCAATTTGGGATACTACCATAAGAAAATAACCTCAATCTAGGTTAATAGGTTATCCTACCACTAGGTCTTAGGATCAAGTATCTAAGATTAAGAAGGTGCATCTAAACTTCTACCTCAAGATTAAATAATTAGTTTTTCCTACCTCAATAACTCATCTATTGATAAGGCTTAGCAATTATTAAATTATTAACACTATATCAAACTTAAAGATCTAACACTAAAATGTATAATTTATATTAAGCTTTAAATTTTTTGTTCATTAAACTGAATTAATCATCTTGCAAATTAATAACATTTTATGATCCATCTCATGCTAAGAGTCTTACTTAGGATAATATCAAAGATCTAAAGGTATATGTTCAGATGATCAATCACATAATTGCTTATAGATATTAATATTTCTAGTTTAATGGCTTAAGATTAATGTCAAATCAAAATGTATTATTGAAATTATGCAAATCCTTTAATTATTCAAATCAAGTGTTTTACTTAAAGTAATTAAGGTTTTAGACCTTAATTGAATCAAGTTTGAATACAATCCCTAACTTGACCAAATCAAGACTAATTGTTGGCTTATAAATCTATGACAAAATTAGTGAATAATTAGTGCATTATCGATGTCAATTTCGTGTTAAGGATTATGTTGATTAACTTAATCAATTCTTAAGATTCTTAGGGTTTAATATTGAAAATTATCAAATTAACCATTTAAAGTGTCCAAATTAGGTTTTGAGTTCTCCAACATGTATACTACTTCTATTGAAGCATATACATATTTAATTAAGCAAAATAGAAAGTAATTAAGGCTAATCAAGCCCTAAATCAAACCAAAAAGGATTAGCACTTAATTACAAATCTAATCATTCAAAATCAATGAAATATGACAAATATACTCTACTTATCCATGTGAACAATCACAGACTTAGTTTGCTAAATACGGTTAAGTGTAAACCATAATTTTCATTAATCATACATTTCTAAGATTGAGGCATAATTACTAAATTAATAACTAGAAAATTATTTCACCCAACACAAGCATTCTACAAAGTATAAGAAGCATAATGAAACTTGAATCAAGGAATTTGGCTAAGTATACATACTAATCCACTTTAATCAAGTTATGGAGTAATTAGTCAAAATAAAAAAATCCAACCATAGAAACTTAAATATTTTTGTATATTATTATTCCTTGTGATTTTTTGAACAAAATGGTTTATGACTTCATATAGTTTTGATGAGTGGATCAAAAGTTATTCAATTAATTTAATCTACATTTTTCTAATTATTCCATTTGATTTTTTTAATGAAAAATAATTCCTAAATGATTTTAAATATATTTAAACGGGCTCGTCCTATTTATAAAACACGCGGGCTAGCTCGGCTCAGAGACTTGATACCGTCTCACCACGCGGGTCACGGGTCGGCCCGACCCGCACAGTTCGTCTTCTTCCCCGATCCTCCTCGACGCTCAACCTATTAGGGTAACCCAAATCGGTTAAATTCATGACCGCTAGGCCATGCCATGGCTTTGAGGGATTTGAGAATCCATCCCCTTGCCAAGATGCATTGATGGAACCCAAAATCCCCATCAGGGATTGGCCCTAACCCAAAGGCCCTATTTTGATTTCCCAGCCTCTGAGCTCTTTGTGGAGGGACGATTCTCCCTCCACAGACCACCATATTGGCTCTGCTTAATCCCTACACCATCCCTAGGTGATGGAGAAGTTAATACCCCCATCCACTGAGTCTGGGAATGGCCCAACAGATGGATCCTTACTAGGACTCAGGTTGAATGAAAGGAACTTGCCCGATCGATCGATACGATCCATTGGGGCTAGCTCAAGCCTTGGAATCAATCAGGATAGGCTCGTCTAACCTAGGCATGCAATTACAAATCAAAAGATGGTGAGTGTTGAGCCGATTTGGCTTTTCACAGCAAAATGAGGTACCTGGGTTGAAAAAAGCCTTTTACAAACTTTCTGTAATTGCTTGCTAATCCCATAAAGCTTTTGATATCGGTCATAGATTTTGGTTGCGACCAATATTGAATGGCACTAACCTTATTTTGGTCTACCCTAATTCCTTGGGCATCTTCCACATGACCTAGAAACTCTAATAAGCTAAGCCTAATACACACTTTGAATATTAGGCATAGAGCTCGTGATTACGCAGTTCTTCTAACACTTCTCTTAAGTGGTTTTTCATGTTCCGCTTTACTTTTCGAATAGATCAAAATATCGTTGATAAAGATGTTAACAAATTTATCTAAGTATGATTTTAGCACACGCTACATTAGGTCCATAAAAATAAATGGCACGTTTGTTAGACCAAACGATATTACCAGAAACTCATAATGTCCATATCGAGTTCTGAATGATGTCTTCTCTTTGTTGGAATCCTTGACTCTTAGCTGATAATATCCTAATCACAGATCGATCGTGCAAAACACCTTGGCTCTAGATAGTTGATCGAAGAGATCATTGATTCGAGGAAATGGGTATTTAGTCATGATGGTTACCTTGTTCAGCTCATGGTAATTGATACACATGAGCATCGATCCATCTTTCTTCTTTACAAAAAATACTAGTGCTCCCCAAGGAGATGAACTTGGTCAAATGAGACAATTTTTGAGGAGCTCTAAAGTTGCTTATTCAAATCTTGTAACTCCTTAGGCGCCATGCGACAGGAAACCTTCGGTAGCAGCGGGGTTCCTGGGATTAATTATATTATGAATTCTACTTCTCGCACAGGAGGAAGACCAAGTATATCTTCACTTAATACATCATAGAATTCACACATTACTCAATTTTTTATGATAGGAATTTGCTCTTTCTTCTCACCTAACAGTGTTACTAGTAATACATTGCATTCTTTCCTGACTAACTTCTCGACTTTCATTGCTTTGATTAACGATGCTTGGGTACTGAATTTACCAATGAACATCTTTGATTGACTTCCACTGCATAGGGTGATTTTCTCCTTTTGGCAATTTATAGAAGCACCATGTTTACTTAACAAATTCATTCCCAATATTATGTCAAAGTTAGTAATTGGCAGCATGATTAACTTAGCTTCAAACTGTTGTTCACCGATAGAAATTTCTATTTTATAGAATTGCTGAGATTGCATGCGGGCTCTAGAAGGTTACCCAATGCTTAATGAATTTGCTAAACAATATGACAGTAGATTAAGGGCTTTAACCCAATTTTTTGATGCAAAAGAGTGACTTGCTCCAATATCAAAAAGAATATTACGTGATTTACCATTAATTATAAAGGTGCCTATGATTATAGCAATTAATAAAAATTATTATTTGAATTATTCAAGAAATGCTGAAATAATAGAATAGAAAATTAAAGTAAATATAAGACATACTCAAAATGACAACATTATCTTCCTGTGCAAAAGCAAGAGAAAGCATGTACACTCGTGCAGGTGCGGTTGGTTGCTTATTCTAAGGACTTTGGCCTTGATGGTTGTAGGCTGGCTTAGGAACAGGTACCGTAGCCTTGGGATTTGTAGAAAGAGCTGAGACTGGCATTATAGTTATGGGAGGAGCTCGATTATTTAGTGGTTGGGAGCGGAACACTTGTTCACTCTGGGAGCGGGTGATGGGTACTCTGTTGATAGTATCCTTAGCTTTGTAGTGGTAAAAATGATGGCCCTAGTATCCATAAGTATATCACACGTTACCCTGGTGGTAACATTTTCTGTACAGATGATGGCATTTGCATTCAGAAAGTTTTACCTAGCGTTGTTTGGTTTCCATATTATGCAACTTGGCCATCTTCTGATGACCAAAGTTTTCTCTTCTAAGCTGTACAAAAGAAGCCTTTCTCTTCCTATCCATTTGCCCTTGAAAACTTTCTTGTAGATGGGTAGCTTCAACTAGTTCAGGGAAACTCTTAATCTGTTGAGAGATTAAGTGAGCCTTAATGGAATCTCTCAACCCTTTCAGAAATTGATGGCAACGGGAAGCTTCAGACTTAACCAGGTCTAGAGTGAAACGTGATAGTTGGTGGAATTCAAGCTTGTACTCCGCTATTGATCTTCCACCTTGAGCCAGATAGAGTAGATCATCTTCCAGTATTGCCTGAGCAGATACTCGAATAAAGGTTTCCTTGAAAGCTTCAACAAATTGATCCCATGAGATATCCTCCACTTCGTAGTTGGCAAATTTGGTATTATGTTCGTTACCCCATAAATATTTGGCGTCACCTTGAAGCAGGTGGGTGGCCAGATGGATTGATTTAGAATTCAAGCACTTAATGCCTGCTAAGTTCTTTTCAGCTAACTTAAGCCAGCTGATCGTGTCCATGGGGTTTAAGTCCCCATTGAAGATAGGTGTCCAAAGACGCAGAAAACTATGGAGAATTCCTTCTATGGAGAAGTGCAGTGTAGAGGGGGCTCCCTTCTGAGAAAAAGATTGTTGAAGAGAGTTTAGTATCAAAGTGTGAGTCTCTTGCGCTTACTACGCATTA
The DNA here is from genome assembly GCA_016760335.1 of Gastrodia elata. Taxonomy (NCBI): domain Eukaryota; kingdom Viridiplantae; phylum Streptophyta; class Magnoliopsida; order Asparagales; family Orchidaceae; genus Gastrodia; species Gastrodia elata. Next base: position 14,323,270 of record CM028678.1, on the reverse strand, counting down.
CTCTCTATGAAAGCTTTCATTAAACTAGCAAGGGAGTTAACTTCATCTGGTCTGCCTGAGGACGAGACCTTATTCTTGATAGGTGTAGAAGCTAAGGGGGAACCTAGATTCATGACTACAATATCCAAAAGCATGCATTTAATGAAAAATCAAAATCTACTGTTTCTTTCAATCACTTTCTCAAAGGAGAAGTTACATCAATAGGCAAAAAGGATAGCTAATGAAAAATTAAGATACAAGAGATGACTTAAGAACATCAACTACAATATTGCTTTAAAAGTAGTATAAAAATCTTCATATGAGACTACTTGACACTTCCTTAAGAACCTTCGGTAAGTCTAGCACCACCACCTATCTCTGAACCTCCAAGTAGAGTCCCCAGAATCCAAAGGTGGTAATCATCTGGATAAGCCATCTCTCAAAAAGCAGTGGCACTCGGTTCAACCATTCCTTGGCAAGAACAAGGATACTGGTCCCACTGAAGGTTGAGCGAACTAATATCTTGTATAGTAATTGTATTCCCCGAGGAGACACCCCTTCAACAATGATTCTTCCATAGAATTTTCCATCTTGGAAATCATCCACCAAATACTCATCAAATAATCTAAGGTAGTAGTAGTACTCGGACTATTGTTATATTCCATTCCTAAAATTTTATTCACTTGTTAGTTCTGGTTTTCTGCTTGTTTCAATTATAAATACTTTACTTGTATTTTTTTTGTTTCTTTAAAGTATGTTTAGATCCTAAGTTGTCCTTTATTAATTGTGTTATACTTTTAAGTACTTTTTAATATTCATTCAATCCCTAAGGTATTCTTTTTAGACATTCTTAGTTTCCATTTCTGAGATTTGACTTAATGAAGTTGTGGATGCTATTTTTCCTTAAACTTAGTGATCACGATCATAACTGCTCCAGAGAATGAATCATAAAGTAGAAAAGAACACTTTCCTTATTTGACACTTTATGATACTTCTTTGATACCAATCGTAACGCTCCATCCCATTGCCACGAGCAAACGGACTAGTTTAAAGAATAACAATTGACAGCGGAATGGTGTATTACTCAGGAAGGGAAAACTGAGCCTCTCTAAACACCTGCTGAGCATAAGAGCTATTGAGACTCAGCCTTGTGAGAAGAGGGCTGAGTACTAATCCTTAAGATAAGTGTAGTATCATTATATTAAGTATTAGATAGGGTACTCATGTATTTTGGATTACAAATAAAGGTAAGATCCAAGTTACACGAATATTTGCATTTTATGTATATCCTGATCACATCACAATAGTAAGTATAAATAGAAGTAAATACAGAGTGCGAAAGCTAAAGCATACATCCATAAATATTCATCACAGAAGCTAAGTAAAGCATTCATCTCATAAAAGAAAAGAAAATAAATCCAGAGTTATTACAACTATTTACTAAATAAAAAAAAATAGAGAATAGTCTAAATACTGAACTACAGAAACAAATGCAAAAAATAAATGCTAATGGACAGTTCTCTAATGCTCCATGAACTCCTCCTGAATCTCTTGTGAAGGCTCCTGATCTGGCTCCAAAAGCTGCTATGGATCTAACAAATTATTAGATACCAAAAGTACCACATGTCAAACAATAAGTCTAACACATTGAAAGCTACTCTAACAGTTATAATTATTAACTATTTAGCATTTAAATAGTTTAAGTAAGCCAGTAGAAAAGACACTAAAATAGTTGAAAGCTATAAATAATACAAATTTGAAAGTATGATAAAACTAAAACTGTAAACTGAATACTGGATTGTAGAGAAAATTGTAACTGAACTAAAATTGCAACTAGCTGTTAGAATGTGGGAAAAATAGAAAACAATTTGAAACTGAATAAATGATGATTAAGAACTATTCTATATGCTACTAAATTCATAATTAAGCATCTGAATATGCCACAAAATTGTAGGCCACTGATATGCTGACTTGGTGTCACATGACACTCACAGATCCTATGTGAGTGAACGCTCCGCTACCAAAGTCCTTAACAAGCCCATTTGTTCCACTAATGCTGACATGACTTATGCATTTTATGATATCATAGGCTTTTATGACTGTATGCTTTAAATCATCTACATCCAAAAATCAATATAATATCAAGTGCTGATTCCATTTATCTCCAATGTGTAGAATTCATCTAAATAAATTTTGACTTTTAAGTCTAATCCACTGCATCGATTTAGCTAAGATTGGAACTTAAACTCATCAACTGAAGTTGTTGTATACACATAGTTGGTATGTTCTTGGGAAAGGTGACTTTAACACTTTGCTTATTTAACTGCACTTATCGAAACACGTGACGATAGGAGGCATGACCCGATCATAGTTTATTCTCTCAAACTAAGTTGCTAAATACCCTAATTATAAACATACTTATGGTGTATTAAGAAAGGTAGCCTGAAATACTTAGTTTATTTAGCTGAACTTATCAAAATGCGTGATCATAGCTAAACTTATCACAATTCTATTTAGGGTAAATCAGCAAAATCTATTTTCTACTAAAATAATTTAGTTCTATGGATACACACTTTCATCTTAAACTGATAGTTCTACTAATTTCAACAATTTAATTTAATAATCGAAGAATATCAGAATAATGAATCTATTCTCCATTGTGGTGAATTCTATACTAAGATTCCAAAGATGTGACTTAAAAGTCACTCAATTTAGGATACTACCACAAGAAAATAACCTCAATCTAGGTCATTAAGTTATCCTACCACAAGGTTCTAGGATCAAGTATTTAAGGTTAAGAGGTGCATCTAAGCTTCTACCTCAAGATTAGATAATAAGTTCTTCCTACCTCAATAACTCATCTCTTGATAATGCTTAGCAATTATTGAATTATTAATATTAGATCAACCTTAAAAATTTAGCACTAAAATGTACAATTTATAATCTAACTCATCAACTGAAGAGGTTATATACACATAGTTGGCATAGTTTTGGGAAAGGTGACTTTAACACTTAGTTTGTTTAACTACACTTATCGAAACACATGATGATAAGGGCATGACCGGGTCATAGTTTATTCTCTCAAACTAAGTTGCTAAATACCTTAATTATAAACATACTTATAGTGTTTTAAGAAAGGTAGCTTGAAATGCTTAATTTATTTACCTGTACTTATCGAAATGCATGATGTTAAGGGGCATGACCTGGTCACAGTTTATTCTCTCAAACTAAGTATTCAATTCCCTACTTATAATATTTTTGAACTTGGGATGTTTATCCTGAACTGTACTGTACTTATCTAATTACCTAAAATAAGTTAAGACTGTACAGTTTTACTCATGGTAAATCAACCAAGTCAATTTTCTACTAGAATAATTTAATTCTATGGATATACTACTATCACCTCTAACTAATAGTTCTACTAATTTTAACAATTATATTTAATAATCAAAGAATATCAAACTATGAATCCACTCTCCATTGTGGTGAATCTTATACAAATATTCTAAAGAAGTGACTTAAAAGTCACTCAATTTAGGATACTACCATAAGAAAATAACCTCAATCTTGGTCATTAGGTTATCCTACCACAAGGTTCTAGGATCAATTATCTAAATTAAGAAAGTGCATCTAACCTTCTACCTTAAGATTAGACAATAAGTTCTTCCTACCTCAATAACTCATTTATTGATAAGGCTTAGCAATTATTGAATTATTAACACTAGATCAACCTTAAAGATCTAGCACTAAAATGTACAATTTATATTAATCTTTCAATTCTTAGTTCATTAAATTGAATTACACAAATCATGTGATCACATCTTATATTGTAATTATGGAAAACAATCTTGTAATTCTCTAAGAATTGATCATCTTGCAAATTAATAACATTTTATGATTTATATCATGCTAAGAGTCTTACTTAGGAGAAAATCAATGATCTAAGGGTATATGTTCAGATGAATAATCACATAGTTTAATTATAGATCTTAATATTTCTAGTTTAATGGATTAAATCAATGTCAAATCAGAATGCATTATTAAAAGTATGCTAGTCCTTTAATTGTTCAAATCAAGTGTTTTACTTAAGGTGATTAATGTTTTAGACATTAATCTAATCAAGTTAGAATATAATCCATAACTTGACCAAATCAAGACTAATTGTTGGCTTATAAATCAATGACAAAATCAGTGAATTATTAATGTATTATAAATGTCAATTTCAAGTTAAGGAATATGCTGATTCACTTAATCAATTTTTAAGATTCTTAGGGTTTAAGATTAAAAATTATCACATCAACCATTTAAAGTTACCAAATTAGGGTTTGAGCTCTTTAACATGTATACTACTGCTATTGAAGCATATAAATATTTAATTAAGCAAAATAGAAAGTAATTAAGGATAATCAAAACTTAAATTAAGCCAAAAATAATTAGCACTTAATTACAAATACCATTCAAAATCTATAAAACTTGACAAATATATTCTACTTATCCATGTGAACAATCAGAGACTTAGTTTGGTAAATTTGGTTAAGTGTAAACCCTAATTTTCATTAATCAAGCATTTCTAAGATTTTGGCATATTTATTAAAATAATAATTCAAAAATTATTTCACCTAACACATGCATTCTACAAAGCATAAGTATAACAACCTTAGGTTGTTATCCTGTTAATTCTCAGTTTAATCAGATATTAATTTTGATCCCATTGTATTTAGAATATCAAGTTAAGATTAACCTAAAAAATTGAAGTAAATTGGACTTCTCTAAGTCCAGTTAGCCTTTTGATCAGTCTAGATGCCCTAAATAAGACCTAAAATATTTGATACTAGAATTAAAATTTGATTGCATTTTTGAATTCCTCACCCCCAAATTAGCTAGAGTGAAATTTTAGTAAAATTTGGAGATCGTTTGGACCATAATTCAATTTAAAGTAAAATGGTTTAATTGCATTTTAGGATCCCAAACAATTCATATATGCATTTCTACTCTATCCCAATAATCAGTTGCTTTAGAACTGCGGGCGTCATCTGGGCCGTTGATCTCCGCGAATCCGATTGAATGGCGCATGCGTTAGATCTGATTAGCCCCATCCTAGTTGTTCCGCATTTCCTGAAGAGTGATCCGACGACATTTGCCGCTCTCTTCAAGTAACCTGCTCAGCCTCAGGATCTCTAGATTTGATCGGATGGCTAATCCAGCATCTGCAATCAACCGTCACCTGTCGGGCGATCAGATCCATCCCACTTTAACTGACGATCCATCATAAGGCGATGCCCTACCCAGCGACTGTGGATCATCTTCCTTCTTCGTTTGTGCCTGACAGCCAAATTTGTGATAGCTTGGCCTATCCCCCACTCCTCTGGACACCTCAGCTGATCCATTAGGATCTTCCCACTCTGGCCTAAACCACTCGATCGGGTCTTGAGACCCCATCCCTCCCAATTAAGGAAATTGGAATGCCATGTATCAGCCTGAGCTCTCGGGCCACCTCCAACCCAAGTCCTCTTCTCTGGAACCTTCCTATCCCTCTACTAAGGCTATAATAGCCTCAACATCTCTTCCTTGAGCTTTTGTTGATCAATTGAGCTCAGTTGAAGTCGGTGGCCCTCTCCGCCTTTGTTAGTTGCTCGAGCTTCCCTAGAAGAATCCAGGCATGCGTACCGCTGATAGAGGCTGCTCTTGGTGTTCAGAAACCCTAATAGCCTCTTAGGAAGCTTAGCTAACCTTTTTATTGCCTCCAACTGATCGATACAGATCTTCTAGCTATCCAAGTACTCCTCCTATTCTGGATTGAGTCGAGTAGGCTCGGTTCATTCTTAAATTGTTCTATGAATGAAATCTTAGTCTACGTGATTGTAATGCGAATGATTTGGTAGCTCTAAATCAGCCTGATCGATCGTATCCATCGATTAGGTTGCACTGCTTAAAGAGCCTGGCACCCAACTAAGGTTCCACGCTCCCAACAGCTCTTGGGTCAGGCCAGATTGGGGCTTGAGTGCACCTTGCCACACTGAAGGTGTCGCCATCGAGCCCCAAGCCCGGTAAGCTCTCTGTGGGGTGTATGGATCCCCCACAGTAATGGCTGTAGAAGGGTATAAGGCTAGTAGCTCTCCGATGATCAAGCAACTCTCGGATGGCAGTTTTGGGTTCTATCGGTGCGCCTTGGCATGCTGATGAAATCCCTATCCATTTGAGGACGCGGGGTGGTCGGGTGAGTAAGAATTTAGCCGATTAGGGTTATCGGGATGGCACAGGGCGAGGGGGAAGAACAGTATGGGTCGGGCTGAACCATGACCCGCGCTATTCAATAGTTTCGGGCCATCGGGTCTAGCCAACCCGCGGATTTTGTAAACGGGCCAGAACCCGTTTATTAATTAATAAACATATTTTTGTATTTATTTTACTTAAGGAAAATAATGGAAAATCAAATGGATTAATTAGAAAAATGCAAATTAAATTAATGTAATAACTTTTGATCCACTGGTCTAAACCCTATAATATTATATATCAAATTGATTAGAAAATCATAAGGAATCAGAATATAAAATAATATTGAGCTTTTAATGGTTGGATTTTCTGGATTAGACTAATTATTTTAGAACTTAATTAGGGTTGACTAGCATGATTTAGGTGCCATTATGTTCTTTATGCCTCATAGAAGGCATGTGCTAGGTAGTTTAATTTTCTGAATAATGTATTTTGAATTCTGCCCTAATCTTGTAAATGCATAATTAGTGAAAATTAAGATTTCTACTTAATGAAAGATAGAAAGTAGAGTCTCTGATTGTTCATGTGAATAAATAGAATATAATTGCAAAGTTTTCTAACTTTCTAATAGTTAGATTTGTAATTAGGTGCTAATCCATTTATTTTGAATTGAGGTATGATTAGCACTAATTATCTTCTATTTTCTACAAACTTCTATTATTTAGCTTTCATAATAGTGTTATGATTGTAAAGAACCTATCATGTGACTCTTAATTATTTAATTAAATCAATTTTATTAAAGTAGCATAATTCCTTAATTAATCTTAAGAAATATTAAGATCTTAATTAAGTGAACTATACTTCATTAAAATCTGAGAATGCCACCAATAATACACTAATAATATAATGATTTTACATTTGATCTATAAATTAATAATTGGTCTTAATTAGATAAGGATAAGGGTTAAACCCTAACCTGTTTGATTTAGATCTGAATCCTTGATCACTTAATCAAATAACTTGATTGTAAGATAATTCAATTGAGATTATTCCAATAAAGCATTTGATTTAGTATTGATCTTAAATCATTGAATTAGAAGTGCTAAGATTAATAATGAAATTATGTGATTGAATTATCTGAATCTAAGCCTTGAATCTATAATTTTCTCTTATATAAGACTATTAGCATAAGATGGATAATGAAACTGTAATGATTTATGAAATGACCTAAATGATATCCTTGAATTCATCCCATGATGGTAGAATAGGATGTGATCAGATGGATCTGATCACCTGATCTGATCACTTTTATCCAAGTTAATAAGTAATCCTTGAATCTTTAACTTAAGTGGTAGAAATGTGAAATCATAAGGATCTTGCTTTAGGAGTGCTTTAAAATATCTAAGAACCTTAAAGAATATTATATATTGAGGTAGGAAAGACTTATTGTGACATATTGAGATAGGAACTTAGATGATCCTCCCCAACCTTAGAAGTTGATCTTAAGCCTTATGGTAGAATACACCTAAGATATTAGATTAAGATTCTCCTATGTGGTAGTAACCCATTTTGAGTGACCTCATGGTTACATCCTTGGAACCTTGTGTAGGACTCACATAATTAGAGCAAGGATTGATAGTTTTGGATAAATCCTTGGTGATTAAATAAAATTGGCTGAGCTTAGTTTATTATTTGATTATGATCATGCATACCCATGGTACTGAATCTCTTCAGTAATATTCATATTTGGATGAGTCACTCCAATGTGGACTTCTGACTAGGTGCTTCCTGCTGGTTAAGCCGAATACAATCTTGCTAGAATAAATTGTCCGAACTTAAGAAAGTGAGCTAAAATTTTAGTTTGGACAAATAATAACTATGAAAGGGTTCTACCCCCTATCTTGTGTGTGCCTCGATAAGTGCAGTTATAGGTAAACTAAGTGCTAAAGTTACATTTTTGAGAACCTACAACCATGTGTATACATCCATTCCAATTGATAACTCCAAGCAAAACTTCCTAAATAAAAAGAACTAATTAGTGAAAGTAGAATCTAGGAGTCAAAATCATTTCAGTAGGATTCTGTACAATGGAGACATTTGAGTCATAATCTGATTTCAAGTATTTCTGGATTTCTCTTTTGATTTAACTCATGTAATATAGAGGCATGAGCATGAGCATAAGTGAGATGCATGAGTATCAATGTGATGCATGAATATCTGTGTGGCATTGAGTATCAGTAATGAATTATGAGTTACAGAATGTTGCATACATTAGAGAGAGAAATTTAGAATGTTGAGACATCACAGTAAAATCTCCTAATAGAATGTATGTAGACATTGGATAGTATGGATCATAATAGGTCAGCATTAGTTCAGTTAATATCATTGACACACCGTGTTGTGGCATATTCGAATGCATGATTCCAGTAGCATATAGCATGGTTTAGATGTTCTTATATCAGTTTCAGAGCATACGCTGTTTTTATTCATTTTCAGCTTTTAATGTATAGTCTGGTTATGTTATTTTAGTTTTATGCAATTTTAGTTATTCTATTATTTTTATGGTCTTATGCAGTTTATTTACTTTAGTGTTAGACTATTCATATTTTAAAACTATTTAGTTTAGTTTTAATGTGTTAGACTTCTTGTCTAATATGGGGTATTTTTGGGATCCAGCAATTTGCAAGATCCTGAGCAGCATGTTGAGCTAGGCCAGGAGGACTCTTTGGAGATTCAGAAGAAGTTTGTAGAGCCTTAGTGGACCATCCTCCAGCCTTGCTATTTCTTTCTGCTTTTATTTTAGTTTAATAGTTAGACTTTACTTCTATATTATTCAATAAATAGTTTGTAATAATTATGGATGAACTTTTACTTTTCTTATCTAAGATGAATGTTTACTACAATTTTGTAATGAGTGTATTCTGGATATTTTGCTTTAGCTTCCGCACTCTATTTTTATACTACCTATGCTCAGTACTATGATATGATCAGCATATTGAAAATATTGATATTTGTGAACATATATTGGATTCTTTACTTGCCTTTATAATCCAATGTATATATTAGTCTAATACTTATGATAAGTATCTTACTCTTATCTTAAGTATTGGTTCTCGACCCTTCTCTTAGGTTGAGTCAGCAACCTTCAGTGTGACTAGTTTTATTAGCCCGCCTAAGGAGATGGGTTATGCCTTCCTGAGTAGCGTGCCGCTCCACTGCCAAATTTAGTTTATTTTTATGCGCGCAGCGACAGGGCGGGGCAATACAATAAAAAGCATAATAAAACTTGAATAAATGAATTTGGCTAAGTATACATGCTAATCCACTTTAATCTAATTTTAGAGTAATTAGGAAAAATCAGAAAATCCAACCATGAAAACCTAAATAGTTTTGTATATTATTATTCCTCTTGATATTTTGAACAAAATGGTGTATAATTTCATATGATTTTGATGAGTGGATCAAAAGTTATTCAATTAATTTATTCAGCATTTTCTTAATTATTTCATCTGATTTTTCTTAAGGAAAATAATTTTTGAATGATTTTAAATATATTTAAACGGGCTCGGCCCATTTATAAAATATGCAGGCTGGCTTGGCCTGGGACCCGATAATGTCGAACCGCACGGTCACGGGTTATCCTGACCCGCATAGTTCATCTTCTTCCTCGATCCTTTTCGACGCTCAGCCGATTAGAATAACCCTAATTTGTTAAATCCATGGTCGTCAGGCAATGCCATGGCTTCAGGTGAATCGAGAATCCATCACTGTGCCAAGATGCAATGATAGAACCCAAAATCCACATCAAGGATTAGCCCTAACCCAGAGGCCTTATTCGGATTTCTTGGCTTCTGATATCTCTATAAAGGAACTATTCTCCCTCCACAGACCATCATTTCAGCTCCGCTTAATCCCTACACCATCTCCAGGCGATGGAGATGCTAAGCCCCCATCCATTGGGTCTGGGAATGTCCCAATCGATGTGTCCTTACTTTGACCCAGGTCGAATGAAAGGAACTAGTGTGATCGATTAATACGATAGATCAAGGCTAGCTTAAGCCTTAGATCAACTGGGATAGGCTCATCTAACCTGGGCATGCAATTACAAATCGAAAGGAGGTGAGTGTCAAGCCTATTTGGTTTTTCACAGTAAATTGAGGTACCTAAGTTGATGAGGGAGCTCAAATAAATCAGAAGAGAATACTAAAGAGCGTGGCTAAGGTTCAAAGGAGAGCTAGTGGTTCTGACACCATGACTACCCTCTATCAATGATACGCAAGCAACTGGATCGCTTGGGAAAAGCTCGGACAGATCGACAAATGGAGAATTGGGGAACTTCAAATTTCAACTCAATTCAGCTAGCAAATGGCTTATAGAAGCAATTTGAAGGCTATTTATAGCCTTAGGGGTATAGTGGAAGCTTTTAGAGGAAATGGCTTGGGCTGGAGGTGGCCTGAGAACTTGGGACATGGCTGAGCTCTCAAGTTTTATTTTGAGCTTGGCCAGGCCTTGGGGCCCGATTGGGCTGCCATACCATTGCAGGAAGATCCCCGATGGCTTACTCAGGTGGAATGGAGGAGTGGGGGACAGATCCTGCGGTCGAGGTATGAAGAATTTCATGATCAGAAACATGAGCGAAGTGGGGATGAAGATCCAAAGTCGCGTGTGCCTCGGATGCCATATAATCTATCAATCATATGGCACTACAGTATAGATCTATCGAATTCTAATGGCCGATTGCAGGAGTGATCCAGGCCGTAGGATCCACGAGATGGATCAAACGGTATATTCGCGATTCCGCGGATCTAGATCCTAACCGTAGGATTAGCAGGAGGAGCAGTGAGAAGGAGCGGAGCTCCGCTGTCATATTACTAGGGCTTTGCAGCAGATTGCTCATGGTCCATACAGCGGATACCGGACGGGTAAATTGGTTATGGGTATTAATGCAAATTTAAAATGTAAGGAACCCTTTTATGCAATTTTCCCAATTTAATTTAAATTCAATTATGGCCTAAATGACCTCTAAAAATTCCCAAACTTGCACTCCTAACTAATTTGGGGGTGAGGATTTCAAAAATATAATTAGAACTTTAATTGGAGATCAAAAGATTTGAGCTATTATTTAGGGTACCTAATTGGACCAAAATGCCCTTTTCGACTTAGAGAAGTTCAATTGACCTCAAATTTTTAGGATTAGCTTATAATTACTTATTGAATGCAATGAAACTATAATTAGAACATTACTAAGCTTATTTTTAACCTAGGATTGTTACAACATATCCGTGTCAAATTTCTTTTTTTTTTGGAAATAATGGAGGAGAGAGAAAAAAGAGAGAGAAAGAGGAGAGAAAAGTAGGAAGAAAAAGCCAATTTATATACTCAAAGCATTTTATAGGATGAGAAGTCAAATTTGTCATGTTGGAATAATGGAGGAGAGAGAAAATTAAGAAAAAAAAGAGTTTATAAATGCACCCCTTCCCCCTCATCCTTCGACCTTTTCTCCACTTCCCTGCACTTCTATAACCTCTTTTTCTCCCCTTCATTTCCCCCACTTCTTCCTGAGCAACCACCAAATGCCCCTGCTGACCTTTAGTAAAACCTCATCAGTACTAAAATAGAGTAAGAAATAAAAAAGAGCTGAGAAAATATCTATTATTTTTACTTTTTTTTTTCTTTTACTAATAATAATAATAATATTATTATTATTATTAATACTTTTAAAATTATTATTATTAAAATTGTTATTATTATTTTCCATTATACAAAGTTTTATTTCAATAACTTTCATTTCTATCATTTTCATTCTTTATATATATATATATATATATATCGTATTTTCTGCAACTTTTATTTCAGTAATTATATATATATATATATATATATATATACATATATATTTATATATATATATTTTTTAATTTTTGCAATTTTTACTTAAGTCATTCTCTTTATTTCTATATATATATTTCCTAATTTCTATAAGTTTTATTTTAGCTATTTTCTTTTTTTTTTTCTATATATATATATATATTTCTTAATTTTTACAACTTTCATTTAAATTATTTTCTTTCTTTCTATATGTACATATATATATACAACTTTTATTATTGGCATTTCAATTCAGTTATTTTTCTTTTATTTATTATATATATATATATATATATATATATATATGCTCTTACTTTAAATAATAAAAACTTTTATTTTTAATATTTACAAATAAATAAATAATATAATATTAATATTGATATTTTTACTAAAATAAAATAAAAGATATCATTCTTTTCATTTAATTATTTTATTTGCAGCTTTTGCGTTGCTCTTAAATTTTGATTAACTTTGATATATTTATTTGTGATTTTATACTCATATCTTAAAATAAATGATCAAAAAATGGTATCATAGTTCATTCTGGTTGATCTTAAGTCTATACAAACAATATTCTAGGCCAAGATAGGTTGATATTTAGAAAAATAAGAATACTTCAAATAGCCTTTGAGGGGAAATGTGTAGTTAGTCAAGAACCCATATGTTAGATAGTTAAATAAATATGTCTAATTTATCAATTATTATTTAGCTTTATCCAACAGAATAAATATTTTATATTGCTGTATTTTCTTTCAGTATAAGCACATATCTTAAATTTGTATATTGTATTTATAATACTGACAATTTTGTAAGCATATTATTTTATTTGTATATGCTTCTCCTACAGAATTATGCTACTAAATATTATGTGCAATTTTGATATTATACAAACTTTACTTAGACCTTTGTGTCTAATTATAATTTTCTTTGATTTTCTTTTTTTTTTCTTTTTTTTTTCTTAGTTCCCCCTATTAGATATATATATATATATATATATATATATATATATATATATATATATATATATATATATATATATATATATATGGCAATTCTATAGAAACCTCTTGATCAAGTATTTACGGAGGAGCTCATGTAGGATGAAGCAACTTAATGCAAACTTAAATACTTATTTTTTTAAGTTATAAATTTTTGCTTAGCATGTAATGTATTTTGTAAAGCAATTATTATCTATATTATAAATATATTTTCTTTATTATTTTGTAATTTATGAATATTACAATGAATGTGCATGTGTTTATTTATACACCTCTAAATATATTATTATAATAAATTCTAATACGATTCAGGAAAGTGAGCACCTCTCTAGATTAGCTATGCTAAGCCAGCGGCGAATCGCTGCAGCTGGTATCACACAAGGATTGGGAGAATCAGTATAAAAGTGTATAATCAATTATTCATGCAATTGGAAACCTAGAACAAATAAAAGAAATACATAAAAGGTAAAAAATTACAAAACCTTTATAAATCAAAGAGAGAATGAAGGAATATATATTAGATCTAGCCAAAATAATATGATTTTAGTAATTTTCTATTTTTCTTTATAGGTAATAATTATACTTTTGTTTTCACATAGTATTTGTTAATAATACTTACATAATTCTACTCCAATAAAAGTATAATAATAGAAATCCTATATTCAAATGGATCCTGAAGATTCTCCGTTGATCACATAACACCCCTACAAGATCTGATAACCACTAATGCTTCCATGAACTGTGTCTACATGTTGTTTAATATTTTAAATGCTCAATTGGAGCATGTTGATATACAAAATCAAATAATTTTAAGGCTTCAAACACAACAAATACCCCATATAAATAGTTCTACTTATATACTATCAGCTACTATTTCTCAAATATTGAGATAAATAGACTACTTTAAGCCTTCCTAAGACTCCAACCACCAATATTCAATGGATATGCTAACCTAATGGATGCTAAAGATTGGGTAAAAATGATAAGAAAATCATTGACTAGCATGAAAGGCTCACCTACAAATATAATTTGATCAACCATCTTTAGGCTGTAAGGAGAAGCTGAATGCTGGTGGGAAACCACTATAAGCTAACTATTTATAGGTATAAATACTGGGAATATCTAATGGGAAGAATTCAACAAAGCCTTCAGAGCCAATACATTCCTTCTTCTACTCAAGCTATCATGGAAGATTTGTTCATGAAATTATGTTAGGGCAACCGTAGTGTTGCTGAATATGAAATTGAATTTCAAAGGTTATCCCACTATGAACTACTACTAGTGAGCACCGAGTCTACTCGATGCAGCCAATTTTTAAAAGTATTAAAACCTTTTTATTAAGAAGATGCTTATGAATTTTCAAATCTCCAAATTCACAAACATACTTTAAAGTGCAAAAATATTTGAACATGGGGAACAAGAGGAAGTAGAAGAGGTAAGATAAAGACCCCCGCCTGCACATGTACAACAAATTGAATACAAGAGGTCGAGGCCATCTCAAGCCAAGGTTTATGAAATAGCTCAGTAAACACCTACTGAGAAGTGCAACCGACCGCATCCATTATGTAATTGTTATCACAAGAGAGAAATATGCTATATGTGGGGTCAACATGCTTACAACTTTTGGCAATGTCAAGCACAACCCGTATAGTGAAAAATATATGAATAACCCTCCCTTCTCACATGTAATGACAAGCACCCATACTAGCTAGAAGGCAACAAATCACACCAGCAGCCAAATTGGCTCACGTACTTACTCCTGCTCTAATACAAATGAGAGGTTCACCCATTCCTCCTAAATCACAAATAGCTAACCAAAGGGGAAGACTAATTACTCCTTAGAAATTTTCACATGCACGAGTCTATACCCACCCAAGTTCTAGCCTCAAATGATAATGAAGTGGTATTAGGTACCATATGCTTTCTTTTTATAAATATCTTTCACATTATACTTAAATAGAACTTGAATTATCTTTTATTTTAAACCTTAGGCATCATATATTTCAATGACAAATTTTGTGGCACATTATTTGAAACTAGTGAAGACCACTCATTCATTTCAGAAAGATTTACCAAATTTCTTGAATTGATATATTATGTTCTTGCTAAAGCCTTGAACATTGGGTTACCATCTAAGGCCATCAAGAGTGCACAAAAATTTTGTGACTGTAACATGCTAATTAATGACAAGGCATATGAAGTAAAACTAATAGTATTACTTATAGTATATTTTGACATCATTCTAGAAATAAATTTACTCAGCAAGCATAAAGTTGTGAATGATTATCAAAGAAAGAAGGCCATTATCAAGAGTGGGAGCAAGCCAGAAGTATTTATGGGAAAGTTAGGCATTTCAACATTCTTAATCAATGATTTGTAAATAGAGAAATTAATTCAGAAGAAATGTAATGCGTACTTAGTAACAATGATCGGAGAAAAGATAGAAGAAATACTTATAGCATACACTCAAATTATAAAGGAGTTTCAAGATATATTCCCTGATGAATTGCCTGGATTTCCACCAGTTAAGAAAAATCAAATTCTCAATTAAGATAATTATTAGCACTCAACCAATAGCAAATGCATCATACCTCATGGTACCTAAAGAAATGTACGAGATAAGCAAATTACTACAAGGGAAGATGAACAATGCAAATGTGCATCGCTTATTGTGAGCTCAACAAGGTAACCATTAAAAATAAATACCCTTTACCATGTATTGATAACATGTTTAATCAATTGGCTAGAGCTAATATATTTTCCAAGATATATATGAGATCAGGAGTGACAACCTAAGCTGTTACTTTGGCAAAACCAAGCCAAACCAAGTGCTAATTATTATTCAATTAGACTCAAATGGTTATTTAAACCTAATAATAGAAGTTTGGGATCAATCATATCTCATTTGAGCAATATGATAATTTTACCTATTTTAAGATCTTAAATATTAACAAAAATAGTTTAAACTCTAAATTAAAATCTAATTGCATTTTTGAATTCTTCACCTCTAAATTAGCCATGGGTGACATTTTGGAAATTTTTGGAAAGCATTTAGACCTATTTTAAATTTATTTTAATTAGATGAAATTGCAAATTAGAGTTTGTAACTTTCTATAATTGCAAATGCACCCATTCCAACGATCGGCTGGCTTCCAAATCATGGGAGCCATCCGAGACATTCATTCTATGGTTCTGATTTAGTGGCCCACGGTTATGGCGTAATACAATGACATCTGTTCCTCACTTTAGGTAACCTCTAATCCCCCATTAGATCTATAAATCCAATCAAACGGTCGATCTCCTCCGCACGGTTAGTCATTGGGATTTATCAGATCATAGTCATCATGCTTTTTTCCTGATCCATCAGACGGCCCTGGGAGCTCCCGCACTGTGGATTGTCTTCCACTCTTGCTCGTGCCCAACTACGGGAGATCCTTCGTAAGTTGCTGTTAAGAGCTATCGCCACTCCTCTGTCCATGTTTGCTGGGCCATTAGAATCCTTTCCCTCACCCGCTGAGCACTCCTAGCAAGTAGTGGGGCCCGGACCATCCCAATAAGAAAAAGGTCAAACACATTTAGAAGAGAATTCAGACAATACATGATTGTCAGAGAAATTATCATGATTCTTATCATCGTCCGTTAAAATTTCAAGTAGGTGATCTAGTTTATCAGAAGATCATTTCTATAAAAGGTGTTTACATATTTGGTGTTGCTAGTAAGATCAATCTCATATTTCTAGAACCATTTGAACTGTTGTCCCGAATTGGATCATTCGCCTACTTGTTAAAATTGACGGATGATTTCTCTTAAGTTCATAATGCCTTTAAAGTTTCCTCACTTAGAAAATATCTTTGTGAGCCCAATCATAAGATTTTAATTCCTACTTTAAGTTTGCAATCAGATCTATCTTATGCAAAAGAACCTATCAAGATCTTAGGAAATGATCAAAAGCTGCTCAAAAGTTGATTCATCCTAATAGTTAAAGTCCAGGGGCAAAATGGAAGAATTAAAGAAGTCACATGGGAGAAATGAGCGGATATGTGACAAAAATATCCAAATTTATTTGAGAATCCTAGTACTTTTCAAACTTCTTTATTTCATGGCTTTTCTTTTTTCTTTATTCTGCTTAAGTGACATCATCGTCCTTAAGGGCGAAGTCTATAACAACCCAAGGTTGTTATTTTGTTAATTCTATATTGAATTAGGACTTATTTATTTTTCCATTATGTCTTAAATACCATTAGGACCTAACCCTAAAAATTTGAGATCCATCAAAGCACATTTGAATTAAATGATTATTTTAATCATTTTAAATATCCTAAAAATAAGTAAAATTAAATTAACCTCCAAGTCAAAATCTGATTTTATTTTTGAATTCCTCATACATAAATTAGCTAATTGTGAAATTTTAAAAATTTTTTAAGATTATTTGTGTTTAAATTAGATTTAAATTAAATTAGTTTAATTACTAACTAGGGTTAAGTAAAATATATAATTGCATAACCAACCCGTCAACGGTTGGATGAGCCCTAAATCCACTGTGCGGACAGTAGGCGATCCGATGTGGAGTTCCAACTATGTTGCAACCAACTGTAAAAGCCCTAGTAATGTTACTCATTATTAAGTGGTCTAAATAGCTTAATTTCATTGCTAGTGCACTTATAATTACATTAGAAGCCTACACCTAAATTTTGGTGTGATTTGGAGATCGTTCATTTTCGATGAATATTTTGAGTATTTTAAATAACCTAAAATTACCTAATTTTATTTGACCTCCAAATCAAAATTGGAGTTCTTCATTGAACTCTTCTTTTACAAATTAGCTAAGGATAAAATTCTAAAGATTTTTGGAAGTCATTAAATTTTCCCGAATATTTTGATGCATTTTAATTCTCATAAAATTAAATACTTAAATTGATCTCTAATTTAAAATTTAACTTCATTTTTGAATTCTTCACCCTCAATTTAGATTAACATAAATTTTCTGAAATTTTTGGAGCTCGCTCGGTTATTTAACTTAGATTAATAATAAGATTATAATTAATAAATTATTAAACTAATTAAATAAACATAAACAGTAATCCCAACTATTCCTAATGATCATTGCGGAGATCCCATGCATGGATCCAGAGTAAGGGATAGCTGACCGAGCAAATTTTGGTCAGCACTGTATTAACCACAAGATTTGATGGCTGTATCTCAATCTCCCAATACAACCATCAGATCACCCCTCCCAATCCAACAATTATGTTCAGAAGACTATAACTAATTTCAATATTCTCATTTACCATTCATTATATAATTTCCCTACCTATAGGAGTGATTAACGATCTCCAATCGAGCTCGATTGGCGCCCATCACAACTTTAGCTATAATGGTGCACAGTGCACCATAAACCAAAATTGAAGGTTTGTTATTGTTATCAATAGGTTGGATTAGGGTAAAGGATTTTGGGTCTATGATGAGGCCTCATTGAGACCATTCTATTGAGGTGTGGCGCATCGGTGGAAGAGCTCGAAGTTGCCAGAGTTTTGATGCCCTAGTTGTCCCATGGAGGTCTAGTTCGTGATTAGGACATGAATACAATAACAGACAGGTTAGCTTGACCTGCCCGCTTGAGCGTTGAACTTGGATTTCGGGCCCCTCGTTACGACCCACGTACAGGTCCAAACCTAATGTGTGGCGTTAAGAAGACACGGGTGCGTGTGTGCAGGGCCGACAGTAGGGTATTAAATTAAGTTTAATTTAAACTTTAGGTTAGTTAATTATAATTTAAGCATAACAAAATAATATACCATTTTGATTAGAAAAGTGAGAGGAACAATAATGTCAAATTTAATTTATTATTGGATGGCTTTTTTTACTAATCACTATTTAATTGTTATTAGGAGTCATAAAAACCCTAATTTGGTCAATGATGTCTAAATTGGACCTACTTAGTGTCACTTCATTCCTAATGCTATAGGGATTCCTTGAATACTACTTTTATGTCAATTAGGCAACATTTTGAAAATTTGGATTTTTGGCACTTCTAATTTTCATTAAATGCATTTTTTAGGAATTGTTGCTGGCATGCTTTAGGTCATTAACCCTAGCACCGCAAACATAGATCTTTATTTAAATATTTGACACATTAGAAAGTGATCTTTAGCAATGGAAATTATAGCTAGATGCTTGAGGAGTAATTTAGTAAGCTTAAGTCAAATTCCAATATAGAATTTGAAGGATCTCCATGAAACCCTAGAGCTTGCTTAAAATACTTAGATTGTGTAGTGATACAAAACCATAGAATGATTTGGTTAAGTTTCTCGTGCTAGAATAATTTGATATTAAAAACCTTCAAAGGTTAAATTGAAAAGTAGAATCCCACCTTAACTCTCATAGAATGTAACTTAGCCCTAAAGAATTCCTTATAGTGTCCTAGTGTGATGTTCCCTACCTAAGTTCCTGACCCAACCTTGACCCTAAATCCTTGATAGATCCTAGTTAAGGTGTGGCGACTTGGGGGACGTCACCATTTAGGTTGAGGATTGTAGTTACGAGCTTAGAATAATAATATGAAGATCACAAACATTTGCTCAAATAATTAGAGAATAGGAAAGTAATGATTTTTATTCAAGAAAGAGCATTATTATAAGCACATGATTCTCTTTTATTTATAAATTTAAAAAGATGATAAAAAGTGCAGCGATAGATTAATCAGGCTATCTCTAAATCTTTAGCAGCAAAATGACCTAGCATTTACAAGCAAGTAAAAGGAAGAATTTAGTCCTTTGACAATTTCACAAATTTTTTTGCAAATCAGAATTTTAGCAATAATTTTGAAATAACAGTAAAAGTAACCTGTCACAAGTAAGTCCTACTTATCAAAAATTGATATCTCTATCTCGAAAGTGAAATATATATATATATATATATATATATATATAACATTTTCATTCGAACAGACAATTTCTCGAATCTTTAGAAAATCAAGCATGTCTTCTATAATTATCACAATTTGGGTTTAAACATTGATATTCATACATTAATCCACCTATGCTAGCTCCATCGTAAGCATAATCATAATCTCCTTATATCTTCATATAATAGTATCATAACGAACTAGCCACATTCGTATTATATTATGTACATACTATGAATACTTCTCATGGAACCCCATTAAATTCAATCAATCATGATACATTATCTATTTTTGAATCTCATATAGTGACAGTAAACTTAAACCATAGAATTTGCAAGACAATTAAGCATGTAATTGAACCAATAAACATTGCAAATTTCAAGGCGCAGAAAAGAGTATGTAATTAAATAAGCATATGCAAATATAGTTCTTGATAACCAGAGTACCTGTTTTCTTTTAGCTAGGCGGACTTCTTATGAATCTGAGCAAAATATATTTATTAGAAAATTATCGAAGAAAATATAAAGATATTTTTATTATTCTATTTCAAATTCTCCCTCTCTCACTATTTCAATGTTAATGAAATAAGATAATGATTTTGATGGTGATGGAGATATTAACAATAGTGATAATGATAATGACAAATAATAGTAATAATAATAATAATAATAATAATAATAATAATAATATATGATAAAAAGTGCGATTGATAATAACAATAATAATGAAATTAATTTATTATTATTATTATCATCATTATTTAAAGAAAAATTTAGACGTAAAAAGTATTGTTTTTATTATTTTATGTGAGAAATTATAATAAATGGAAGAAAAATAAAGTTGTTATTCCCGACGATAATTTTATATGAAAGATAATATTATAAAAATTTAGGATAATAATTTTAGGATAATAAATTTAGGATAATAAATTTAGACTTATTTTAGAGAAAATATTTGGATAAAAATTTTAGGATAATAATAATTATATAATTATCATTATTATTATTATATGAAGATAATAGTGATAACAATTATACACTTATTACTATTATTATTATTTTTGTAAGAAAAAAGATAATATTATAATAATAATATTTTAGTATTTATGATTATAATATTAACAATAAGATAGTATAATTATTATTATTACTTTTATTTAGAGAATAATAATAGAGAGAGAATATTATGATATTAGGGAGAGATATTTATTATAATAATATTATTTAAATAATAGTTATTGTTTGCAACAATTATGATAGTATGATAATAATAACTTCTTTAGTTATTATTATTATTATTATGACATAAATTTAAATATACAATTATAATATGATATACTATCATATATTACTGAATTAGAATTACAAAAAAATAAAAGCAGGAATTAAATTGTAAAAATGAAAGTTAGCGGTTATGAGCAAAAAAAATAAATATAAAAATTAGTGGTTAGTTTAATTAGCACAGTTATGTGTCAAATTAAATTTTAATTATTATTTTCTCTAATTTAAAATTTATTTTGATGATTTGTCCAAATAATTTTCGTCACTTACTCTTTTTTTTTTGTATTTTCACGGGCTCTTTCTTGTTCAAAGGGAATTCAATGTAAGGTGTCGGCAACTTGGCGAGGAGTTAGGGAATAGTTCTAAAAATGTCGAGTAGCATTCTGCCAGAGTTTTAGCAATGTCCGGCGGTGGTGCGATGGGTTGTGGATCGTCGGGGAAAAGAAAAAATGGGGAAATGGCGGCTAGTCGAGAGGCAGGTGCGGCTCGGTGAGGTGTCGTGGAGATGTTTATGAGAGTTGAACGAGGTGCCGGCGAAGTGCTGGGAAGTTGAGGCGGTGAGCCGAGAGGAGGTGGTTTGCCGTGGAGGAAGAGGTGAAGGGAGAGGGAAGGAGACTAAGGCTTCGTCGTGGGGGAAAGGGGAGGTTGTTTTGGAGAGGTTGGAGAGGTTTGGGAGAAGGATGAGGGAGGTCGGCGGCCTGTCGGAGGTGGAGGAGGAGGAGAAGAGTTGGGGAAGATGAGAGGGGGGTTTGGCGGAATTTTATAGTGGAGGGAAAGGGAGTGGGGAGGGGGTGCCTGGCTAGGCCGGGTAGAGGGGCGTGGCCGCCCCCAAGGAGGAAGGGAGGGGGTTGGTTCTCTTCATGCTGAGTGTCTCACAGGCAGTGCCCTAGGCAAAAATGACGGGAAATGAAAGAAGCAGAAGGAAAAGGAATATTAGTATTTTAGGAAAAAATTTAATTTAAGAAAATTTGATCTAAATTAATCCTATTTTTTCTTCGTTTGATTTCCAATTTTGACAAAACTTGGCCGTGAAGTTCGTCTTGATGAGAGGAACGTGCTTAAATAAAAATTTATTGATTCGGAGATATATTTCATTTTTAAATATATTTTATTGGTAAAAACTTTAAAAGTTAATTATGAGCAATCCAACGCTCAAAATTCGATGAAAATTTTTGAGTAGTCTTTTTTTATTATTATGAATCAACAGCACCAAAATTTTTTAATTTGGACTTATATTTTATTATTCTAATTTTTTATATTTAAAACTTCAAAAATTAATAAAAAAGTATTTGTTGGATAAATCGCCTCAAAACTTGGGCATTACGATCACAAAAATATACTCTTTCTATGATATATTTTGTTTGGACTAATTTGGATGTTGCCCGGATTCCTGATTTTGTCCTAATTGGATTAGCAATTTGACTCTTTAGGATTTGGCTTGTTACACCTAGCTTCTTAGTAATCCTTAGAATCATTAATGCCCAAAGTTAGTTGTTAGTAACTTACCTCAAAGCTGCTAGATTGTAACCCTTCCTTTAACTCTACATCTAAACCTCCCAAGTTAGTAGTTAGCCAATTTAGTAAGCTTATAAGTTAGTACCTCGTCAAACCCTTAATTCCCTTTGTGAACTTTATAGTTAGGAAATCCATAATCTACCTCTTAATTATAGAATATTGGCCTCAATCTAAGCTTCCAAATTAATGATGAATGATAGGATTAGGAATAAGACAGGAGTAGAATCAACTTGCAATTATAAACTTACAAACTATTTTATCACATAAGTAAATCCTAATTAAAATACTTATAGTGAGATTGTTAATGTTTAAGCTAATTAGGAGCTTAATTAGCTCCAATCATTAAGGTAAATAACTAAATTAAACAATAATGGATATACTTACAGTTTTCCTTGAATGATGTCTTGCTTTGAGACTACAATCTTGAACATACAAAAAAGTTAATGTGCATGAATACATTTTTAAAACATTAAACTTAGAGGTTTCATATGGTGGGCTTTATGCCAGGGTAGCTACGAATTAAAGAGACCACAGATGTCCTAAAGGGGGAGTGTGTGCATTATGGAAAACCTCGCTTTACTTGACCAGGCTGATGTGATTGACTCCTCATTTATTTTGTAACTATGCCCACAGAACAAAACTTTCATAAGAAAAATAATATAACATTACTTTTATCACAATCTTATTGATTGTGAACTACTTTTCATAGTCTTTTGATTAAGCTTACTTATCATAATCTTTAACTATATTTTCTCAGTCCTTATGACTGAACAATACTTTAATTTACTATACAATAATATTTCTTAGTGTTGTTTCCTCTACATTACAATCTTTATCTTACTTGCAGTGTATGTTGCTTTTCACATACATTTATGCTTACACTACTCTCTTTTATGTGTTACTTAGCATTATTCTAATAGACATATTCATGTGTCCCTTCATATTTACATGCACTTTAGTAGTTTTTAGCCCTTATAGGATGTATATTTCCCTTGTTTAATGTAAACTAAAGCAAACTACTAGTGAGTACTTACATTTCTTACTTTACTATATTGATTTTTTTAAATTTAAATTCATATCCTTTTCTAGATGCCTTATGCTTTACTTACTCAAATAATTGTAAATGGCTAATATGATATCTGCTTAAAACAAAATAAAACTTTTGCAATCTTAAAATTTACATAGACTTTTTAAGTATAATAACTTATTTTTACTTTATTAATTGTGTCCTATCGTATTAAATATGAAATAAAATATATCAGGAGCATCTTATGGCTATTGGAGCTGGAACTAGCACCGGCCACCATTAGCTTGAAGACTTGCACCCATTTTTATGACTTTAGTGAGAATGTGTGCATTTTAAAATATTAAAATCTATTTGTAATCACTTTAACTCTAGTTGTTTTAACCTTCTTTTCTATGATAGATGGATTTTTATTCTTATATACATGCATGGTTTGGTTGATGGATTTGGATGCCCCTATATATATATATATATATATTGCGTACTTGCTCACTTTTACTATAATTCCTTTGCCTCAAAATAGATTATTGGTCACATAGTACTTAATAATAAGTTAGATTCCTACTAATTCAGTATTAAGTACTATGATAATGCTCCAGTATTAGATTTGTTTTCTAATCCAATATTTGGGTTTACACCAACTCTCAAATCGGCCTATGTCGTTTCACCTTATTTATGATCTAATTAGGTGACTTAAATCAAAACCTACTAAATCCATCCTCTGGACATGGGATCCTAAGTAGGATCAGATGGCTAGGAAATTACATAGCACTGCTCACCGTCATCTTTGCCTCCCCATAGCATCTCCAAAGGCTGCCACACTGGATATATAAATGATCTTCCCAGTTCCCACTCCCTCTAAGACCAAACTGTCTCGGACGTGTTGTAACAACGCTAGGTTGTTACCCTATTAATAAATATAACTTAATCAATCTTTAATTTTAATACCATTATTATTAAAGCATCAAATTGAGCCTGTCTAGAAACTTTGAAGTCCATTGGACTTCTCTAAGTCCAAAATGACATTTTGATCAGTCTGGATGCCCTAGATTAGACCTAAAAAATTTTGATCTCAGAATTTAAAATTTGATTGTATTTTTGAATTCCGCACCCCAAATTAACTAGGGGTGAAAGTTTGGTGCAATTTGGAAATTATTTAGGCCATAATTCACATTTAATTAAAGTAGATTAATTATAAAAAAGGGTTACCAACATTTCTAAATTTCAAATATACCTTTTAAACTAATTTAATAGCCAGGATCCACAGTGGAGCCTAGGTCAGGCGACAGCGGTGTCCCACTGATCTCGTCGTTGAGCCTTTAAATCCCACGGTCTGGATTTAATTTCCGCGGGATAGCACATCCACCGTTAAATGAGCCCATGGATCCTACAACCAGGATCACTCACGCGATCGGCCATTAGGATCCGAGCGATCCCAGCTGATCTGATCGATGGATCAAACGGCATCCGAAGGTCCCACTACTGTGGACCTTCGCCTTCCTCTCGCATGTGCCAGACAGGGAAGACCCCCTGTACAGCCAGCTGCCCCCTTTGTCTCCCACTCCTGCATCCGCCTCAGAAGGTCTTTATGACCTCCCCCGTCTTGGTAAGGAACCCAAATTGGGCCTCGTGACTCGGCTGAGCTCAAATTAAAAATTTGAGAGCTTGGCCATGGCCCGATCCCTCGGGTCTCCTTGGCCTGAGGTTAAGCTTCTAGAAACTTACCCAGCCTCTACTGAGGCTATAAATAGCCTTAGCATAGCTTCATTTGATCCTTGCTAATCAATTGAGCTCAATCCCTATTCCGCCATTGCCATCAAGTTAGAGCTAGCATAGGCGCTTCTTGGAGCTCTCAAACCACTAATAGTAAGCTCTCCTAGTGTTTAGGATCCTTTGTAGCATTTGGAAGCTCAGCGAAGGTAGCCACATCCTCTGTCAGCTGTCCCGAGCCATCCCGGCGAACTAGGTACCCTCCATTTGCTTAGTTTGAGCCAATTGGGCTCAAACTCCCCTCCTTTTAATTTGTTTAACTGCGTATTATCAAAACAAACTCAATGTGATTGTGTCTATGGCCTAAGCTAGCCCCAATCGATCAAATCGATTGATCAGGCTAAGTCCCTTAAGAACGCCTCGGGTCGAGTAAGGCCTCGACGTTCTAGCCCATCTCAGGCCCTCAAACCAGGGGGCTTCGATCCGTCTCACCTCCCTGAAGGTGTAGGGATCGAGCCCTGGGTCTGGAATGGCCTCTATGGGAATAATTATCTTCCCACAGTAGCCCCAGTGCGGGAGCTCTCGGGTGAGAGGAGTCTGGCCGATCCAGACCACCTCACAGAGGGCTTCGAGTCCCCTTCGACGCGCCTGACTACGGGAACAAGTAGAGACCGTTGGTTGGTCGTGCTGTGGTCGGGATGTGATGGAATTGGCCAATAAGGGTTCCCCTAATCGGGTCCTTCCATCGGGATAAAGGCTCGGGGCTGACCCGTGACCCGCACAGTGCCATAGTCTCGGGACTTCGGGCCCCGGCCGACCCACGTGTTTTGGCTTTGGGTCTCGCCCGTTTAGATAATATTCGAATAATTGGAATTATTTTCATTAAGGAAAATAATTCAAGTATTTCAATCATAGGGATTCAATTAAATAAAACTACATAATGTATTAATTGAATATTTTTTAATCCACTGGTCCAAACTCTATGATATTATATATCAAATTGATCAGAAGATCCTTATGAATAAGAATATAAACAATATTGAACATCTAATGGCTCGATTTCCTATTTTAACCTAAGTATTGCAGAACTTGATTTGGATGGATTAGCAATTATACTTAACCAAATTACATATTTAGGGTGCCATTAGTTTCCTTATGAAGAGTAGAATGAATGTGCTAAGTGATTTATTTTTTGATCTCTGTATTTCAATTTATGCCCCAATCTTGTTAAATTATGATTAATTGAAAGATAAATTGGAAGATAAAATAGACCTTATGGGCCAAATTATATGAAATTATGATTGTTAAATTTGTAATTATGTACTAATCTTTTTGGATTGGCTTAAGGTTTGATTAGCACTAATTACTTTTTGTTTTTTGAAATTTTTCGATTAATATGCTTCATGATAGTAAGGTAGATGTATTGAATCCATGAATGATAAATTGTGATGTATAATTTGAATAAACCAAAAATGAAGAACTTAAATATCTTAACTAACCTTAAGAAGTCTAAAGGCTTTGATCAAGTTATTAAGGCTTGATCTAGGTCTGAGATTGCCACCAATAATACACCCTAATTCACTAATTTGACATTTAATCTATAATTAAATATTTGATCTTGATTAGGGATGAGAAGGGGTTATACCCTAATCTGATTAATTAAGATCCAAACTCTTACACCTTAAGTAACTTGATTTTATTACAAGATAATGCAATTGACATTATTCCAACAATGCATCTAATTTGGTATTTATCTTAAACATTTGAATTATACACATTAAGGTTAATAATAAATCTATGTGATTGCTTAATTTGAATCTAAACTTTAGATATTGATTTTTCTCTTAAATAAGACTATTAGCATGAAAAGATTAATAGAATTATATTAATTTCATAATTGATCTAACTCTAATAATATCCTTGATTTAAATCCCATCATCTTAGAATAAGTTATGATCAGATAACTTAATCATTTGATCTGATCACTCTAAACTTAAATGATAAGTAAAACCTATGTGATCTTAAGTATCTCAATATAAGATCATCTCTAAAATATTTTAAGGACCTAAATTAAATATATATTGAGGTAGGAGAATTTGTATAATGATGAATTCATAAATTATATCTAAAATAAAGAAAAACTTCATTCATTTTTGATCTTTAAACTGCTCATAAATCAAATTTTGTCTATCTTTTCAGAAAAATGGCTTATCCAAAGGAGTTTTGAGACATTTATGCAAAATTCTATTTTTTTTCAAAGAAAACTGCTGTCGCGCGCTGCAGCGCTCTACGACACGCTGCAGCAAACCATTTTGCAAAATCATGCGCTAACGCGTGCTGCAGCGGGTCCGTTTGCAAACTGCAGGAGCGATCGGGCACTGCAGCTGGTTTGTTTGCAAACCGCGGGCGCGGTAGCGCACTGCAGCGGGTGACTTTGTGAAATGCGGACGCGGCAGCACGCTGCAGCGGTTCAGCTGGCAAACCGCAGGTGCGGGAGCGCGCTGCAGCGGGTGTCTTTACGAAATGAACCGCTACCGCGCACTGTAGCTGAGCATTTTGCGAAATGCCCCCACTATAGCGCGCTGCAACGGTATGATTTGCAAAATGCTAGCGTAGTAGCGCGTGGCAGCGGGACACTTAGCAAAAAAATTCTTGTGCCATTGCACGCCGCAGCGCGCCGTAGTATGCTGCAGCGCGCTGCAGCGGCCCATCGCATCTTCTTCTGGCTGATGCATTTATTGCGGCTGAGACAACACCCCCAACCAGTATCTTGTCCTAGCCATCATTCCCTCTTCAACTGTAACATTTTTAATTGAAAATGAGGCTTATGAGGTGATGTTTTGGCTAAACAAATAAAGATATTGGTCACCTCACCATCAATGGAGATTTTTGCCATCATTGCTCAGAATTTTCTAATGGAATGGCTGGTTTGGATCTTAAGTGGAAGAATGCAGCCCCTCTCCTATATATCACTCCTTTTGACTAGAGGAGGGTTCCAAATTTTGTTCAAAACAACTAAGTAAAGAAGATTGGTGCATAGTGGAAGAGAGGAACTCCCCAAGGGTGGAAGAGCTATTTCTGCTAAGAAGAAGAAGAAGGAAGGCAACACTAGCGACCTAAGAGAGGAACTTCAAGAAGGAGAAAAAGAATCCAGAGAACTTCCAAGGAATGTTCCTAGTATCTTTTAAACTCTACTTTTGTAATAATCTTTTCTTAGTTGATCATGAGAGGGTCTTTATCCATGTATGTGTACTTTTTATTTCTTTTGTAATGAGTAGCTAGATCTCCTTTGGGGAGGGTTGGGGTAATCCCATGTGTTAGATAGTCACAATTTTTTGTATGAAGTTTCCTCAAGCATTAATAAGATACATGAACTCAATGCCTTGCTCAAGAAATGTTTTTTATCAATTTAGTCTTGATTGTGAATTAAAGGAAAATAAACTTATGAACTCAAGAACTAAAGTGTTTTGTGCTCCATAGCTCACATTTGGTTAGATGCTAGATTTATGAGTGTATAAATGCTTAGAACTATGTGAGGAAGTTCTTGAGCTTAGTGCACCTTAATCTAAGCTCAATCTATAGTGTTGATGCGTGTGATGCTAAGACCCACTAAGTGAGCTCCTTAGCTCAACATAATTGAGGGTGGGAAAGAATTAGTTGCTTGCTCATGAACGAGGTGACATAGTCGTAGAGCCCGACATATTATTCCCTCATTTCAATTGTGTATGATGCGAGTGATGCTCCTAGTGGAATCAATGCTTATAAGATCTTTAAAATTTAATAATCTACATCTCCTTGATCAAGAGATAAGATAAAAACTCAAAACCTAAAAGCTTATAAGAATCTTTGTGCCGAAATAGGACCAATTGTGTGTTCATGTTGTGCACAAGATTTGAACTCGTGAAACCTTGAGATAAAACTCAACGGAGAACAAAGTGCACTTGATTTAATCATAAGTAAATGTAGGACAAAGATTGAGGAATCATCATGCATTAATGACTTATCATGATATGTGGGATGAAGCTAACTCTCCTCTTCCTTTATCTGACTTATTTTCCACTGAGTGATTATTATGCTTAATCTAAAACCAACTCAACCAATTATATCATAGCTTAAACATTAGTGATAATAGATAAACCTTAGTAATAAAACAACCAATTCTCTGTGGTTCGATAAATTCTGGAAACTAACAATTTCCACTTATTACTTCAGACCACATACACTTGCCTGCAAACGTAGATGTGTATTTACAGTCTGTCATATAACTCATTGAGGTAGAAACTTAGAAGATCCCGTAACCTTAGAAGTTGATTTTAACCCCCTTGTGGTAGGAATCACTTAAGATATTAGAATGATACCTCTCCTTGTGGTAGAATCTATATTGAGTGATCCTTGATCACTTTTTTTTCTTGGAGCCTTGTATAGGACTTACCTATTAGCATAGGAATTAATAGTTTTGATAAACCCTTGATGATTAAATAGATTTGTCTAAATCTAGATTATTAGTTGGATATAGTAGGGTATACCCATAGTATTGGATTGTTTCAGTAATATTCAGGAATAGTTGAGTCACTATAAGTAAGATTTATCTTTGGGATATCTATGGGTTTAGGCAGATACAATCTCACTTAGAGTAAATCAATCGATCCTAAGATTGTATTAAGCAGGGACTCTTTCCTTAGTTTGATTGAAATACAAATCACTAACGGGTGATGCCTCCTAGCAAAGACCACTTTAATAGGTGTGGCTCAAAAAAATTAAGTAATTAGAATCACCTTCTTTAGGACACTGAGTGTGATTGTGAGCTGGGCATCTTAATAACTTAGCTTGAGATACAAATCACTAATGGGCAATGCCTCCTATCGAAGACCGCTTCATTAGGGTGGCTTAATCAAACTAAGCATTAAGAACTACCTTTCTTGCAAACATGCTAAATATGTGTATACAATTATCCCATCTAATACTTTTTAAGTAAATCTTCAACTATAACCAATTATCCTTCAAGAAGCTATGAGTCAGAATCCTTTTAGCAGGGTTCTGCACATTGGAGACCTTGAATTCATCATCGGTATTCAAAATTTTATGGATTTTTGGATTTCCCTCATACAGAATAAATGCATGGGCATAAATATGAGCATGAGCATGATGAATAATTCAGTGGTGACATATGAGTATCAATGATAAATTATGGGTTACAGAATGTTATATACCTTAACTAGGGAATTTCAGGATGCATCGGCATCACAGTAAACTGTATTCTCAACTAGATGTATGTATACATTGGACCGTATGATGCATAGCCTTTTAGTGATAGTTCTGTTGCATTTCTGTGGAATACCGTGTTATGGCATATCTGGGTGCATTATTCTAGTGACATATAGAACAACATTGGACATTTTTACATTGCTGTCTGAGTATTTGATGTTTTTATTTACCTTTCAATTACTTTCAGGTTTCAATTCACTTTTACTTTGTTTAGTCTTTACAGTTTCAGTTGCACAGTTCTTCTACTATTATTTCCTACAGTTTTGTTTACTTTACTATCTACTTGTATTTACTATAGTACCACTTAGTTTGGTTGCAATGTGTTCGACTTATTGTCTAATATGAGGTACTTTTGGGATCCAACAATCTGCTAGATCCCGAGCAACTTGTTGAGGCAGGGCAGGAGGACTTACAAGGGATCCTGGAGGAGTACATGGAGCCCTAGTGGCTCTATCTTCCACCTTTTACTTACTGCTTTATTTTCAGTATTTCAGATAGACTTTATATTTGTAGTATTAAATCAGTTTGTAATAATTTGGGATGTATTTTATTCGTTTCCTTTTAGAGATGAATGTTTATTACTGCTCTGTGATGAATATATTTTGGATGTTTTGCTTTAGTTTCCACACTCTATTATACTACAATACTTAGTATTGTGATGTGATCAGCATATTGGAAATGCTGATATGGTGATAATGTATATTGGATTACTATTAAACCTTTTAAATCCAATGTACATATTAATCTAATACTTATGATAAGAATTCTACTCTTATCTTAAGTATTGACCCTCGATTCTACTCTTGGGTTCGAGTCAGCAGCCCTTCAGTGTGGCTAGTTTTAATAAGCTTATTCTGGAAGATGTTGTTTGCTTCCTTCCCAAGTAGCGCACTGCTCTGCCGCCAATCTCCTATACCTTTTG
The DNA here is from genome assembly GCA_016760335.1 of Gastrodia elata. Taxonomy (NCBI): domain Eukaryota; kingdom Viridiplantae; phylum Streptophyta; class Magnoliopsida; order Asparagales; family Orchidaceae; genus Gastrodia; species Gastrodia elata. Next base: position 14,291,592 of record CM028678.1, on the reverse strand, counting down.
CGTATGGCGATGAGGTGGGGCACTACAGTTGGCATCAGAGAAGTATCATAAAGTGTTAGATAAGGAGTTTTGTTCCTATCTACTTTATGATATGTTCTCTGTATCAGGTCAATATCACAAGTTACTAAGTGTAGTAAAAAGCAAACATCCAAAGTTTATTAGGTTACCTCAGAAATGAAAGGGTTGACTATGTCTAGAATGATGACATCTTAGGAATTTAATGCACATAATAATTTGATTAAAACTATGAATTTTTAATATCAAAAAGGACATCTTAGGACAATGAAAGTAATGATAAAATATAAATGAAATACTTAAAAGTTGAGTTGTTTTAGGAATGGAATACTCGCAGTCACCATTTTGGTTCTACCTTAGGAGGTTTGATGACTACTGGGTAGATGATCTCCGAGATGGCCAGATCTACAGAAGGGTTATCGATGGAGTGTTACCTCGAGGAGTTAAGGTGCTAGATAAAATCCTTATCAACTCATCCTTTGGAGGCACCAGTCTTTCAGCACTCGCCAAAGAATGGTTGGATCACGTTGCCACTGCACTTCGAGAGACATCCTATCCGAAGGAGGATTGTCTAGAGATCGTATAGATCCTACTGAGGGGATCAGCGAGTCATTGGTGGTATTAGGTTTATAGGAGATTAGCTTGGAGAAGCCACATAGTCATATATGATGACTTCTGTACTGCCTTTTGGGTAGAGTATTGTAATTATGATTTGAGATTTTGTCATTTTTCTTAGTCACATGTTTTATGAATCCATTTATCTTTTCTTTTGAGAAAGAAATAAATGATTGAAATTATAGTAAAGTGTTATGTTCTGAATTTGCACTTTCATTTACAGTCATGAATCATAGTTCTCCATCTGCACCTATCCCAATTAAAAAAGCGGTCTCATCTGGCAGACCCGAAGAGTCCAACCCTATGTCCAGTTTAGTAAAGGCCTTAATAGATAGTAATGTGCAATAGGTGCAAGAGACACGTGCTCTTTTTCTTTCTATTAGGCAACAACCTGCAGGGTTCTCTTCGTCTTCCCACTACATGGGGGATTGAATCCTGCACAGTTTTCTTTGCCTCTGAACTCCTACTCTTAATGGAGCGCTGAATCCTATGGACACAGTGAATTGGCTTAAGATGGCCGAGAAGAATCTGGCCAGTATCAAGTGCCCTAACTCTGAAGCGATCCGCCTAGTAACTCATCTATTTCAAGAAGAAGCTGAATACAGGCGGGAGAATGAGTGGAACAACAAATTTGCTGATTATGAAGTAGAAGACATTCCTTAAGACATATTTTTAGAAGCATTCCATGAAGCGTTCCGTGAAGCATTCATACCAATATCATCTGAAGCAATCCTGGAGGATGAGCTCCTCCATCTCATTCAAGGAAATAATTTAGTATTTGACTATGAATAAGAATTTCACAGATTATCACGCTTCGTTTCAGATCTAGTTAGAACAGAAGCATCTAGATGCCACCATTTCTTGAAGGGTCTGAGAGACCCAATCAAGCCCACTTAGTCTCCCGCCAGATCAAGAAGCTAAACATCTACAAAAAGGATTCCAAGGTCAACTGGACCGTAAGAGAAAAGCAATAGTTATGCAACCAAGGAAGGAGCATTTTGGTCATCATAAGATGGCAAAAGTCTATAGCATGGAGACTACACAACCCCAACCACAGAACCTTGAGTGCAAACGATTGCATCTGTACAGAAAATGCTACCACTTTGATGGTGTATGTTTTTACTTGTGATTGTAGCGGCCACCGCTATTTTGAATGCAATGAGAAGAACACAATCAACGGAGTGCTCATCAATCACTCTTGATTTATGCTATTATGCATCTATGTTTCCACTTTAGAGATTCTTGGCTCCCCGTAGTGCTTACAAGTGGGTTAAGACTCACTAACCTAGTATTAAGTACTATAGTAATACACAGTGGTATATTATATTACCTAATTTGGCATTGGGGCTTTACACTAATTTTGGCAAATCATATCAAATTAACTTGAGTTAATGAAAATTTTCAATTAGGAAGAATAATTTAATCATTTAACTTTAGTAGGCCATATTGCCTGATTTTGAATTACAATTATTTAGTTCTACTGTTTAACTAGTATACGACTATGAATTTGAGATTGAATGTCGCTTCTCAAGAAATATACTTAATTTTTTCTTAAGGGAGAGACACTTTTCTTTATCATTTTTTTTTTCTTTTTCCTTAAGTTGTGAGTGGCAACACTTACTCTTTTTTTAAAACATGCTTAAAAACATGACATCATACATTCTGAGAACTTGTAGAGCTTAGCATGCCTAGGTAAAAATCTATATGGCTTTCATTTACTAGCCTCATTTCCCCCCTACACTTAGTCTAGTGCATTAATTATGTTGGATAGAGATTTTATTTTGGTTTCTTTCTATTTATATTCACTCAGCAAGATTTGTAACTGGTTGAAAATCTTGTTGCATTTGTTATCCAACCAATCCTTTTGAAATTACTAAACCTTAATTAGTAATATAATCAAAATTAACATGACATTAACATTATAATTAGAATAACTAAAATTATGTATAATCATTTCATTTGATTCAAATTTACTTAGGATAATAAAAACTAAGCAACATTTATATAATGGCAGCATTACTACACCAAAGCAACAAAAAAAAACAACAAAACTAATTACTGAACTGGAAATAAATCAAAAAGAGAAGTAAGAAATGAAATGACTTGATAGAATAATGGTAGACTCCCGTTACTACAACCATACTCGAGATTCCTCCTACTCCATAATTGACATATGCACACACTCTTCACAAAACCTAAAACAAATATGAAGCAAAAAATAAAAATAGATATTAAGTTGCCTCCCAACCAACGCTTAGTTTAATGTCCTCAGCCTGACTAATAAGAGTTTATATCTATTTAGAATCTCTTTTCAGATTTTCATTAATGCTTTGGGATGTGCATGAGCTTGCTTAATAATATAATCTTTATGGATAGCGACTGTGATATTTTACTTCTTCCAAACCCAACTTATATCATATGATTTCTAATGTTTCTTCTTTTTCCTTTTCTTTTCTCTCTTCTCATGTCTTTCATTTTTCTTATCATTAACCTCATTCTCAAATTTATCTTGTAAAAAGGTGTAAAATTTAATTTTCTTATGACCACATTGACATACCTAAAATACATTGTTTGCACTTGCACAAAAATGTACATGGTCCAAAGTAATATAGGATGGTGAGATCCGAAGATCTATTATCCTCTAAAAATGAGCTATGGAGCTCTATAGATGAATCTTGTCTCACATGTGTCAAGTTCATTTCTCATCTAAGTAATATGAACAGAGCTAAGGAGCTGATTTTTTGTATTTTTTCATAGCTCAAATGCTCAAACCCTTATCCAAAAGTAATGCAAGAGCTATTTTTTCACTGCGAATGATATCACATTCATCTGAGGCATTAATGCTCAAGAGTGCACAACCTGTTGACATTGCAATCATTAAGCTCTATGACATTTTTTCTAAGGTGTTTGGTTTAAGAGATATTCAAAGCATTCATCATTCTTAAACTCATTTCATATAATAACATGTTTAATTACTTAAAGCTCTAAATGACATTTCATTTAGAAAGAAGAGTTCTACATGCACTGCACCATGACTCACTACATCTTCTTACCTAACCCTCCCCAAAGGGGGTTTAGGCTGCCATTACAATAGATATAATGAGAAAGCTACAAGAGATGCTGAGCATATACATTGCTCTTATAAGGAAGCTAAAATAAAATTGAGTGAGAATATTATACGCAGGAACAGCCTTAGGCATTCTCTTCATCTCCACTTCACTTTGATGTCCTTCTTCTTCATTACTCTCTGTGTTTATCTTTATTTAAAGCAACAACCTTTTCTTCCTCCCTTAGGGTTAAGGCTTGCCTTAGAGTGTATTTCCAAAATTGAAAATCAGAACCTATCTTAAGAATTTCTTTCTTCTTCTTATAATCTCCTCCTTAGTCCTTCTCTCTTCCAAGAAACCATCTCTCGAAACTTATAATCAAATTAATTTTTATTCCTTTATTCTGTTGGAACTAAAGGTATTTAATGCTTACAATTACTTCTTACTATGGTAAAATTGAGAAAATTAAGTCTTTTGGTCTTTCCAATGCTAATTTGGAGCAGGTTTCCAAGACAACATTACAATATATGCTACAACGAGCTGCAGTGCCAGTATTTCAGTCCATCAGGCTCTACGGCATGCTATAGCTCTTTGTTCTCTGAAGTAAATGCGCTATGGCACCGTGGCTTCATGAAAATGGGCATTGTGGTACCCTATGATGATTTATTCACTAGAGTTATTGCATTGTGGCACGTTGTAGCACCTATCTTTCTGGAAGTCTAGCGTTGTGGAGCCTCTCTCTATAAGTCTGGCATTATGGCGTGCTGTAGCACCTTTTCCTCTTGAACTCTGGTACTATGGCGCACTGTAGCACCTTGATTTCTAGAATTCAAATTTTGTGGCGCACTGTAGCGCCTTTATTTCTAGAATCTAGGTGCTGTGGTGCACTGTGGCCCCTTGCTCTTAGGAATAAGGGCGTCGTGGAGCACCGTAGTGTGCTGTAGCAAGCTTTACCATCATGTCACCCAAATCCCTTCTAATTCATATTTTGATCTTTTCTCATCTGAAATGGCATAAAAATATGCTAAAAATACAACTAATCCTAATAAAAATATGAATTCTAACAAAAAATTCACTATGTTTATTAAGTTGATCACACATTCTAAGCATTTCTCCACAAATTTAACTTTCAAGCAATTCTCTTCAAGATTTACAGGGAGTTTTATAGCATTGGAGATGTTACAAATGTCTCTACGCCTTCATATTGATGTATCATTTTACCTTATTTCACATCAATTAATGTTTTATCAATTTCTAAACATTGTGGGAATGGTATCAGTGGATTGTGGTAGGCTTTGTCACAAGTTCAATTATTGGTTGCTCTTTTTCTTCCCTATATTTGAGTAATTCTTCTTTTCATGCATCAGATAGTTTGTTGGGTGACCTTTCTCTTAAATCATTTGAATAAACTATGTTAGTTATAGGGATTGGAACTTTTCCACTGTGTAATGTCACTACTTGTACTTATTCTTGACTATGCTCAGTGACAATGTCTATAGAGGTTGATTTAACTAATTGTTTTCTTATTTCCTCCAAGGGTGCCTCATTCCTTTTAATAGAGCTTTCTTGCTGTATGAATGATTAATCACATTGATTCAAAGCTGCATTATTCTTTGAATGAATTCAAATGTGTAAGTTATCAATTCCTCAAGATATTCTTCTAAAGACATTTATTGATTCTCCCGTACCCATTTGTGAGGATCTGTTTACACAAAATTTGCATTAGAGTCATATTCATTACTCTACATATCAAAAATCTGCTCTGATTGTGAGGAAATAAATATGCTTTAGGTTGGTACAATCATTCAATAGGCCATTGATAAGAGTTCATGGACATTTCCTCTAATATATCATATGCTTCATCTTGAGTCTTATTATGTATTCATCCCATAAATGCCAAATCTATAAGGATTCTGGTGATCATATCTAACCCATTATTAAGAGTTTGCAACTTGTGCCATAATGGACATCTCCTTAAGTGTTCTTTAAGCCTATCCTAGCTATCGTATAATTACCCCCTAAGTTATGGAAAGACATGGTTTTATATTTTATGTTGAATCTTATTTTAAATTTGTGGAGTTCTCTCAATCTTAGGGTCAAAAATAAATTTTACTCTCCCTCACTTAACATTCACAAATTCTAATTTAATTATAACACTTAAGAAATAACACACAAATAATATGATTTCTTACAATAATAAAATGCAAAAGTGAAAGAAGAGAAAAAGAAAGAGGTTACAGAAGGAACATTGCAAAGAATTCTCTTCATCTTCACCTTCTTCATCTTCTTCCTTCTACAGCTCTCCAATGATAGTTTTAAAGTTTTCCCTCTTTTTCTCTTTGAGAAGGTTGAATCATCTCTCCTTAATGAACCATAATTTTATCCCAAATGATCCTTCTTTGCTTTAGGGTTTCTCTTGGCTTAAATACCCTACTTGCACCGCCCAAGAGAAGGACAAAAGTTGCCTCCTTTTCCTAAATGAATAGGGCATTTTGCATTATGATCTATATTGTGAGCCTTAGTGCGTACTTTACTTTGATACATGTTTTTATAGCGTCTAAGAGCACCTGAGTGCATATATTTCTATCGGATTGGCACTCAGGATGCGCCTAAGAACATATGTTTGAATCAATCCTCAATCGAGTAAGAAGAATCAAAGAATATGTTTCATCCTCAATTAAAAATAGCTTACTCTAACATTTATTAACACAATAATATTGGCTGATTTTAGTACAAATGCATGTTGTATCACACCCTCACACTTAAGCTTTTGCTCATCCTCAAATAAGATGAATTAGAGAATGTATTCAAAATGTATCTAGGTGATCATGCTTGAACTTGAAGTGCTTATTTTTGTTATGAAATTTAAAATTTGAAGAGTCATCTAGAAATGATATATTAACATGTTTGAATTCCACTTGTCACATAGATCCTATATTCCTATGAAGCTCGATCTCTTGGAAAATATAAGTTCAATGACCGCAATTATCTCAAGTCATTATTCATGAATTTTCTTAACTTTGGTGTGGGCTTGAGCTCAGTCATTAAATATAAATTTTATAGCAAATGGTTTGAGATATTTAAGTATCATGTGTGTTCATTTCTCATGAAACATATCACACAGATATATATATATATATATATGAATGGCAGAGAGTTCCGTAGGAGGAGCCGCGGCCTCTAGGGTTAGGTCTGCGTCGCCGACCCCCCGCTTTGATCTAGAGTTTCCGCCTCTCCCTCAGAATACACAGGTAAAGAAGGTAACTTCTCCTCCCGTTTCCTGGGAGTCCTCCCCCTCGCCTCCTCGGTTAGTTCTTCTGTGTCGGAGTGGCGGTTTCTCGATTTCGACACTTTGTCTGAGGGGCTGGATCTCAATCTCTGCTCTTAATAAGTGGCTTGATGGCTTCTGTAAAGGAGGTTTCTGGTTTGTTACTGGTCCCAAAAAAACCTTCCTGATTTCTTTGGTCCTATTTGATGATTTCATCAATCTTCTTTCCAAGCGGTTCTTAAAACTGACTAGGGGTACTTTAAAGCTTTATGTTGAAAAAGAAATCAGTTCACCAGTGGATTCCTTTTGTGAACCTCACTGGATTAATTTCCCTAGGCTTAGACCTAAGCTTAACACCCCCAACCACCTTTGGGCATTAGCAAGCCTTCTTGGGGCTCCTATTGCGATTGACAAGTCATTTGGTTTTTGGCATGCTCCGAGGGCTAGGGTGCTGATTGATCTCGACATGTCCAAGAGATGCCCTAAATATATCCAAATTTCAGGTAGTGTTTTTGAACATCTTCAAGAAGTTGAAGTGGAACAAGAGTATATAAAATGCTCAGGTTGCGGGAAATGCGGTCATTCTAAGGAGGAGTGTTTCTAGTCGCTAAAAAAAGGTTTGGAAGGTAAAACTTCCAACTGTGGAGACTCCCGTGGTCTTAGATCCTCCTTTAAATTAGGTTAGAGATATAGTGCCTTATGTGCCCAGGGTTAGCCCAGCAAATTCCTTTCGCTTGTTCAAGCCTTTTAGCTCTTCTATCCCTCCTCTTAGCTCTGCTCCAGAACCAAATAATGTTATTTCCTGTATTCTCAAAGCTTTGGAAGATAAAGAAAAAGAGCTTCTGCAGACCCAAAATGTTTTTTCTGAGTCCAGGGATCTGGATTTGGATCTCGATCCTCCGGAGGTCTGGATTTCCCTGAAGAAAAAATCCAAAGCGGCCAGGCGATCCCAGGCGATGATGTTGTTATCGAGATCCCAACCCAGGAGGTCGTCTAGAATTAATTCATGTTAGATTATTCCATTATATTTTGGAATGTTCGGGGTATTGCTTCGTTAAAAACTAGGAGAAGATTGAAATCCATTTGCAAAGGGAATAATGTGATGTTTCTTGGTGTTTTCGAACGCTTTTTGAAAAAAGAGTCCATTAAAAGTTTGGCTGTCTATCTGGATTTCTCCAGCTTCACTGTAAATGTGAATAATAAAATTTGGCTATTTTGGAGACATCCTCTCCTATTTGATGTGGTGGAAAATGTTGATCAATGCATCCATGACGTTTGTTCCTGGAGAAACTCTTCCTGGAAGTTATCGGCGGTTTATTCAAATTGTTCTTATATTGTGAGACATCAACTTTGGGATTCTATCTAAAATTGGTGTAATGTAGACGATCTCCCCTGCCTGATTGGGGGAGACTTTAATGCGGTAAGGAATAGATCTGAAAGAATAGGTAGAGGTAAATTCAACCTGATTGCGTCAAGGGATTTCAATGAAATGATTGGCAAAGCTGGTATGGTCAATTTAAATTTTTCAGGCTCCAACTTCACTTGGTCTAACAGCTTGACTGTGTCTAGGCTTGATAGAGTCCTGGTTAACCCGGGTTGTTTAAATTTGTTCAACAATCTTGGGCTATCCCATCTTAGCAGATTGGGTTCGGATCATGCCCCTATCCTCCTCCCCCTATCTTGCCTCTCTCTTCCTAGAAGAAGTTTTAGATTTCAAAATATGTGGATTCATCATCCGGATTTTTTGGGGGTGGTTGAATCTGATTGGTCTTCCCCCCTGATCTCTGAGTCATCCCCCCTCCTACGTCTGCACCTGAAACTGAAGAGGCTGAGAAGAACCCTTTCCAGTTGGAACAAACTGGAAGTTGGCAATATTTTTGAGGTGGTTAGGAAGGCAGAAGCTCAGGTTGTGGAGCTGGAAGCGACAGTTGATGAGTTTGAGTGCCCGGTTCTGAGAGGTAAGCTCTCAGAAACTCAAGATCTCCTAGAGAAAGCTTTAAATATGGAGCATGATTTCTGGGTCCAGAAGAAAGAGTTTAAAAATGGGGAGAGAAATACAAAATTTTTCCACTCCTGGGTGAAAGTAAAATAGGCGTAAAATAATTTTGGGTGTATCAAGTCAGTTGATGGTTCTCCCATTCCTTCGAAGGGTTTAGGGGAGTCGGCTTGCTCATTTTTCTCTAATCTGTGGGCTAGTGAAGGCTGTGATCTAAACCACTTAAATACGGAGATTCCGTTTCCTCATGTCTCAGAAGCAGAGAATGATAGCCTTATTTCTGTTCCCTCTTCTTTGGAAATTGAGGAAGTGGTCCTCTCCTTAAAGGAAGATTCGGCGGCTGGTCCTGATGGTTTCTCTCCTCTTTTCTTTAAGCACTGCTTGAAGATTGTGGGGCAGGATGTCTTCGAGGCCTCTGTAGATTTCTTCCTTTCTGATTATATTCCCAAATTTGTCACCGCAACCTCTATTGCTCTCATCCCCAAAGTCCAGGCTCCTAAGGGATGGTCAGACTTTAGGCCCATAAGCCTTTGTAATGTGTTAACAAAATTTGTACTAAAGTCATGGCGAACAGGTTGAGCCTCATTCTTCTAAAGCTCATCTCTTCAAATCATAATACGTTTGTGCATGGGAGGCTTCTCTCTGATAACTTCCTCCTTGCCAAGGAACTAACCCATGACATGGATAACAAGTGTTTTGGGGGGAATGCCATCTTAAAGATGGATGTCATGAAGGCCTTTGATCGAGTCGAATGGAGGTTCCTTTTTAACATTCTAAGGTGTTTTGGCTTCTCAGTTAAGTTTATCCAGTTTATTTACAAATCTATCTCCAATATTTGGTTCTCTATTTTGTTGAATGGGGAGAACTGTGGCTTCTTTAAATCTTTCAGGGGCTTATGCCAAGGGGACCCTCTGTCTCCAGCACTTTTTATTCTCGCAAATGATTATTTTCTTAGACAATTGTCAAATCATCTGTCGGTGTGGAAGGGGATAAATTTTCATAACTCGGGTAGGTACTCTATCCCTCTCCTTGCTTTTGTGGATGATACTATTATATTTTGCTGGGCTACCGTGAAAGCCTTCTCAGTGATTATGAATGTTTTAGAACATATGAAATTGGTTGCTGGAATGAAAGTTAATATGAACAAATCGAGTGTGGTATTTGGAAAGCATGTCACTATTAGTAGGAGAAATGAAACTCTGCAGCTTTTTGGTTTTTCAAGAGCGTCACTTCCTATTTAGTACCTGGGTCTCTCCCTATCCAAGGGGAGGGTGCCTTGGTCTCAATTTCAACCGTTGCTGGATGCTATGTCCCAGAAGATCAATGGCTGAACTTCAAAATGCTTGTCTTTTGGTGGCCGGATGGTTCTACTCCAATCTATCCATAATGCTATGCCTAATCATTTTCTGGCAGTCTTTAAGCCTCCTCAAAAAATTCTGTATGCTTCTAATAAACTATGTAATAGCTTCCTATGGGGGGATTTTGGAACTAGAAGATCGATCCGTTGGTCCAGTTGGTATGAGGTGGCTTGTCCTAAACGGGCGAGAGGTTTGGGCTTTTTCCCTCTTGACTTGATGGGTAAGGCTTTTGCTGTTAAAAATTGGTGGAGACTGAGGGAAGGGAAAGGCCTCTGGGTGAGTTATATGAACAACAAATATGGCAAATCCTCCCATGTGGTTTGTAGGAAGCTTAAACAGAACGACTCCATCATGTGGAAAAGGTTACTAAGTGTTAAATAGGCTGCTGAGAGCCACCTCCATTGGAGGCAGGGGAAAGGTTCCATCTCTTTCTGGTTTGATAATTGGTTGAAGGTAGGGACTCTTTTCTCTTTCCTCCAAGTGAGGGGTCGACCGCAAGCCAGTGTTGTGAACTTCTGGGCGGAGGGGGCTTGTAATGCTGATAAACTTTCTGCCATAGGGATTCCTTCTAACTGGATAAATATTATTCGCTTTTCTTCTTCTATTACCCCTGAAGAGGATGACTCTATGCAGGTTCAGCTGGATAACTTAATTAAACCGTCTGTTAGATCGGCCCGCAAGATAGTGAACACTTATATTCTAGCTGAGTCAAATTATTGGGTCAATTTACTCATGATTTCCCTTTCATTTTTTATTTGGAGAGTTTTTTAAAAAATATTGTTTGTGGATGAGGTCCTTAAGCAGCGCGGAGTTGCTCTTGCCTCGAAATGTGTCCACTGCAGGGCAGAGGAAACGATGCTTCATTTGTTCTTTGACTGCTCCTATGCTAGGCAGATCAGGTTAAATTATTCTTTTATTCTAAAACTGGATGAGTTTCTACATGTGGGAAGTTTTAAGGAGGTGCTGGTGAAAGCCAGAGAATATAACCTTTTTTCGGTTACCTTATTTTGTCGCATTCTCTTTCAGATTTGGTATGTAAGAAACCAAATTAAAATGAAGTTTTTCTCCATCTCTTCCTCTAAGTCTCTATATGCTATTGATAAGTACTTGCAATTGGCGACCACAGCAGGTTTTATTAGTGAGAAAGAATCATTTTCTTTTTACTTGGGGAACAAGTTCAATTCCAGTGCTGCCTCCATGCCTTTCGGGGCCATTTCCAGGGCAGCAGGATCTCCTTATTCTTTATTATTTTTCGGGTGGAGGCATTGGAAATTTAGCTGGATATTGTGGCCTTGCTCCATAGGGATGGTTTATAGAGCACGAAGGGCACTCGCATTAGAATTTGGTTAATCCCCTGGTTGTTTTGGCTGGCAGATCTGCTTATGTCGGGTAAATTCAGGAATATTTTTCTTATCTGCAGTAAGGCTCTCTTGTTAAAGTTATTCAAGTTTTTAAAGAAGCACTTTCTTCTTATATTTCCCCCTTTTAATAAGTGGTCCGGATTTAGATATGCCAAGGCTGGGGGCTTTTAAATGTTTCGTTTTCACCCCTTTTGGTTTCCAATGTTGGAGGGCTTTTTTAGCAACCGCATTGTTTCTCTGGGGTTTGGCTGCTGGTCGGGTGCTCTGTTCTTGGGTAGTGGTGGCGCTATTTTGTGCTATTGGGCCTGACTCCCTGACTTAATCCTTTTATAGTTCTGGTATTGAGGTGTTGTTTGTCGCTTTGGGAGGAGGATTTGGCGAGTCAGTGGAAAGGATTGATGGTTTGTTCTGCTGGGGCCAGGTCCTGTCTCTGGCTGTCTGCTAGTCTGTCTGTGTGCCTCTTCGTCTGCTGGGACTTATCTTTCTCTCTGGCTATTTATATTTCTTCTCCCTGTCGTTGCTTCACCTAGTTCTTTTCAATGGATTTCTGCTTTCGCTTTAAACTCCGGCTCTCTGTGGGGCCATTGAGGGATCCTGGAAGGCTTCACCTCCATTTCTTCTTCAGGAGGCTTATGTTTGGGATTCTGCAGCTATACTGGATCAGCAAGTTGTTGTTCCTGTTTTGCTCTTCTGCTAGGTTGGCAAATCTGGAGCCCTTTTTATTTGGAGTTCCAAAAGCGTTCTAGCTTTGCTTAGCCATGCTGGTGGTGGTGGAATGCTTTGTCGGCTCGTCTGCTGGGGAAAATGTCTCCCTTCTGGTGCTGTTTTGTTCGTTATGGTTTGATCTGTGGGTCCTCTCTGTCTTGATCTTCTGCGATATATAGGGGCAGGAACTCGGTGCTGGATGGAGTAGGCAGCCTGGGATCTTTTCCAGCTTGGACGGGATTTTTTGTCTTCTTTTTGCCTTTTGTTAATGTATTTTTGGTCGGGTTCCTGTTTTTGGGGCCCTCTCATTTGGTTGGGGAGCTTAGTGTTTGTTTAGCTGCCCCAGTAGTCTGTTTTGTCCCAGTTTTTTGATGAAATGAATCGTAGGCCGAGATGGCATTTACTAAAAAAAAAAAAAAAAAAAAAAAAATATATATATATATTAATAATAATAATAATAAAAATAAAAGGCTATTTTGACACAATTTTATTGAATAAAAAAAGAAGGTACAGAGGGAACAGAAAGGTACAAATTCTAAGCATCACTTAAAACCAACCCCAAAAAAATAGGGTCCCAAGGTATAACCTAAATTGATACATTCAAACAAAAAACCAGAAAACATAATAAAAATGGCAGAAAAATAAAAGGCAACAAGAAGCCGAAAAAGACAGATCACTCTATCCATTTGAAAACGCCTGGACATCATGGAAACTACTAGCAAAAACAGCCAACCAAAAGTAGCAATTTATCGCAAAATGGATATAAACAAACAATCAACTAACAAAATTGCACGAAAGAAAACTACATCCTCACCCGGAATAAAAACAAGTAATCCATAGATAATGGACAAACTATTCTAATTCTAAAGCCAACCGATATCAAGCCACCATTAATAGCACAATAAAGAGAAATAAATACATACAACCAGACCAAATACACACAGCTAGCCAAACAAAATAGCAAGGCAAACCTTCCAGGCCAAGGCCAGACACAGGAGCACCCCTATGTCCACCTAATTAGATCAAAAGCTAGCATCTTGACAAACAAAGCATCAATAATATATCCAGAATTTTTAGCAAAAATGTAGTAATTAAAAATTAAAATCATCATATATATCCATATACTTTGAGTTAAAAATGGTACTTTTGCAAGAAAATGAAGAAAATTGAATGCATGACTGAATAACTAAATTCTGGGTCAAAACTACTACAATGCGCCATGGTGCGCCACATCTCGCCATAGCGGCTCATGAAAAATTCTCCACCTGGAAGCAAACTACAGGCTAGAAAGAAAGATCGCTGCAGTGTGCCACTGCGTCATTTCATTGAAGTTAAATTAAAATCATATTAAAAAGTAATTGTAGTGTTTTCAAAACTCTATCTGCTGCCGTGTGCCACGGGACACCGCAGCGCGCCACAGCGTCATTTCTTGATGAAATATTAAAATTATATAAAAGAGAAATTGAACAGTGCTTTCGAAAATACTTCCGCTGCAGCGCGCCGCAGCGGGTAAATTATAATTTATAAAACTATAGGTTAACTAATGATCCACGTTTTCAAAGAATTTTCTGCTACAGTGAGCCACAATGGAATATTTTATTTATCATGTAAACTATAGATGAACTAATTGAACGGTGAATTTTTCGCATTTTTGAACTTCCAACAGCTGCAGCGCGCCATAACGCGCCACAGCACACCACAGCACACCACAACGGGATATTTATTTATCATAAGAACTATGGGTGAACTATTTGAATCTTGATTACAAAGGTTTATCCGTTATAGCATACCGCAGAGCGCCACAGTTGACACTGAGGCGACCGAAGAAAATATACTAATCTTTATGCTAGCATTGCTGCCGCAGTGCGCTACAGCGGAATAATATTTGGAACACTGCTACCGCAGCGCGCCACATCGTGAAAGCTTCAAGAGCATTATTACTACTGAATCCCAAAAGAGTAGATGAATGAAATATTAAAATGGATTGGATTAAAGCCAAGGAAGAGGAAAAGTCACATAATTAATACTCTAAGGATGAGTGCATCCTTATTTAAGGGACAATCTCAAAACTTAAGAGGGTTCCAAATTTTGATATTCAAAGACCCTAAAATAAAAAATTGCAGCAAGAGGAGAAAGGAGAACTCTCCAAAGGAAAGAAGACCAACCAAGAACAAGAAGACGAAGAAGATAGCAAGAAAAAAAAGGTGGACCTTCAAGAGGAAGGGCAGGAATAATCCAAGAGAATCCCAGAAAACCTCCGGGTGATTCCTAGTATTTCTTCCTAAACTCCCTTGATTTATTTCTATTTTGAACTGATGGCAAGGTTCGCTTTTCCTTGTATGTATGCTTATGCTTATTTAGTAATGGAAGGCTAAAACCCCTTTGGAGAGGGTTGACATGTACTTATAAGAATATGTAAGGGTATGTTGGTGTATGATGAATTTTATTGAATGTATAAACAAACGTTTTATCATTTATATTTTATGTTGGATTGAATGCTTGGATGAACTAAACTCTAAATTATTTATTTAAAAGAACTTGTGTTCCAAGCTCATAAATTACGTAAGAGCAAGGAAGGTAGTGTGCAAGTAGAGTTGAGAATTATGTGATAAAATTCTCAAGTTCATTCGCACCTTTCCTTAACGGCTCTACCAAGAGATTGATGCTTGTAAACCAAATTATCCATTAACCTTGCTCTACTGCTCAGTAAAGTAGAAGGGATGAGAGGACATTGGGAAAACTTAATATATGATGTGACATAATCCATTGACTTAATACATCCTCCGATCTAGCTAAACTGCGTGTGACGCGCATGACGCATGGTTAATGAAAGTCTTGTTTATGAGATCATTAGAAATAAAAGGTATCCTTTGGTAACCTAGAAGTAGGGGATCAAAATCTAATTAATGGATTATGATCTAATGAGAGTTTATGTGCTAAGGAATAACCCGAAGGAGTTCTCTTTGTGCACTAAACTTGAACCTAATGTAATTGGAGGGTACTCTAATTCTAATGGTGTTCACTTGATTTAATAAATCAAGTAAACTGAAAGCATACATTTAACAATGAAGTTATATCACCATCCCTTGCAACTATTACAATGAATTCTCAACTCTTTCTTCTTTTTAATCAAATTGTATCTTAACTTAAGGTCATTTGTATTGCTAAACTAGGAACCATAAATCAACCAAAATTTGACATCTAAACATTATCGAAAGAAAATATAACTTGGTATAAAAATCATTATTCCCTGAGGATCGATAAATCTCAAAAATTAAGACTTTCTACTTATTACTTCAAATCACGTACACTTGCGTGCAAACTCAGACGTGTATTTTGGTCTGTCAAGTTTTTGGCATCGTTGCCGAGGAACAGTTTTATTTTGTATCAAGTATAATTTTCTAGTAACTAGTGATTTAGAACTAATCTATTTGTGCATATAATTTTTGAAATTTGAATTTGTTAGCCATTTGTGGGTGAATCTACTTTGCTAAATTTGGTTACTATAACTTGCAATATCTAGTTAATCTTTAACTGTATGAGTAGGAGTGTAACAATCCTAGGTTGTTACCCTGATAATGTATAGCCTAATTAATCATTAATTTTAATGCCATTGCTTTTAGAATATCAAATTAAGTCTATCCTAAAAATTTGAATTCAATTGGATTTCTCTAAGTCCAAAATAATATTTTGATCAGTCTAGATGCCCTAGTTTAGACCTAAAATATTTTGATCTCAGAACTAAAATTTGATTGCGTTTTCAAATTCCTCACCCCCAAATTAGTTAGGGGTGAAAGTTTGGTAAAATTTGGAGCTCATCTATACTATAATTCAATTTAATTTAATTTGATCTAATTGCATCTTAGGGTTCATAACATTTTAAATTTGCAAATTATCCCTTAACGGTCGAGTTCCGCTGTGCGGACCGTGGGCGATTCACTGCGGATCCCAAGTCGCACGACAGCGGAGGCCCGTATATCTCACCATCGTGCAAAAGGCATACGGCTAGGATTAGATCCTGCGGAACCACAAATTTGCCGTCAGATGAGCCCCGTGGATCCTACGGCGTGGATCCAATTGGATCTGGCTATTAGGATTCAAAAGATCTAAGCCGTAGCTCCTTCTCCCTCGATCGATCAAATGGCAACCGAAGGTCCCAGCACTGTGGACCTTCGTCCCCACTCACTCATGTGCCCGATCGAAGATCCCCCCGTACTGTCAGCTGCCCTACATGTCCCCCACTTGCCTCCAACTCAGCAAGCTACTGGGGATCCTCCTAATATGGCTAGGTGCCCCAATCGGGCCTCGTGGCCCGACCAAGCTTGAATTGGAAATTCGAGAGCTCGGCCATTACCCGACCTCTCAGGTCTTTCCCAGCCCAATCTAACCTTCTGGAACCTTCCCTGAGCTCACCTGAGGCTATAAATAGCCTCAGCATTCTTCCCCTAATCCCTTTACTTATTAATTGAGCTCAAGTCGCTCTCTGCCTCTTCCGCCATCGCCATCCACTCGAGCTTCCTTAGGCAAATTCAGGAGCTCTCGAACCACTGATAGTAGGCTCTCCTGGTGTTCAGAATCCTTTGTACTTTTTGGGAGCTCAGCCAGTGACTGTCTTGCCTTTTGTCAATCACCCCGAGCCATCCCGATAAACCAGGTACCCATTCTTGCAAGTTCTGAGCCAATGAGGCTCGGTCTTTCCCCCATTTGATGCGTATGGTCTATAATATTGAATCAAACCCATTGCAATCGAAATTAGGCTTTGAGTTAGTCATGATCAATCAATTCAATCGATCAAGTTAAGCCCCACAAAAGAGATGAGTCCAAGTAAGTACCCAGCATTTCAAACCCCCACAGACCCAGTCACCTTAGGGGTTTGATCCGTCTCACCTCCCTGAAGGTGTAGGGATCAAACCCGGGGCCTATCGAGTTCTCTGTGGGGAGAATTGTCTCTCTACAGTAGCTCTGAGGTAAAGCCTCTCGGGTGGGTAAGGTTCGGGCTTTCCCGACCACCTCACAAGGGGCTAATGGGTTCAATTAAAGCGCCTTGGCCTACTGATGGTGTAAGGATCAGTTAGAGGTCATGGTGTGGTTGAAGCGATTTGAGTTTTACTGTAGAAGCCAACCCTAATTTCCTAGGTATCGGAGAAGGAGGGTTGGGGATGACAGAACTATGCGGGCCAGGTCAGCCCATCACCCGCGCGATGCGACTGTGCCGGGTCCCCGGGCCCCGGTCGACCTGTGTCTTTTGGTATTGGGCCGAGCCTGTTCTAAATTTAAATCCAATTAATTGAATTATTTTCAACTAATCAAATCATAGGGAATTATTTAAATAAAAGTATATAATATATTAATTTAATAACTTTTAATCCACTGACCCAAACCCTATGATATTATATATCAAATTGATTAGAAAATCCTCAAAAATAAGAATATAAATCCATTTTTGCCTAATTATGTTAGATCTTAATTAGGGTTGATTAGCATGTGTCCTTAGCTAAATTGTATGATTAGGGTGCCATTAATTTTCATTTGATTAGTAGAATGAATGTCCTAAGTAGTTTACTTTCTGATCTCTATATTTCAATTTATGCCCTAATCTTGTTAAATCAGGATTAGTAAGAATTAGGATTTTTATTTATTAGATCTTAGCAAACTTACTCTCTGTTTATTATATGATTAAATAGAACTTATGTACCAAGTTGTATGAGATTCTGATGGTTAGATTTGTAATTAGGTGCTAATCCTTTTGAATTGGTTTAGGATTTGATTAACACTAATTACTTTCTATTTTTCTAAACTTTTCTGTTATTATGCTCCATAATAGTAAGATAGATGTATTTAAATCATGTATGCCAATTTATGATGCATAAATTGAATAGACCTAAATTTGAGAACTTAATAATCTTAATTAATCCTAAGAAATTCTAAGACCTTAATCAAGTTATTAAGACTTGATCTAAGCTTGAGATTGCCAACAATAATACATCATTAATCCACAAATTTAACACTTGACTTATAAATAAACACTTGATCTTAATTGGATAAGAGTAGGGGTTAAACCCTAATCTACCTGATTTAGATCCAAACTCTTAATTAATTAACTTAATTTTATGATAATCTAATTGACATTATTCCAATAATGCATCTGATTTAGTATTGATCTTAATTCATTGAATTAGACATGTTAATAATAGTAATAAATCCATGTGATTGAATAATCTGAATCTAAGCCTTGGATCCTTAATTTTCTCCTACATAAGACTATTAGCATAAGATGAATAATAAAATCATATTAATTTAATAACTGATCTAACTCTAATAATATCCTTGATTTATTCCCATGATTTTAGAATAGAATGTGATCAGATGATCTAATCATCTAATCTGATCACTATACGCCTAAACAATAAGTAAAACTTATAATATTAGCATTAGATTTGAGAGTGCGGGATCTTAAGTTTCTCATTATAAGCTCATTTTTAAAATATTTTAAAGACATTAATTAATGTTATACCTTGAGGTAGGAGAAATTTGTATGACTTATTGAGGTAGAATCTTAGATGATCCCTTTAATCATATAAGTTGATCTTAACCCCTTGTGGTAGGAATCACCTAAGATACTTAGAATGACATCTCTCCTTATGGTAGAATCTATATTGAGTGATCTTTTGATCATATTCTTGGAGCTTTGTGTAGGACTCACCTATTTAGCATAAGGATTGATAGTATTGATAAATCCTTGTTGAATAAGTAGAATTGCTAAACCTTAATTGTTGGATGGTATAGTAGGGTACACCCATAGTACTTGGTTTTCCCAGTATTATTCAGGATTGGTTGATTCATCTTAGTATAGATTATGTCTGTGTTCTATCTTGCGAGTTTAGTCGGGCATAATCTCACTTAGACTAAATCATTCAATCCTAAGAGTGTTACGATTAGAGAATTTAGATTATTAGCTTATTTGAATAAACATCACCATCAAGTGATGCCTCCTATCAAAGACCGCTTCCATAGGTGTGCTTCATGCAAACTACGTGATCCTAGCCACCCTCTTAAGAACACTAAGTGCACTTGTGATTTGGGTATTTTAATAGCTTAGCTTGAGATACAAATTGTCATCGGGTGATGCTTCCTATCGAAGATCACTTTGTTAGGGTGCTTAATCAAACTAAGAGTTGAGTATTACCCTTCTTGGAAACATGATATATATGTATATATATATATATATATATATATGTGTGTGTGTGTGTGTGTGTGTGTGTGTGTGTATCAGCTCCTCATCCGATGATTTATAACTAAAACTCCAACTGTATCCAATTATCGTTCTAGATGCTAGGAGTCAGAACCCTCTTAGTAGGATTCTACATAATGGGGACTTTGGATTCATTATCAGTATTCAAGCATTTATGGATTTCTAGATATAACTCATGTAGTATAGAAGCATGAACATGGGCATGAGTATGAGCATAATAAATGATTTCAGTGATAACGTTTGAGTATCAGTGATGATTTATGGGTTACGAAATGTTACATACATTGACTGAGGAATTTCAGGAAGCATCGGCATCACAGTAAACTGCATTCCTAGCTGGATATATGTACACATTGGACCGTATGACTCATAGCCTTTCAGTGATAGTTCTGTTACATATCCATGGCATACCATGTTGTGGCATATCTGGATGCATTATCCTAGTGACATATAGAATAATATTATATATTATTACAATAGTTTCTGAGTATTTGATGTTTTCACTGACTTTCAGCATTCAACATGCAACATTCAGCTTTCAATTCATTTTCACCTTGTTTAGTCTTTATATTTTCAAATGATTCAGTGATTTTATAGCTTTTCTATAGTTTTGTTTACTTTACTGTCTACTTGCATTTACTTTAGTACTGCTTAATTAGTCGCGATGTGTTAGACTTCTTATCTAACATAGGGTACTTTTGGGATCTGGTAATTTGCTAGATCCCGAGCAGCTTGTTGAGACAGGGCAGGAGGACTTGTAGGAGATCCAAGAGGAGTACGTGGAGCCTTAGTGGATCCATCTTCCACCTTTCACTTTACTATTTTATTTGCCTTTAGTACTTTAGATAGACTTTACTTTTATATCATTTAAATCAGTTTGTAATAATTTTGGATGTATTTTACTTTTCTTTTCTGAGATACAAGCTACTATTATTCTATGATGAATGTATTCTGGATGTTTTGCTTTAACTTCCACACTCTATTATCTTACTATTATACTTAGTATTGTGATATGATCAGCATACTGGAAATATTGATATATTGATAACATATATTGGATCCCTATTTACCTTTTTAAATCTAATGTGCGTATTAGCCTAATACTTAAGATAAGCATTATATTCCTATCTTAAGTATTGACTCTTGACCCTACTCTTGGGTTCGATTCAGCAGCCATCAATGTGGCGCAGTCTTAGTCTATTTGGGAAGAGGGATTAGGTGTCTTCCCAAGTGGCGCACCGCTCTGCTGCCGATCTGATTTTACTTATTTATTGTGTGCGGCGACGGGGCGGGGCGCTATAAGGAGAAACCTTGTTGAATTCTTTTATGATCCTGATATTGATATAACTATTTTAAGAGCTAGGAGAGAAAAAGTATTGCTTAATCTACAAAATACACAAATGGAAGATCTATAAGTAAACTAGTAGAACCAATGGTAAATGCTAGGAGGAGGCTCCTTAGAGAATATGCACTTCCCACTGTAGAAGGAGTTCCCAATGCCATTGTTAGACCTCCTATTCAGGCTAATAATTTTGAAATAAAACCATCCATATTAGATATGATTCAAAACAATCAATTTAGTGGACTAGCATCGGATGATCCAAATGCGTATATTTCAAACTTTTTGGAAATATGTGACACTTTTTGATTTAACAGAATATCTGATGATGCCTTAAGATTGAGGTTATTCCCCTTTTTGGTGAGAGATAGAGCTAAAGATTGGCCCAGTTCTCTACCCAGTGAGTCTATTAGGACTTGGGATGACTTGGTGAGAAAATTTCTAGCCAAGTATTTCTCACCTGCCAAAATAGCCAAGTTCAGGAATGAAATCTTAAACTTATCTCAGCAGCATTATAAGAATTTGTATGATGGCTGGGAACACTTTAAGGACTGCTTAAGGCATTTTCTACATCATGGGTTCCCTTTGTAGATGCAGGTGCAAATTTTTTATAATAGATTAAATGCACCCACAAGGACCCTTATTGATGCAGCCGTAAGAGGGTCGTTAAGTAGTAAAACCCTTGAGGAGGCTTTTGATCTCCTTGAGGAAATGGATAACAATGCATACCAATGGCTGATTGAGTAGCTTAACTCTAACAAAAAGGAGATAAACAATCTGAATAAATTAACCCAATTGGCCTCCTTGCAAAGGGAAGTGGAAATGCTAACTAATAAAATTGAGAACTTGAATGTAAGTGCTGTTTATGAAGTTAGTTGTGAGTTATGTGGAGGGAGTCATAATAGTGAGTACTATAATTTAAACAATCCATTTGCCCCTTCACAAACTGAACAAGTTAACTTCATGAGAAACAATAATATTAACAACAAATCCTATAATAACCCTTACTCCAACTCTTACAATCCGGGATAAAAAAACTATCCAAACTTCTCTTGGAGTGAGGGAAATGCCCAATGTAACTTCAACTCCCAACAATAAAACTGACCAATTCAAAATGGCAATAATTCTTATAAGAAAAATCAAAATAATAAACAAGACTCTGGTTTATAAGAATCATTTTGGGATTTTAAAATAGAAACAATGCAATTCATGAAAAGAATAAAAATGACCATGAACCATCATGAAACCTCAATTCAGGGAATTGAGGTATCTTTATGGAATATTGAAGTTCAATTAGGAGAGATTTCTTAATAGTTGTCTACTAGACAGCAAGGTATGCTCCCTAGCTCAACTGAATTAAATCCTAGAAAATGGTGAGAATAATTGATGTAGACACTTAGAAATTGAATTGCATTGATTTGAATAATGAGGTAGAGAAAAAACCAACAAAAATTCCTAATCTAAATAAGGGAAAAGATAGACTAGCAACTAAGAAGGGGGACCCTGGTAGATTGAACATCCCATGCGTGATTGAAGGCGAAGTCCTTTTAAATCCCTTATGTGATCTAGGGGCTTCGGGGAATGTTATGCCATGGCATATTTACACTAAATTAGAAATAAGGGGGATGGAGGAGGCACCAATAATTTTAGAATTTGCAAATCTAGCATCTCAAACCCCCTTAGGAATTGTGAAGGATGTCCCCATAGGTATAGGGAGTTTTATGATCCCCACTGATTTTGTGGTATATGAATGGGACAGTTGGAGTGAAAACTCCCCTGTAATTTTTGGAAGACCATTCTTTGCTAGCTCTCGAGCTATCATTGATGTGGAAAAGGTACTCATGATGGTGAGAGTTAAGGGTCTAGAAGAAGTTATAGACTTAATGCCTTCGTTATTTAAAGAGAATATAATAAAGGCAAAATTGAAAAAAGATAATAGGGAGTTGGAAGAAGAAAAGAAGATTGGGAGCACTGTAGAATTTGCTGGTCACTATGATACCTCATCTAGAGGAAGTGACACAAAGGGAGAGAAGAAGAAGAAAAATACTTGAAGAGAAAAAAAGAAGAAAAAGGGAGCTCCCTTTGTTAACAAGGCAAATGAGGTAGAAAAGAAATACAACAATAAACTAATGAGTTTGAGCCCAATTTTGGTTGGTGCTCACTCATTGCATTCTAAAATATGGGTGAAGAAACCACCAAAGGACTTAAATCCAATTTGATCTTTAATGTGTCGGGCTGACGACATTAAACCAAGCGTTTATTGGGAGGCAACCCAATCCATGTTTCTATTTTGCTTAAAGTTTTCTTTAGGAAATAGTATAAATTCAATAAACAACCAAGATATTTTCTATGAAAAGTATTCTGGAAGTAAATTTAAAATTTTGAAAATTTTCTGCTTAAAAACCATCGCAGTGCGCTGCAGCGGATTTATTCGCTCCAGCGCGCTGCAGCGAATTTCGTTGCTAAATGGCGCTATAGCGGATATCTCAGCATGAATATTTCAAGGCGCCATAGTGCGCCGGGGCAGAAAATGCCCAGCTGAAGGAAAAATTGATTGCCTTGGATTCCCAAGGCAGTCAAAGACGCTACAGCACGTCTTTGAACTCCAAAACTGCAAATTATGATGAAAAAGCTGAAAATTTCCATTTATTTTTGAACAGAAATCAAGTCACACCTATGGCATGAATTAAATTTATCTTTGACCAAGAATTGATGTGCCATAAGTGTGATTAACTCAAACACATTCCAAATATTTCTTTTCTAACCACTATAAAAAGGCTGAGAGGGGGGAGTTGAAGGCTGGACCTCATTGAAAACTTAAGCTCCTCAACTCTAACATCTTCCAACTATTCTCAAGCATTATTTCTCTCAATCTGTTCTTTTTATCATTAAGAGAGCAATGTCTTCAGAGAAGAAAACAATTACAAGCAAGGGAGCTTTGACCAACGCAGCTGGTGGAGTGTTCAATAAGAAATAATTCTCTTCGGTTGAAGCGGAACAATGCTTCAACCAAGTTATTATAAAAAGGAAGCTAATCCCAGAGCGAGGATTTTAGATCCCATACCCGGTAAACCTGGATCAAATTTTGAACTGGGGATGGGATAACTTAGTGAGTCCCACTCGCACCACTTACCTCTCTATAGTGCAGGAAGTTTATGCCAACACGATCAATGCGTCGGGGTATAAACTTTTTGTTAGGGGTAAGGATGTGGAGTTCATGCTCAAAGACATCGAAAGGTTTTTTATATTGAGTGAGGCAGAGAGCTGTATTTATTTTAACCGGCTGAGCTCCCAATATGACCCAACAACAATTGCAAGTGAGATTACCCGCTCTGATTCAGGATGGAGAGGGAACCTTACCAATATTCCTTGAGCACTCCTCACAGAGTCGAGCAATGCTTGGCATGTGTTCACCTCTAGTTTTGTTATGCCATCTGGGCATCTCAGCGAGGTAACTCGTTCATGGGCGTTGTTCCTTTGTGCACTATAAAAAGAGGGAGATATTCTCATCTTCAGCATTATAGAGGAGCAGCTCTGGAATGCCTTGACTGGGCCATGTGCTGCTATTGCTTTTGGGTCATTGATTTCAGGTATTTGTGAGGCCCAAGATGTGAAATTCTTTCATTCCAATATTGTGAATCTACTCTGTGCCCCTCAATAACTGATAAACTTGAGTGCCCACACCTAAGAGGGGGTGCAAGCTAAGAAGAGGAGGGGAGAAGAAGGCGAAGCATCAACGTTCGCTGGCTGGACCTCGACCGACAGAATAATGTCGCGCATGTACGCACATCAAAGGGATTTGGGCATCTCCTTAGCGTGTGACATGCACTTCATCAAAGGAGAAGTGGCTTGGCAATGCGAATTCCAAACGAAATTCCATGAAGCCCTCTGAACAATGTTCCAAGAGTGGAGTTTGCGTGGACGATGGGATGGGTCTAGGTTACCGCACCCTTCTGCAGGAGAACCATTTTTGGATGATGACTGGCCAGTGGATTATACCTATTGCAGCGTGGGGGAGGAAGATGAGCCTGATGTATAATAAGGTTGTACTATTTTCTACTTTATGTTTTCATTTTTAATATTTTTGTAATTTTTTTATTTCAGTTAATAAAGCAAATTTTGTATCTAGCGCACCCTCATTTTTGCTAAAATTATACTTGAAAGATAATTTTCTGAATGAGATAAATTTCTGGGTTCAATGTTAAAAATCAATGGTGTGGAACTTATGATTCAAGTATGCTTGAATTTAAGAGGAAAATGAACTTCAATCATACGCCCCTTACAGCTTAAGGCTCTACTAATCTTGGTTTCCATAACTTAAAATGAAATGTGCTGAAGTTTAAGTATGGGGGGGATAAAATCTAAGAACTAAAACTAAGATGATAAGAGATGAGTGAGAAATTGAGGTGTTAGGCTCCTGTAGGACTTAATGACCATAAGGAACTAAATCAAGGGAAGAAGAAAAATGGCTCTCCCTTAAAGTTCAAATTCTAAGAATATATATATATATATATATATAGGGTGGATAAAAAATATCTCTCCCAAGCTAAAAAAATAAATTGAACATTTAGGATGAAGAAAAATATCTCTCCTAAAATGTTAAAATGTTCCTTGTGAATTATAAGAAGGGGCACACATGGCACAATGCTCAAGCACCACCAATTGCATCATTAAGGTTTGAATTTTTGGATCATCTCCCCCATATTAAAACATTAAGTATAATATTTTGATGTGAAACCAAATAGAGAGTAGAAATATGAACTTGATGAGAGGGGTAAGAGAAATTGAAAGGCATGAAGTAATCTTAACTAGAGCATGCTTGGTAACTAAATTTATTTCACATTGGCATACTACATTAAATCCCTAGACAAAACAAAATTCAGAAAATCGCATTTTGAGCTTACTCGAGGATGAGCAAGAATTTAAGTGTGGGGTGTGATATATCCAGAATTTATAGCAAAAATGTAGTAATTAACATTCAAATAATCATATATATCTATATAATTTGAGTCGAAAATGGCACATTTGCAAGAAAATGAAAAAAATGGAATGCATGGACCGAATGACCAAATTCTGGGTCAAAACTGCCACAGCGCGCCATAACGGCTCATGAAAAATTCTCCACTTGGATGCAAACTGTAGACCTAGAAGAAAGACTGCTGTAGCGCGCCACAGTGTCATTTCGCTGAAGTTAAATTAAAATTATATGGAAGAGTAATTGTAGTGTTTTCAAAAGTATGTCCGTAACAGCGCGCCACATCATCATTTCTTGAGGAAATATTAAAACTATATAAAAGAGAAATTGAACAGTGCTTTTAAAAATAGTTTCACTGCTGCGCACTGCAGCGTGATGCAGCGGGTAAATTATCATTTCTTAAAACTATAGGTTAACTAATGATCTGTATTTTCGAAGAACTCTCCAAAGGGAAGAAGGCCAACCAAGAACAAGAAGATGGAGAAGACAGCAAGGAAAAAAAAGTGGACTTCAATAGGAAGGGCAAGAATAATCCAAGAGAACCCCAGAAAACCTTTGGGTGATTCCTAGTATTTCTTCCTAAACTCTCTTGATTTATTTCTGCTGTGAACTGATGGCAAGGTTCTCTTTTTCTTGTACGTATGCTTATGCTTATTTAGTAATAGAAGGCTAAAACCCCTTTGGAGAGGGTTAAGATGTAATTATAAGAATATGTAAGGGTATGTTGGTGTATAATAAATTTGATTGAATGTATAAACAAAGTTTTTATTATTTATATTTTATGTTGGATTGAATTCTTGGATGAACTAAACTCTAAATTATTTACTTAAAAGAACTTGTATTCCAAGCTCATCAATTGGGTAAGAGCAAGGAAGGTAGTGCAAGTAGAGTTGAGAATTATGTGACAAAATTCTCAAGCTCATTCGCACCTTTCCTTAATGTCTCTACTAAGAGATTGATGCTTGTGAACCAAACTTTCCATTAACCTTGCTCTGCTACTCAGCAAAGTATAAGGGATGAGAGGACATTGGGAAAACTCAATGGATGATGTGACATAATCCACTGACCTAATGCATCCTCCCATCTAGCTAAACTGTGTGTGACGCGCATGATGCATGGTTAATGGAAGTCTTGTTAGTGAGATCATTAGAATTAAGAAATATACTTTGGTAACCTAGACGTAGGGGATCAAAATCTAATTCATGGACCATGATCTTAAGAGAGTTTATGTGCTAAGGAAGAAACTAAGGAAGTTCTCTTTGTGCACTAAACTTGAATTAATGTAATTGGAGGGTACTTTGATTCCAATGGTGTTCACTTGATTTAATAAAGTAAGTAAACTGGAAGTATACATTTAATAATGAAGTTATATCACCAACCCTTATAACTAATACAATGAAATCTCAACTCTCTCCTTTTTAATCAAATTTTTCTTAACTTAAGGTCATTTGTATCGCTAAACTAGGAACCAAAAATCAACCAAAATTTGACTTCTAAACATTATCGAAAGAAAATATAACTTGGTATTAGAATCACTGTTCCCAAAGGATTGATAAATCCTAGAAATTAAAATTTTTCACTTATTACTTTAGACCATGTACACTTGTGTGCAAATGCAAACATATATTTTCATCTGTCAATCAGCACACAGACGATATATGGAGAAATAAAAACCCATGCCATACATAGAAGAAACATGAGGATATACAAACAACCCCAAACATCCATCAAACATGAACCAATACACACTAAATATAGTAACCTGCAAATAGGTTACACATGAAGAATTACCAGTAAGCAATTATAAGAAATACATCAAAAATTCATAAATAATGAAAAATAAACAGGCTAAACCAAATGAGGGAATGATAGGTTTCCTTATATGGAAAGAATTATATTAAATTTGAGTTTGTCAATTTTGCCGCATTTGATCCCAAATATAAGGATACCTTTGAAATAAGTTTCCACTTCATAAAAAATTCTAAAAAGCACCCTCTTGACATTATTAAAAATGTTATGATATTTATAGTTATTTTTGGCATTGCAATTTTCCCAAATACAAACCATATCAATAAGATTACCAATATAGATCTTGTTTTTATTTTTGAACTTGTTCACATAATTCCATATATCAAAGAACTGAAGTATGTTATTCCATTAAAATAGTGTTCTTGCATATTACAGTGGAGTTAAATTGAACACAAAACTACTATCCCAAAAAATGCAGTCTATGAACTCAACATGAGAATAACAACCACACTTGGATGCTAGATGGAAGCCACGTGACTGCATAACCTGATCAGCACTCACCAGCTCATTATAGATCTACCATATAAAGATAGTTATATTTGTGGGAATTATGGAATTCCAACACTAAGGGTAAGAGACAGGATAATTATGAGGTCTCACAAAGTTCCAAGCAAACTTTAGATTAAAATTATTAAGAACAAAACATTCAAAGCATGTATGGCTAGGGTGCTCAATGACCAGGAGGATGCCATTAATTTTAAGCATGATCGAAATAGGGATGGAGGAGCCAATGGCATTCAAATTCTAACCAGAAATAGTATCAAAATAGCATATCATTTTCAATTTAGGATCTTGAAAATTAAAATCAAGCCAAAGTACACTTAAGTTTGACCAGTTGTCAAATTAGAATGAGGAATTAGGAGAGACATTGTCACAGATAATAAAGTATTCTATGGCTTCCCTGCAACCCATGATTATTTTCATGAAAAGAGAGTTATTCATATTTCAATTGACATGATTAGGATGTTTGGTGGCATAATATTTTACTTTGAGAAGCTACACCCAACTGGTATCAAACATGCAGAAATGCCACCAAAGTTTTATCGACATAGCATCCAAGACATCATCTAAGTTTCTAATACCCAATCCACTTTCAAGAAGAGGTTTAGCAATAGCATTCCACCCAGCCCAAAGGATTTTAGAACCACCTTGTTTAAATAAAAGGAATTTAGAGAGGATAGGTTTGAGTCTTTTCATAACCTATTTTCAAGGATTAGAGACATCTAACCAGTTTATCAGAATTGAGTTTAAACAGAGTTGATTAGGATAAGTCTGTCTCCAAGAGAAAGGTAGTGAGATTCCTAACCATTAATTTTAATCATAATTTTTCAATAAGAGAAGAAAAATATTCATTTTCATATGGCCCTTAATAATTGGAATGCCAAGGTGAGATATAGGCCATTTCCCATTTTTGAAATTAAGTTCAGTAGCAATGAGATTCAAGGTATGCGGGTTAGTTTTCTTATTGGCAAAGAAGAAGAATTTGTTTTTGTTAATACTTAGACCAGTAGAGATCTCAAGAGAGTTTTTTGTTCGAGCAATAATCTTGATGG
Source organism: Gastrodia elata (assembly GCA_016760335.1). Lineage (NCBI taxonomy): Eukaryota > Viridiplantae > Streptophyta > Magnoliopsida > Asparagales > Orchidaceae > Gastrodia > Gastrodia elata. The sequence continues at coordinate 14,262,299 of CM028678.1, read as the reverse complement.
ATTTTTGAGCAGCAATAGTAAAGATGAAAAGGTTATAAGCATAAGCAAAGTGCATAACAATTATTTTACCTCCAACCTCATATTTAATGTATTGCTCAAGGTTTATGAGCCTATTAATCCTTTTGGACCAATGGTCAAGCACCATGACAAAGTGAATGGGGGAAAGTGAATCACCTTGGCACAGCCCTCTTTGAGAATTGAAAAATCCCTTAGAATAATTATTATGTATGATAGAGTACCAAACATTGCTAATAAGATTTTTAATCAAGAGAATGCAATGATTATTGAAACCCATAAAAGCAAGAGTAAAGTCCACCAAATCCCAACTGACTTTATCACACTTTTTCTAAATCAAGCCTTAAAATAAGATTATTTCCTCTAATTTTTCTTTCAAGCCAATGAACCAGCTCTTGAGTAGTAATTATAATATCTTTAATATTTATACTAGGAATGTTAGCACTTAAATTTTTTTCAATAAGATCAGAAAGAAATATCTTAAACCTATTGATCATGACTTTAGAGATGATTGAAGCAAGTGCATAGGCTAATCAATCTGAATTTGAACCACCAGTTGCAATTTCTTTCTTTAGAAATAAGGGTCAAAGCAGTATGGGTGAAAAACTTAAGGATGGAAACCAAATAAGAGAACTCAGTAATAGCATCACACACATCCTTTTTAATGATGTTCCAGAACATTTTATAGAATTCCATAGGGAAACCATCAGGCCCAAGGGCGAAATTATCTTTAAGGCTATCAATGACCAACCAAATTTCTTTTTCATTTAGGCAAGCAATAACATTAAAATTGATGTTATCATTAACAACAGACTGCCAAGAAGAATGGCAAAGGTTGTTGATATTGTCATCACCACTTTTAAATACCTTAGAAAAATATGAGATGTTAGAATTTGCCATTTGATCCTGGTTAGAAATGCAATTGTCATCTGGAAAAATAATATTGTTAATTTTATTGAGTTTCCTTCTCCTTTTAACCTAGTAGTGGTAAAATTTCATATTTCTTTTTATTCGGGCACCATTATGATCACCACAATCATCACAACACCTCTACTAGTTTTCTTAGACTTTTATACCAAATTTCTACAATTTCATCTTCCACTCCAGGACATGTGATCATATTTTAAACTTTAATCTCTTGGCAAAATTTCCCAATCAAACTTTTTAATCTTAACAAATCTAAATCATAACGAATACTTTTATCTCTTGTGTAGAGGTCGAGCTCACTCATTGAGAGGGAGCCAGTGTTGAGTTTGTTGAGCCTCGAATGCAGGCCCTAAGAAGAGCCCACGCAGGGTGCACATATACATGCAGGATGACGCATTCATGCAAGAAGAAATCAGAATAACAATGCGATCTCAAATGTGCTTAGAATGATTTTGGATAAGTCACAAATCATTAGGAGGTTTTTGAGTGACTTTGGGTCGGTTATGGATCAGCTAGAGAATAAATAAGACTACAATGGGCCATGTCTCAGCCATGGGAACTAAGTTTCGGGCACTTGGGCACAACCATGCGCTGGTTGGGGTCATCCAAACAATGTGTAGGGTATTTAATCCTGCCTAAGCTGAAGGGTTGGACTTGAGCGTGCCCAAAAACCAAGTGGAGCATCAAATCATGCTAGGAACTCTTCCAAGCACTAACTTTAGAAATAATGTTCTATTAAGGAACTTTTTGGGCTATATGTATGTTTTAAGGTTTTATGTGAGATTTTGAGTGCTTTGATGGCTGTGAGAAGTCGAGGATGTGTGGGAGTGCTATGAAAAATCTATGAAAGTTGTGAGAGATCCAAAAAAAAATAAGATAGGTCTCCTCTGTAATCTTTTATTTCTTATTATTATAGTAATGGTTTTTTATTTAATTTTTCATGTAAATTTGTACGTGCTTCTTGAGCCTATGCTTTTGTGTTTGTTCTCGTGCTTATACCTCATTGTTTGCTTCAATTATACAATGTCAGAATCCACTATGCATTTTTGCTACAAATTCCTCGCCATTGTGCAAACAAGGTGGGTTAAAGGGGCATTGAAATCCCTAAGAAACTGGTATTGTTGTGGGTAAAGCTTTAATCAAGCGGGAGAAATGGCAAAGGATAAGAGACTTAACATTGAAAAGTTATACGACATGAACTTTGCATTTTGGATATTACAGATTGAAGATTTGCTATACAAAAAGAAGTTGTATTTATCATTAGGTGGCATAGAGAAGAATTTGTAAGGAATTAGCGACAAAAAATGGATAAATCCTTCATAAAACAACCCTAGGAAAAATTTAACTATCCCTAACATTAACTATTGCATTCAACATAATGAATAAGAAAACCACCATTGATCGAATGGATTCCATGATGAGGATGTATGAAAACCCCTCAACATCAAACAAGGTGTTTCTGATGCAGAGGTTTTCAAGATGAAGATGGCAGGCTGCAACTCAGTGATGAAGTTTATGAATAGCTTCAACACTATCATGAGTCAGCTGAGCTTAGTGGATGTTAAGTTTGATGATAATGTCTAAGCCCTATTATTTTTGTATTTGTTGCTAGAGAGATGGGATGGCTTAGTAACGATGATTAATAATTAGTTGGAGGTTATAACTTTGAAATTTGATAATGTGGCTAGGTTGATCTTGAACAAGAATGTGAGGAAAGTATCCACTAGTTAGGTTTAACATTTGACTTGAATGTTGAAAATAGGCAAAGGAGTTGGGATTGGAACCTAGAGTCGAGTCAGAGTAGCTCAAGAAGATGAAAGATGGTTAGTAGAGTCAAATGTTAAAATTGCTATGAAGAAGGCCATCTCAAGTGGGATTTCATAAAACCAAGGTAAATCGAAGGTGTAAATTGGGAGAGAGACTATGCATCCATCATGACAGTAGCAGCAGATCTCAAGGATGCGTTGATCATGTCCATAAATGAGATAGTGCCTTGAATAATAGATTTGGGAGCATCTAGTCATGCTAGCCCAGGCAATGTAGTGTTCAAAATTCATGTGAAGATCTAAGGTATATGAACATGAGTGATAACACTACATATAACATCAAGAAACAAGGAGCCATAGACGTCAAACTGCTAATAAATATGACATTGTAGCTAAAGGAAATCTAGCCTGTTTTGATCCTGAAGAGAGGTTTGATCTATGTTGGTTAGCTAGCTTGAGCATGGTATTGAACCACATTCACAGAGGACTCCTAAAAGGTTGTAATGGGTGTGATAGTGGCTGCAAGGGGTTGTCAAAAAGGGTCACTATATTTGATGGGTTTGGCTCCAACATTAGAGAGCCAATCAACCAAACACAAAGGTAAAGGAGGATCAAAATCTCTCCTCTAAGAAAATTATGAACATACAACAGAGGTGAGTCAAGGTCTAGCTTAACTTAGAGTTTAAGGGTTCAAGGAAGATCAAAGAGATGGCTCAGGTGAGGGAAGTTGTGCTCAAACATAGATGGTCTTCTTAGAGAAGGAGTTCCCAAGGCAAGTGAGAGTGGGCTAAGAGTGGTAAGGTGCAAGTATCAACACTAAATCAAGCATGAGACTTAGAGGAGCTACTTATCAGAGAAAGGAAGACAAAACTTTGAAGTAAGTTGGAGAAAAGGACACAAACTAACATTTGGTTCCATAAAGTAGCATATGTAAGAAATGTTTGGGAAGAGTCAAAGATAATTTCTTTGAGTTATTTGCTCTGGTTGTTGGGATCTAGACATGATAAAGATGGTATTGAGCCACACCATGCCTTCAAGGACAATGAAAAAAGTGTTGCCAATGATTGTAGAAAAGCATGGTGAAGATAAAACCTACACTCAATCTCAAAGTGGGGGATTATTATTTTGTGGTGCAACCCAAGGAGTTGAGCCATAGTTGTGTGCACCTAGACTTGTAAAATGATGTATTATTGAAACTAAAAATTAATATGATATTGGAGCCTCAAATGTGTTTGGAGTGATTTTGGATAAATCATGAGTCAATTGAAGGAAGCATGGAAATATAGGTGACTACATCCTAACATCTTCCACCGACATACCAAGCCTTCAAGAACTCAATTCACACCATGTTACATCCAATAAGCCTCGATGACTCCTCTGCAATGAAGAGACAACATTGCAAGGGATTTTGAATCCTTCAACTTGCCCCTCATCCTACTCACCAACAATGTCTCTACCAAGCAGTCCTGGTCGCCCCCCCCTCTTATCGAGGATACAATTGCAGCCAACACTCAAACATCAACCACAAGGAGAAAGCAAATATCCAAGCAGCTGCAAATGGCTGTCAAATTTGTGATATAAATGGGGACACACTACAGTCACATGTTGGCACAAGATAAACATGTCATACAAGTAGGGGGCTACCGAAGGACCTCTTTTCAAACAACAGATTGAAATCTACTACTACATACTAGAAACTAGACGACAGTTCAACATCCCATCATATCGGAGATCTGAATAATCTCCACCTCTCATTACCTAAATATGGCATAGACAAAGTCAATCGGAAATGGCCAGTCACTACATATTCATAATACAGGTAACGACAGCTTATCTACACTCTCTCGTGAGCTACTTATACATGTGCCTCATTCCATATACAGCTTACTATCTAACAATAATAAAAAATTGTGTTGAGATAATTGTATATGAGCTCACTTGAGAATGTATGATATCATGCAAAGAACATTTTATGCTAAATTTTGATTTATCATATATTTTAATCTGGGCTAAATGAGCACAAAATAACAACATTATAAACAGTAGTTGTGCCCAACAAATTTTATAGCTACAGATCATTTTCATAATCTAAATTAAATCGCTTTTTTCTTAATTTGAAGACGGCCAAATAATTGTGATTAAACAAAAATAAAACGTGAATTAGTTCAGCTAGCATCCAACTATTCTTATCAATTTTTAAAGAGCCTATTGACGTTATTCGAGTCAAGCTTTTAAACTCTAACTTAACTATCATGATTGAAAATTATAATAAAATAAATAGAAAACCAATGGGGGCATTATTAAACTCCATTGAAGTAGCAAGAGCAAAGTGCACCGACAAGCCTGGTTTCGTTGAGGGCGAGCCAAAAGCTGCGTTTCACATAAGCACTTTAACGAAATTCGCGGCTCAACTGCCAAAGAAATTGCTCTACAGCAACCATTGCCTGAGCTGCTGAACCAATCGAGCCCTCGTACCTGCATGTGAGTACCATTGCTAGTACTTTTTACAGTTATTTGGAAAGATTGAGTCCTTACATTGCTGCTAAAAGATAAGCAGCTATCTGCGTAGCAATAACACCTTCAATGGTAGGCCTGGATACCTCTCGTGTATTGACGTCACTAAATCTGTCATCAAAACCCATTAAAATGAATAACTATAGTTTGATTAGCAGAATGTTTGTGAGAGGGGACTCACATTGACTCGATCCGATAGAGACAAGCTCAGTTTGGAATTTGTTCCATTTGACAAAATTTAGGAAGGATCGTATGTCAATTGACTTTGGATTTGTCCCTTCTTGTTCTGCTCTGTAACAACATAAAACATTGACGATGCCTTGTAGTATGATAGAAGAATGAAAGCAAGTTTAAAACAATGATGATGTCTTTGTATGTGCATCGAATTCATGTATTCTCATGAAAATAGTATGATATATAGGGAAAGAAGAGAGAAATCAATATCAACTAAATATTATGCAAAAGGGGTTGGACATCAATTTGATTTTGATATATCAATTTTGTCAGAATGAATAAAGCAGTAGTCTGAGAGATGCAGCCAGTTTCAAGCCAGACACAATTCAATTTCAGCTAACTAGCCTCACCAGAAGGATTTGCTCAAATGAACATATTCTTAAGGGAATATAAGATATTGCACTTCATTACTTGATTTTTGGGCCATTTCGAAGGCAAAAAACGGCTAAACATGACAGCATGCCCCTTTTTCAACTGATCAGTAGGTCGATAACTGGCTCAAGACTATCCTCATCTTCAAGAGATACTTGGGCGACTAAGTAGTTTTCATAAATCCCCAATAGGTCAACTATATAGGGAAGACACTGAGGAATTCAAACTTTATATTGATGGCTCATATTTTGATGTCATCCAACGGATTCCAATGGTAAATAGTATTGCAGCTTCACCTTGGAAATTCAAGCTCAACCTCCACTTCACTTTCTAATCCATGCCATTTGCTAGCATATAAAATTATGCATTGAAAAGTACTTCAGCATGATAAAAAAGTTGATTTGGTCCCCTGAATTTTTGAGTATGCTTTTCTTCATCATCATAGAATTGAACCCAATTTAATCTCAAGAGAAAAAAAATTAGTTAACTATCGATGAAAATTATTTTGAGATTGTTTGGAAAGGGTTTTGTACGATTCGCAATTTGAATGATATGATATAAATCTTTTGCTTTATATCAATTGAATAAAAAACTCTTCCTTTCAGCTCGTATATTATAAAATTTGCATAAATTTTAGTAAGATGAGCAACATTTTCCAGCATCGCTTTATAAAATAAAACATATAATTCAAATCAATGGTTTCATTCAATTCACTGTTTCTGCTTTTGGAAGCATCGGATAAAATTTTGAAGTAAGAGATGACAAAATTGAAAACCTGCAACTTACATAAAAAATCAGGGACAAAATCAACTCTTCATTCAAAACAGTAACAAAGATGCAATTCAAGGAGCCCATTTGTGCTTACTATATGTTTGTTGAGCTAATTGGGACAAATTAAACCATGTGTATAAGTTCAAAAGTTCTAAATGTGCTTACAATAGATAAGGTGGCAGAAAATGTATGGCATTGTTTACTTAAATATTTAACAAACATCACATGTTTACTTCTTAAGAAGTCTAATTTTAAGAAAGCATACTATTAGTCCTAATTATAGAGTTTTATAAGGATATATGCATACTAGCATATGATAAAATCTATGATGCCATAATCATAATTTGCTTTGAGCGATCTTAAGGCATTATAAATCATTTACCAAGATCGATAAACCAATGCTTAGCACATAAACATTTTATATATGAAACACTTCGACTAAAATCTTGTCATTTATGTAATCGAAACTTCGAAAGTAAGAAATAAAATAAAAACCTTTTATCATCAAATTGACTAATGCTTAATAAATAATACCTTAATACTTCTATTAGAAGACTTTTTCCAATAAAAATAAACGCTCTAACAAAAATTCCTATGCCAAGAACTTACATCCTAGTATTATCTTCAAGAGTCATCTTCACACTCTTTGATTCTAAGCTAGCAAATTTTGAGTAAACACTCATCATACGCTACAAGCATTCATCATCTAAGCACCACATGTTTTCACCAGTTTTACATGTAAGTACACATGTGAGAGAAAATAAAAATTTAGTTTTAAGAACCCAACCTAAGATGGGGATCATGACAAAGTGCTTGGGGAGTGATTCCTTTTAAAGCAGACTAAATACTTTTTTCTACATACATGCATACAAATAAGATGAGCCAAATTCTCCACAAGCTTGGCATTTCTTGTTGGGCATAAACTTTTGATCAACGACAATTATTTTGTTTTCTGTAAAAGGACATGAAGCACATTTGTCATTAATACTATTGGTTCTTCTTCTTCAGGACTCCCCATTCCACTTGCCGTCTAATCATCTTGCATGCTTATTATGACATGTTTATATACTATAAGAAGACATAATAAACTGATCAAGTAAATATATTTTGCTTCCCAACTTTGTGCAAGGCTTCTTAAGACCTCAATAACCTTTTATTGATTTATGAAGGTTTCTCTCGAAGTATGGAGATACCTGCAGCTTTTCCTTTTAGGGGATTGAATATCAAAAGTTGGAACCCTCTTAAGGTTTGAGATTGGCCCTTAAATAAGGATGCATTCAGCCTTAGAGTGTTAATATGTGACTTTTCCTCTTCCTTGGCTTTAATCCAATCCCTTTTAATATTTCAATCATTTATTTTGTTGGGATTCAGCAGTAATAATGCTCTTCAAGTTTTCAAGACGCCGGGGAAGGCCAAAGATTGCATTTTGTGGCCTTCCCTATGCTGCAATTATTGTTGTTCTGGAAATTTTTGGATCGTCCGCTGCGGCGCGTTGCGGCAGTAATGTTCCAAACACTGTTCCGCCGCGGCGCGCTGCGGTAGTAGCGCTCCAAACATTGTTCCTGCATAAAGATTAGTATCTTTTCTTCTGTTGCCGCTGATTCCGCTGTGGTGTGCTATAGCGGATAAACTTTCGTAATCACTATTCAAATAGTTCACCTATAGTTTTTATGATAAATATATATCCCACTGTGGCACGCAGCGGCGGTTGAAAGTTAGAAAATGCGAAAGATACATTGTTCTATTAGTTCATCTATAGCTTAAATGATTAATAAAATATTCCGCTGTGGCACGCTGCAGTGGAAAATTCTTCGAAAACGCGGATCATTAGTTAACCTATAATTTTATAAAATGATAATTTACCCGCTGCGGCGCGCTGCAGTGGAAGTATTTTCAAAGCACTATTCAATTTCTCTTTTATATAGTTTTAATATTTTCTCGAGAAATAACGTTGTGGTGCGCTGCAGCGGACAGACTTTCTAAAACACTACAATTATTCTTCAATATGATTTTAATTTAACTTCAACAAAATGACGATGTGGCGCGCTGCAGCACGCTGTGGCGTGCTGCAGCGGACTTTCTTCTTGGTCTGCAGTTTGCTTCCAGGTGGAGAATTTTTCATGAGCCGCCACGGAGCGCTGTGGCGCGCCATGGCGCACTGTGGTGGTTTTGACCCAGAATTTGGTCATTTAGTCCATCCATTCCATTTTATTCATTTTCCTACAAAAGTACCATTTTTCACTCAAAGTATATGGATATATATGATAATTTGAATGTTTTATTACTATATTTTGGCTATAAATTCTGGATATATCAGTGCGCAACAACACTCTATAGTACACTATGATGCTCCAGTTTTAAGTAAACTGGCGCCGGGAGACACTACATCGCCTTGCTGTCGAGTGTTAAGCGCCTTGGCGCGCGATGACTCGTAGTGGCGCCTTGCCACAGCAAAGCTTTTCTAAATTTGTTATGTTTCACCTCAACCTCCAAGAAGCTCACTGAAGCTCCATTAGCATCTCCATGATGATCCGAACGATCTCCACATCCTAACATTTTTCTACTTGAACACTATACTAATTTTTAAGATGTATTATCTATCTTTAGAAGGCTAACGAAGGTCCTAATGTTCTTCTTACCACATGAAATTCTAGAATCCTTATTTCCATAAGTGTCTCAACTATTGAAAAAAAGTTTAATCTTATTTTCCAGCGATCTTGATTGGCTGCATCTGAACTAGATCTGGCGATTGCATCTCAGCTCAAGTTCAATTGCATGACGCAGATGCAGTGGATTCATTGTTCGGTGTCTGGAGCTGAACAACAAATCATCTACTATAACTGTTAAATTCATTGGATGAATTTATAAATATATAATAAATTAATTATAATTATTATTAAGTAATGATATATGTATTAACTAAATTATTCTAACTTAATGAGCTCTTAAAATTTCAAAAATTTCACCCAAGATTAAATTGAGTGTGGGGAACTCAAAAATTAAGTCAGATTTTTGATTAAAAGTCTAAATAATTATCTTGTTATTCCAGTCAATTAAAATTGATTCAAATACTTATTTAACTCAAGAAACTTCCAAATTTCACTAAGACTTTAGGGTTTGGTCTTAAGACTATTTTGAGATAAATGGAGAGGTTCATAAGCTAATATAATTATTAAAAATTCATCAACCATGGATTGTTACACCCAATCCCTAATATTTTTCTTCTTGAAAAGATTCAAATTAAAATGTATTCTTGAGAATGAGGCAAGTGAGATTGATGATTTTGTTAGAATGATAAGGAAAAAATCTGATAAATACTGGGTTGATAGTAACTTTCTAATATCCATTGCCATTATGATGACCATATGAGAAACTTGGCATTCATCAAATTTTCATTTAGATCTCTCTATTATTAATCAAGCCCTGATGACAAAATTGATTGAGTCATACAAAAAGTATAACTTCTATGGATATTATTATGTAGACACATTCAGAACATTTGTAGAACATTCAAGCAGTGTGGCAATGCTTCAAACCAACTCATTTTAAGATAGTTTGACTCATTTTTTGAGCTATCTTTTGCCACCCAACCAATGTAACTTGAGATGGAGCTTTATTTTAATGGGGATTGCATTAAGGTTCCTCTTGAAAAATGATACTCTTTTAATATTTTGGAATGTTAAAAAATGGTTTTCTTAAAGTGTCCTACTCTAACAAAGATGGCCATATATATTCTTACTATTCCTATTATAATGGTTGCATCTGAATTTACCTTTAGTTCTTGTGAGCGTGCACTTGATGATTAAAGAAGCTTATTATCACAAATAATTGTTAATGCACTAATTTGTACAATAAATTGGCCTGTAGAGTGATAAATTAAAGATTTATAGCAGTCTAAGTTGAATAAAACAACACTTTTCATTAGAATTAGTATGCTTTGATGTGCATTTGCTGTCTTCCTGAACAAGAAAAGGGTTGAAACCAATTCTGCAATGAAAACCAAGAATTCTGGAAAAAACACGTTGTAGTGCGCCACAGCGCACTACAGCACGCTCTGGCGGAGCAAAGACTGATAGAACCACGCTACAGCGCACTATAGGGAGCACCAAATCAAAACTCTTGCACTACCGCGCGCTACAGCAAAATTAAAAATTATCCAGTGCCTCACATTTATTTAAATATTCGAAAGTGTAGCGCTATCTCCAATCTAGAGGTCCTAAAAATAAAAGTGATGTGCTATCGTGAGCTTTAGCGGACATAATATACTACCCGAAGCCTCATCTTAATTCAATTATTCAAAAGTGTCATGCTACCGCACGCCACAACGGCTCCTAATTTGAAAGTACCATGCTACTGCACGCTATAGCGAACCAAAGACTGTAAGTCTCATGCTACCACAAGCTGCAGTGGAATTAAAACATTATTCGGCGCATTATATCACACTTTTACATGCAGCAACATTATATTATTCGAAAATCTTGCGCTGCCGCGCACCGTAACACCCTCAAAATTGAAACTCTGGAGCTACCGCGCGTTGTAGCGCCCGTCGTGATTTCTGCTAGATAAGAGCATTAAAAGATGCATAGGGAAGGCCAAAGATCATAATTCTTCACCTTCCCACAGCATGAATTAATGGCAAAGCAGTTAAACCCTTCTCAAATTTCAAAGGATAAATGAATAAGTATTTATTGCAATCTAATTCTCAAGAGGTGGAAAAGGGTAGCAGCACTATTTCAGAGAGATTATCTAAGTATTTTAAAATCCAAGGAGAAAGGCTAGGAGAGAGTTCTAGAATTTTGCAAGCTCAAGGATCTTTCAAACACAACAGCTCCTACAAGAGAAAGAAGGAGAGGTCCCCTAGTCCAAGGAAGGAGAAGATTGCATCCTGAAAGAGAAAAGATGGAATGAGCACAGGAGAAGGAGAAGAAGAAGAGATCCAAGATAGAGAGAGAGAGATATATAGGCGAATGCGACAGCAGTTTCCTAGTATCATACTCTATCTCTTATCTTTAACTTTTCTCTGTAAAAGCCATGCAAACGCTTCATTCTCCTTATGATTTTTTTGTTGTTTACTTATCAATGGCAGCCTAAACCCCTCTTGGGGAGGGTTGGGCATAAACATGTATTGATTTAAGAAATGTAGTGTTTGTACTCTTCAATGTTAATAAAAAGTCTTTTGACCAATTTCTTCTTAATTTAATGATGTGAATGATGAATTGGATAAATGAACTTTGTCATGAAAAGATCTAGGCAAATGATGATTTAAAACTATAAAAACCATCGAGCTTTTAAATCTCTTAAATCTGAGGGTGCGCATGTGAGTGTCCTCACTGTGATTGTCCGTGAAAATAATTGTCATGCAATAATGGCTAGTGTAGCCCCTTAGATCTAAGTTAATTAATAGAGCCATTGAATAAATATTGATCTTTAAGCTCCATTCTTTCTCTTCTAGCAATGGTCCTTTCCACCTCCCTTGGAGAGGCTCCTCCTTCTTCTATGCAGCCCCTAAAAAACTGGGTTTTGGGATGAAAAGTTGGAACCTCTTTTAAATGAAGAAGAGCTACTTTTATAGATGGTCACTCCTCTTCCTTGCCTTCAAATTCTAGTTTCTTCCCTCCAAATTTCTGCAGCAATGAGTGCAAATGCCACTTGAGGGGTGAGGTGACATCCCCTTTTTCATTCTTTAATCTCCACATCACTTCAAGAATCCATTTTTCCTTTTAAAAATTGTTCTGCTGCAGATGGAATGATGGTTGGGAGACAAGGAGCAGGTTGGGGGTCTTGTCCCAACCGCAATAAATGCATGGATCAGACAAAAATTTAGCACGTCGTTGCATCGCGCTGTGGCACGCTGCAGCGCGCTATAGCGGTTGTGTACCGCAAGCACCCCCGCTGTGGCGTGCTGTAGCGATTGAGTCCCACAAGCTCACTCGCTATAGCACATTGTAGCGGTTGAGTCCCACAAGGTCACCTGCTGTTGCGCGCTGTAGCGGTTGAGTCCTGCAAGCACCCCGCTGTGGCGCGCTGTAGCGATTGCATCCGACAAGCTAACCCGCTTTGGCGCGCTGTAGCGGTTGAATCCCGCAAGCTCACTCGCCTCGCTATGGTGCGCTGTAGCGGTTGAGTCCCGCAAGCTCACCCGCTATGGTGCGCTGTAGCGGTTGAGTCCCGCAAGCTCACCCGCTATGGCGTACTGTAGCGGTTGAGTCTCGCAAGCACACTCGATATGACGCGTTGTAGCGGTTGAGTCCCGCAAGCACAACCGCTATGGCGCGGTGTAGCGGTTGAGTCCCGCAAGCACAACCGCTATGGCGCGCTGTAGTGGTTGAGTCCCGCAAGCTCACTCGCTATGGCGTGCTAGGGTGCTCTATGGCACGCCGTAGCGAAAACGTTTCCATAATTCAATAGTCCCCTTTTATCCGAGTCTTCTGTATGCAAAAAGCTGGCGCGCGCTGGAGTGTGCCGTAGAGGATTTCTTCCAAAAATTGCATGAAACCTCCAGAATTTTCTAGAATTTTCCAGAATTTGCTGAACTCGCTTTCTTCTTACAAATAAGCAAAATTTGATCAAGGTGGCTATTTTAAATAATGAATGAGTTTTTCCTTTATTTAGGATATAAATTATTGATTCATCATCTATAAAAGGGAGAATTGAAGATTGAGAAATGGTTCCTCTCTTTAACACTCTCAGATCTGAAATTAAAAGCCTGTTGTAGAAAAAAAATAGGATACCCTTACCAAGGAAGGAAGAGGACAACCATTGCGGTAGAGAAAAAGGAAGAACATCGCCAAGAAGCTGGAAGGGAAAAAGATTGGAAGAAAGTAAGAACCAGAGAACGCCAACAAGGGTTGTTCCTAGTATTCCTCTTAACCTCCTTTTGATTTCTTTTTAGTAGAACTATGAATGGGTTCTTGTTCTTATATGTTTCTTCCTCTGTTTCTGTTGTAATGGAAGGCAAAACTCTCATTAGGGAGGGTTGGGTAGACATCATGCAAAATGTAAGAGAAATAATTAGTGTTCTATGAACTTCATTTAATGAATAAAATCTACTTCAATTTCTTGTCTAGATATTTTCTTATTACTTGCATGCTGTGGACTGAATGTATATTTCTTATTTTAAAAAATGGTTTATAATGAAAACACATTAAATCTTCTCTGCATTTCAAATTCAAAGGGAATGCACATATATGTCCTCACCGCAAACACATGTTCGTTGCGTAAGGATTCTCGATGTAAAACACCTTGAGGTTGAAAAGTAAAGGGGATTTGATTACTCAGATTCTCCTGTGCTCCATTATTTACCAATTGGCATGAAGCTAAGAATAAGTGCTTTAGTACTCAGAGCCTAATGACAAGCTCTTGAGCCTAGACGCACTATTCTTTGAGCTCAGTCGAGAGGTTGATGCATGTGAGCCAGGAGCCACCAATCAAGCTCCATGGCTCAGTATACGTCAAGGGAGGAAGTGGAAATATTGAGAGCACATGGATAATGTGACATAGTCCATGTAGTCCTACAATTCACTTCCTTAGCTCGCACATGTAGCATGTGACGCTAATTATGTAGAAATAAAACTCGTGTGATTACTGAACTAAAATGTTTATTTTGATAACTTAGATGTATGGAATCTTAATAATTCAAATCGATCACATGAGAGTCTAAGTGCTAAGATTGAATCCTTGTGTATTCATCTTGTGCACTATACTTGAAATAGTAGAAATTAGAGGACCAATCTAAGGAACACTATAGTCACTTGATTGCTTAGCATGAAAACAAGTTCAATAAAAGTTGCATGAATGCAAGTACAACACCAATCCCTTACAACTGGCATGATGAAAACCCAACTCTCCCTTCTTTATCAAATAGTATCTTACATTATGATTTTTGAACTGCTAAGTTAGGAGCCACAAAAACTAAAAACATATTTTTCTAAAAATTATTAAAAGTAAATACACCTTAGTATCAAAACACATAGTTCCCTAAGGCGATAAATCTCAGAACTTAACCTTCATTATTACTTCCGATCACGTATACCTGTGTGCAAGCGCAAATGTGTATTCACCGTCTGTCACGCATGTTGAGTGTTTTCATTATGAATGTCCGTGATAATAATCAACGTGCGATAATGGCAGTGCAGCCTCTGAGATCTAAGCGGATCAATAGAGCCATGGAATTAATATTGATATCTGAGCTCTATTGCTCACCATCAGCTTATGCAAGAAGTTGTACATGAGAATCTAGAGCCCTCATGACAAGCTCTCTGAGCATCATTGCATAACTCCTTGCTAAGCTGAGAAGTTGATGTATGTGAGCAGAGAGCCACTTATTGAGCTCCATAGATTATCTTAGGTTTATAAGAGGAGTTAGATGCATTATGTGCTTTGGGCGAAGTAACATAGCCCATGTTGCCTAATATCTCATCTCCTTAGCTAAACCTAAAATTGATGCATGCAAGACATTTGTGAAGTCAAGCTCATGTGATGCATAACTAAAGCAACTGCTTTCATAACTTAGACATAACAAGTGTATTCAACCAATATATGTCACATGAGGGTCTAAGTGCTGAGATTGAACCTTCATCTGTTCATCTATGAGCACTAGGGAAGATGTAGTACATTTGGGCACACCTTAGAGATGACTACAACTCTTGACTAAAATTAAATCTTTCATTTCATTTGACATGAACTTGATATTTAAGAGTACCTACATAAATCTTAATAAATTGAATGCTGAAACCTAACTCTCCATATCTTCTCTAAAATTAGTTTCTAATCAAAGAAGCTCTGATTTTCTAAGTCTAGGACCAAAATCATTAACCAAATTAATTATAGTTCAAACATTAGTAAACTCGAGTAAACTTTAGTAACAAAACAATTACCATTCTCAAAGGATGATAAATATCGGGATCTCAGGATCCCAATATTATTTCAGGCCACGTGCATTTGCGGCAGACGTACAAATAAAGTTTGTCATTGGGTATCATACCAATCTTAAGCCTTTAAATGAAGATGTAACCATTTGATATATTAATTTTATAATTTATAATTAATTACTAATTAACAGCATATGCCAACATGGTTTAATTATTTTTTTTTTGTTCCATGTTGTTATAAGAAGAGCCTAACGTACCATATACATGTTGAACTATAAAGTTAATTAAGCTAAATCCAATAGTTTATGAAATACTATTGGATTTTTTTTTTAGTTTTACGTCTTAATGCTAAATTCCCAAGAGGCCAAGACTCTTTAATGATTTTGTTGTTAATTGTATCTCTTTAGTAGGCCTATTTAATGTTGTTGAAATGTAGACATATTTTTGCTTAGATTTTGGATTATGCATGTTCATGAGGGAAAAATGGATTATGATGAAATTAATTATTTCAAAATATGTAATGTAGATTTTGACCCTTTCATAGATATTCTTGATTGTTCTTTTCTTTTTTTTTCTTATGCTATTACTGTTGCTTGGGCTATTGCTATTATTACTGTTGCCTCTGCTGCTGCTAGAGGTGTTGGGCTGGCTGCTTCTGTTTAGGTTACTACCTCTACTGTTACTTGGGGGATATTGTTACTGTCTCTATTGCTGCTTGGGATGCTACTTTTACTGTTTCTTGGGCTGGGATGCTGCAGCTTATGCTACTGCTGCTACTTGTGCTAGTTGTATGCTTCTTAAATTTCTCTTGTGTAAAATTATTATTAATATTTTACAATTAGAATTTATAACATTTTAAAATTATTGCTTTTTTTTTTTGCCAAATATGGTTTCCAATTATTGTGTTTTCTTATGTTGTTATTGCTTTCTCTGTTGCTGCTTAAGTTGCTGGTAGATGTGCCTCTGCTGCTACTTGGGTCGCTGGTTGCTGTTGTTGACTCTAATACTATTGCTTGTGTTGATTGCCTTGTTTTTAAATTGTTCTTATATTTAATCATTTTTTTTACAATTATAATATTTTAATTATTACTTTTTCTAAGTTTTAGCAAATTTGATTTTTTTCATTATTGTGTTTTTTTGTGTCGTTACTACTGCCTATGTGTTATTTAGTAGGTTAGTTTATTGGTAGCTGCTATCTCTGCTATTGTTCGGGCTAGTGGATGTTGTTGCTTGGGTTGTTGACAGTTGATGCCTCTGTTGTACTTGGGCTTCTAGTAGTTGCCTCTATTGCATATATGCAAATTCTAACAAAATATAACCCTAAAAATTTTTGAAACTATTTTACAACTGTAAAGAGGATTTTAACTTTAACTCACACCTTCAATTCTAAAAATAATCTCATAACTTACTATAGTCTAAGAATCTTAAAATGCGTACATTGCATCACTATTATAATACTCTTATTGCTTCTTTTATGTTGTTGCCTTGTTAGCACTTATGTTGGACTATTTTCTTTTTCTTTTAATATAATTTTATATAAATTTTTTGAATCTCAATTTTTTTATGAAGTATTTTAAATCATCTTTTTTATTTTTGCTTTCTTGATTTAAGCAATCATTTGAGATGACTATATTTAATCTTTAATTAATGATTAGATAAGCCTGCTAAACTATTAGTTTAAGATATGATATGTTAACCTGAGTCCCTCTTAAAAAAACAAATGAACCAAAATTTATTTTTATTCACAATTTATTGTACTTTCATTTAAGTTAGCTATATTAGTATAAATTTCAAATAATATCACATTAGTACTTTTTGTCTGTTGCTTTGTATAGACTTGGATTGCAGACTTTGCAATCTTGGCTTGGGTTCGGGTCCTGATTTTTTTAGTATAAATTTCAAATAACCTGATTTTTTTAGTTTGCCTATTTTATCAAATATGTAAGAGTTATATATAAATGCATTGTTAGTTTATTACACTATAGTATTATTCGTAATTGTAAATTTCCTATAAAATTAAAGCTGCACTATTGAAGCTCAATTTCTTAAAAAATTTGCGTGACTCGAGCCAGCTTGGACTCGAACGTTAATGAGTTGAACGTGACTCGGCTCGAACTCGATTCGAGTACGAGTCGGGCTAAACTCGAAATTTTTGAATTAGACTTTAAGCTAACTTGTTCGAACTCGAATTGCATCCAGCTTTACAGTTGATGTTTTGGCATAATGTTCAAAAGTGTTCGTAGCATTGGAAAATAAAAATAGTGAAATAATTATAGAGTAAGTATAAAAAATAAAGACTCAGAAGTTGACACCAAAAAATTACATAATTTATAGTTTTAATATAAGCTTAAAATAAATTAATAAATAAAAATATAATAAAATTTGGTATAAATATATGGAAATTCTAAATCATCTTAATACTTTTTGTGTTTTTAACAATCATTAATAATTGGATATTAAGTGTGTTATTAATGCTTATTCTATGGATTAGTTGTATGATAATATCATAAATTTATATTAGCATCTATTGTTCAGATAATCACAAAACCCTAATCATCATAGAATTGTACAAAAAATGCGCGCATGCAGCTTATAATCAAAAGTGAATTGAAATTGATCATTTGAACTAAAATTAGAGATACTAATGATGGTAGAATCTTACCTTAATCGATTTGAATTAGGTTTTATGCTTGTTGGAACTTTGATAGAAGAGATCCACACACCATATAAAGTTACCACCACATCTTATCCAAATGCTCTTAATCGATCTGAATTTAAATGCAGTAGCTTAGATTTAGTGGCAGAACTACATTTGTTCCTCGAAAAGTCAAAAGAATTTTTCTATAAACCATATAGAAAAATTTACCGAATGAATCACAGCGTCATTTGTCAACGATCTAAATCGTGAACGATTTTGATTATTCAACAATTGTATGGTAGAACTTTGTTTATTATAACCCTCCCCTTATTGAGACTATTATTACCTTTAATATTGCAACACACAAAATGGAATTAAGAGTTACATCATCCAAAATAGATCAATATATGCTTAATCTATGAAACACTAATGGAGTATAATTCTAATCCAGAATAGAAGTTTCATTTATAGGTTGTTTGGCATGAGGAAATTTAAGAAAATTGAAAGTAAAATAATTTGATTACAATGCACTCAAATTACATAGTAACTAGATTACTTTACTATTGTATGTAGTTTTCTAGAAACTTAAGGATTTTTAGTTTGGATTGAAGTAAGCTGAGAGATTGGTGTCTTGAGTAAATTAGGGGAGAGATTACCAAAAATATATTTTTTTCTTAATTTTAGGTTTCAACGAACGGATCGTTCGTACAAACGATACGGTTGACGAATATTCCAAATGAACGATTCGTTTATTTCGTTCGAACAACCCTAAATCCTAAAACAATTTCAAAATGATTCATTCGTTCAAATCGATTGTTTGAACAAAAGAATAGATCCTTTGTTCAAACAAACAGATTAGAAGAAAATGGACGAAGGACTCGCTCGCTCAGCTCGACTGCTCATTTACCGAAGAAGATGGGCAAACAAATCATTCGGTCGTTCGCTGCTCCACTCTCTCTTGTATTCTCCAATTACGCCGAAATCAGGCATAATTCATTTATTCTATTTCTATATATATTAACATAAAATCAAAATGCAGTATAAGAAATTTTCACTCGTTTTACTTTAATAAAAACTCAGGTAATTTCAATTTATCGAAATGTTTTTCTTTACATCCATTTTATCTCAATCCAAACAATCACCTTAGTGAATTTAGGTTACTACTATGAGAATCTGATTCTAGCACCTTCACATGTATGATCTTGGAGAAGTCATATATGTAATTATGCAAAATTTGGATATACAACCCTTCAATAACTATGTATTCATAATTCCCAAAAAAACTCATGTAAATAAACTTTTGAGTAGTTTTTTCTATTAATCATAAACTAAAAAATATAAGGGGTTGTTTGGATTGAGATAAAATGAGAGTAAAATAAAAGTTTTCAGGTAAATTGAGATTACTGGATTTTGGTATGAAGTTAAACGGTGAAGAATTTTACATTATAATTCAATTTTGCGTTAATATTTATAGAATACATGTATTTGGAGTTACACCTGAATCATGCATAACTGTCAATTACTCATACAAGCGGATCAACCGACGCAAGAGCGGAGCCGAGCAAGCGTCTTCTCCAGTGAAATGATAAGATCATGAAGCCGAGCATCTTTACTAAAGATTCGTTCGATTGAATCTTCCAGACGAGCAATTCGCTCGATAGAATCGTCCAAACAATTCTATCTGATTGAACGAATCCTTTTTGTTTGTCTAACTTATAATCTTAAGAAAATTATTGTGTAATATTATGTAACACCTTAGTGTTAAGTTAGGTGTATTATAACCAAACACTAAGGGTTACCATAGTACTTAATACCGAATTAGTAGAAACCAACTCACTGTTAACACTACATGGCAAAATATCTTACGAAATAAGGAAAGTAAGTAAAAGTAAAAATGCAAAGGACAAAACTATATCTATCATCGAAACCATCCATAGCAAAGAAAAGAAAAGTCATACATCAAGGGAAAGAAACTAAAAACATTCAAAGTTATAAATATTACAAGTTATTTTAATAAGGTGTAATAACTCTCATCCTCATAGATAACTGAAAATACAGTCTAAAAGTAAAATTTTCAATGTTGTCCTTCAGCTCCAACCTCCAGCATGCAGTTCGGATCACGAACCTCCTGAATATGGTAGGATACAACCAATAAAAAAAAAACAAGTTGTTAGACTTAAAAAGTCTGAGTACATTTTATGATTGATAATTTATACTGAAATTGATGGATATCATATTAGCCATTTACAATTTTATGAGAAGCGGTGCACAATACAATGAAAGATAATAAATACTGAAAGTAAGTAAATTACTAAAAATAATCTAAAGAGAGTAAATACTCACTAATGGGGTGATATAGCTTGAATAAAACATGTAAAGTAAATGGAGGCAACAACAAGCCCATATATATACTAGTGTACACAAGAAAATGAAGATAAAATGAATATGTCCAACAGAAAAAAATGCTAAGCAGAAGTAAAAGTAAAAGTAAAAGTAAAAGCAAAGTAAGGAAATGTAACTATAAAGCTATGAAAGGCATACATTGTAGGGAAGATACAAGCTGAAAAGTTAAGTATTGAAAAATAAATAAAGCAATTTCAATCCTAAGAATTGAATAATCTGAAAGGTACAATCATAAGACTATATAAAGTCAAACATAATCAATAATATTGTATTTATGCATTATTAAGTTATTTATCCTATTTAAATATTTGTTTAGCGGGCATATTATAGAACAAGTGAAGAGTTGAGCACGTCTGGTCACCTATATGTAGCGGGGTCTCCCAAAATGCATGCACACTTCCCCTCTAGGATATATGTGGTCTCCTGATCTCTCCATAGCCTACCTTGGCTCAAATATGTCTATACAGACTAATTCACCACATGAAACCCCTAAGTATATAATTTTAAATTTTATTTATGCTCATTGTTTGAAAGAATGTTCAAGAATTTAGCCTCAATGCAATGTAACAATCAAATATTTAATAAAGTTAATTGCAAATTATGTGATCTGTTGTTATCTATTTTAAGTTGTCTACCTTAATGGTTAAGGCTAATCAAGCCCCCAATTGACTTAGAGCAATAGTTGAATGTCTTGGTCAATCATTG
The DNA here is from genome assembly GCA_016760335.1 of Gastrodia elata. Taxonomy (NCBI): domain Eukaryota; kingdom Viridiplantae; phylum Streptophyta; class Magnoliopsida; order Asparagales; family Orchidaceae; genus Gastrodia; species Gastrodia elata. The sequence continues at coordinate 14,241,084 of CM028678.1, read as the reverse complement.
TTTATATATATATATATATATATATATATATATATATATATATATATTAGATTTAAGAATAATATTTTGAGAATAATATTATTCTTATTAGAAATTTATTAAGGGATAGATTAGTGTTACTACAATTCTATCACTTAACCTTCATCTACCATCTACCATTTTCTCATGTTCTCTACTTAACTATTAATCTTTGAATAGTACATGAGACCTTATCTTAATAGGATTACTAAAGGTTCTAGTCTGCTTACACCCAAATATGCTACAATAACTTAAATCTAATAAAACTCTTCAAGTTAGACTATTCAATCCTTTAAACATCTGCTAAAGGATTCTTAGGATGGATGGTTCATTAGGTTTGACTACTAATCTTTCCTAACTCTCAAATATGTATGTATATATATTTATAATTGTGGGCCTAAAGTTTCCTTAGTGGCATCTTTGGCTTAGCAAAGGGTTGTGCCTCTTCGTGTTTAATGAGACTTCTTGGTGGAGTATTCCTTCTGGTGGTTTAGTGGCTTAATCGTCCTACTCCAGGCTCTCAGGTGACATCCTTTAGCCTGTCTTTAATTTTTATTGTTGCTATTAAGATTATCTAATGGCAGAATCTCTTACTATCATATCTTTTAGGGATGTTGTTGACTCTGCTAATCCTTTCCTGATATGTAAATCCATTTCTACTTTTAATGGCTCGCCTGCAATTTTCTTTTCTGACTAGGAAATCTCCTCGCTGGCTGCTCATCATGCCCTCACTCTGGTGGGAAGATTTAATATCATTAAACCTAACTTCGGTCTTGTCCAGAGTTTCATTGCAGGTCTTAAGCTGGTTGGCCTAGTTTCAATTTGGGCTTTTGACTCACATAGAGTCTTCTTCAATTTTACTTCTAATCTTGACTATGCGAGAGTATTTACTAAAGGGTTTTATGCTTTGAAAAGTAACACCATGAAATTTGCAAAGCGGGATCCTTACTTAGATGTTGCAATAGCCTCTCCGATTTCTCCAGTTTGGGTTAACCTACTAGGCCTCTAACTTCACTTTATTAAAAAATATATTTTATTTAATATTGCCAAGGCTTTTGGTATCCCTCTGCAATTAGATAGAAACATTGTGCTGGAAAGAAATGTGGTAGCTCTTAGATCTTAGTAGAATTGAACTTATCTCATAACCTCCCAGATAAAATATGGTTAGGATTTGTTAAAAAAGGATATTATGAACCAATTTTATATAAAAACTTACCTCTCTACTACAATTGGTGTCAAACTTTGGGTCACTCTCCATCTCATTTCCCACACACGCATAATACGTGGCTTGTTAGAAATAAAGCTCGTGATATTGTGCCTTCTACTATTAATCCTGAGGCCATGGTCAATGTCATATAAAGTAGTGAAATTATTATGAGTCAATTAGTGCAACACCCAGCTCCTGCTATAACTGAGATTACTTTTGGAAATTTTGATAATATCATTATACCTTAATATAATTGTATTATCCCAAATAATTCTAACCAAGCTACTTCCTTTAGTGTTTCCTACATTGGGGACCCTATTACCACTCAGTGCATTGCCATTCCTGAACCCCTTAATAATATGCCTATTGCTGACACTATTGAGGTTCCAATTGTTGAGCCCTTTGAGTCATTATCTATTGTCCCTATTACTGCTTCTATTGAAGCTTCTTCTAATGCCCCTCTTGATTCTCCTTGTAAGGCTCCAAATTATGCCCCTAATGGTGTTCCTAATGGGGTTCTTGTTGCTCCTAATGAAGGCCTAAATGATGGTAATTCTACTGATTTCATTAATGCAACTATTGATGCTTATATTGATGTCCCATTTGAAGCCAATAATGTTATTTCCATTGATGTTCCTAATAACAATTCTAATAATGCTCAAATTGATATACCAATTGAAGCTCTTAATGTTGCCATTAATGTTATTACTAATGCTAATTCTAATGCTATGCATATTATTGTTCCTACTGATGCACCAATTGTTAGTTTTAAACCTAATGTTGCTACCTGTAATGACATTATTTATGATGTTCCTAAGGATGCTTACAATGTGCAACTTTATAAAGAGATACAACATGATGTTGAGGTAAATGATTTTGCTGATATTATGTTAAATTCTTCTTCTAAAAATGATGTGGAATATAGCGTGGATAACAATATTATGTTGGCTAATACCACTATAACTTTGATATGAGGCATCATGATGTAGCATCGAATAAAAATTCTGCCACTACCTACTCTGTAAGGAATAACAATTCGCCGAAACCAGGTGGTAATGTATCTGATATCTATAATGTTATTGAAAATGCTATATTTAATGATATCACTACAAAAGATAATATTGAGCTTGCTAATCTTGGAATTATTTCTAATGGTTGCCTTGCTAATTTTATTTTAAATGCTCCAACTTCTAATGATTTTCTTGCTAATGATATTTATGGAATTATTGCTGGTAATTCTAAAAATTTTATATTTACTGAAAGTGTTCCTTCTAGTTGCTTTGATGATTCTGTCTATAATGCTCTAACCTCTATTGAATTTATTGCTAAAGATAGTTATGGAACTACTGTTGATAATTCTAAAAATCATTAAACCCTAGTAATGTGCCTGAGTGTAATGCACCTAACTTTTTAAAAACTATCCTTAGAGAAACTGATACTATTGGTATGCTTGTTAAATTTTGGAAAATGCTGGTTCTAATGTTTCTAATTCTAATGATTCTGAAGATACACCTATTAACAATATTAACAATAATATTACAAACTATACCATTACTTCTGAATTATACTCGGTCGATATTGCTACTTTTAATATTGCTAAGTTTGTTGTTGAACAGGAATCAACAAATGTAACCAATCTTGATATCATGACTGAATGGATGTATGTAAACAACACTTCATTGGTTAAAGATAATTCAGCCTTTGTTACTGTGAGCATAAGTATTAACATAGAATCCGGCTATAATTCCTTGAAGTATGCTGAGATGGTCTCCAGCAATGCCCAATCTGAAAAACTAAAATATAGAACTTCTAGGAAATTTTGTAGTCCTTAAAAGAAAAATTACATAGCTTTCACACCAATAAACAAAATTGCAATGATCATGTCACAAATCAAAAGAAATCTAATACGCTGATCTCTCTAAATCAGGATTAAAATATATCGAGCGATACACCCTAGATTTCCCCACGGGGCTCATCTAAAGTTTAATTATGAATATTCTTTGTTGGAACAATAGAGGCATTGGTAATGCCTCTTCTATGAATAGTTTTAAATATATAATTAAGGAAAACAAAATCAATATCGTTGTCATCTTTGAACCTAAAATTAAAGCTGAATCAATAAATGTGCTTAGTCGTTTTGTTAACCTTGGTAATCATATGTCCTTCAATTCCAACCATGTTTGGATTCTTTGGTCTGAACCTTGGCAAGTGGAGTTAATTAATGAATATAATCAAGCTATCCTTATGAAGTTCCATTATCATAATCTTCAATTCCAAGGAACTTTCGTTCATGGTATCACTAATAGAGCGGATCGACATCCCCTCTAGGATTTTCTTAAAATGTACATTAACACTAATTTACCATGGATTGTTGGGGGCAACTTTAATATGGTTGTCCATGCAAATGAGTACAAGGGCTATAAATAAAATCATGATGAATCCTCTTATGACTTTAATGCTGCTATGATTTATAGCGGGCTAGATAATTTTAAATATTTGGGTGCTCCCTTTACTTGGCACAATGGTAGAAATTTTGCTAGATTAAAACTTTTCTTAATCACTAATATTTAGTGCAATTTGCTAAACAATTATAAAATTTTTTCTCTAAATTCAACCACTTTTGATCATAAACCAATCATTATTTCATCTCACATTAATACTAATAATTTCCCTAAATCCCTTATATTCCAATTATTCTGGTTGAACAAAAATGAATGTTTAGATATTGTTGATTCTGTTTGGAACACTCATTATGAGTTTTACGGTTTTTACCGTCTTGTGGAAAAATTCAAGAAACTTAGAAAAGCTCTCAGCATCTGGAATAAAATTTCTATTGGCAACATTTTCAATAATCTTGAGCAAAAAGAAAAGTTGGTCAATTCCCTTGAACAATGTTTGAAACTAATTCCTTTGATTCAAACTACTGTCAATAAAGCCAAAGCGGATCTTTTTCAAAACCATAATGATATTGAAACTTTTGGGAAACAAAAGTGTAGTATTAAGTAGCATCTGGAGGGGGAAAGAAACACTTCTTTCTACTATAATCGGGTTAATAAAAGAAGACATATTAATAAGATTAATGAAATCAATACCCCTTATGACTCCAAGCTCATAAAATATGAGGATACTCAAGAGTTAGGTAATAATTATTTCATTGAAATCTTCTCTCCTATTTGTAATGTTGCTAATGTCATCTCCAATACTCTAAATGAATTCACCTTCAATGGGAATCTGATTAAGCTTGAAGACAATTGTTTGATCAATGAGATGCCTACTAATGAGGAGATTTGGGCAGTGATCAAAGATCTAAAGAAAAATAGTTGTTATGGTTCCGACGGCTTCCCATTTGAATTTTTCTGTAAATTTTGGGAAATTATAAAGTTAGATGTTTGTAATGGAGTGAAATAATTTTCTTACGATTTCCCTCTTCCTAAGTTCTTCTCTTACACAATGATTTCTCTCATCCCTAAGAAAGAAAAGGCTTCTTGGTGATCTGAGTTCCGACCTATTAGCCTTTGCACTACTTTAAACAAAATTCTCTCTAAAAGTTTGGCAAATAGAATTCAAGGATTACTTCCTTCCATTATCTTAACAAACCAATCTGGGTTTGTTCCAGGTCGTCAAATTCAAGAAAACATCCTTGCCACGCAAGAGCATTTTGACGGCCTTAAGTATAGATGTAGAGGTAACAATCTTATTATCAAACTAGACCTTGAGAAAAGCATTTGATAAGCTTAATTTGAACTTCCTACTATAAATGCTCAATGCTTATGGATTTAATGGAAGTTTCATCTCCAAAATAAATAATATCATTAGTAAAAACTAATTTTATGTTCTGATAAATGGTAAACCTTCTAGCTTCTTTAAATCTAAAAGAGGTATTAGGCAATGAGACTCACTATCTCCCATTTTGTTCATCCTTGAAATTAATTACTGGTCATACAATATTTATTTGCTCTTTTGCTAAGGGCCCTAGTTTGCATTGTAAAGTACGAGGTAATATTTTGGCCTCCCACCTTGCTTATGCTGATGTTATAATTATCTTTACCAATGGTAGTATTAATAATGTGAAGAAGCTTCATAATTTACTCTCGAGCATGGAGAAGATGACTGGTTTAAATACTATGGGGAAGACCATCAACAGAATGATGGGAGGAGAGAGATGAATGTTGGGTAGGAATAGCTGGTGCTGGATTATTAGTTATTGCTGGTGAGGGGTGAACGTAAATTATTTTTGATAGCCAAAGCCTGTTGGGTTTGGTTTTCTAGCATTGCAGTTATCATTCCTTGAAGATGCGATACTTCATTAGTAGAGCTACTAAAAGCTATGGTAGACTTAATAGGTGTAGTTGTTGGAGGTGATCTGGGATTCATCCTGATTTAACAAGCAAATCTTAATCTTAGAATTATGTTATGGAAACAAGATCAAGTTTGACATTTTCATTGATAACCACAAAATTCATTACTTAAAATTGAAGATTTACATATGATGAAAGAAAATATGAAATTCATATAATTACTGAGTTCATAGGATCACAATCACTTTAACTATTCTAGCACTAATTTTATTTAATAAACCCTGCACCAAATGCGAGACGGAAGTCCACAAATTTTGCAGCATGATGCTTCCTCTTGCACTTCTTCTCGAGCTTCTAACTAGTGAAGTCCCACCAATCTCCCATAAAGTCTTGATATTGATAGGTCATGAGATCTACACAGATGGACTTAGGACATTCAATATGGTTCAGAATTGACTCTACACAGCTTAACCATTCTCTTAATAGGATTGGGAAGTTAAGTCCTCTGAATACAGATCATTGAAGAATTTTTTCCAAAATTAAGACTCCTTTAGTAGATACTTTGGCAATCGATCTCTTACTTTCTTGTACCCATTTGTAAATGAGTCCCAAGGCAATGCTGAATGTGACAATGTAATAGTCCAACTCTGATCTTTCACACTCCATTTTGTTATATTAGAAGAATTTATAAGTTTCTTTAGTTATTTGGAGGGTGACTTAATTATCTTACATGAATAGTTTCAATCTACACTTTCATAGAGTTACTGAGAGTATTATGCTATGGATGGCATATTTTGATGACTGAACTTTTCAGAAGAATGATCCAATAGGTAGAAAGGAATACAAATTCCAATCTGACACCTTATGGTATTCTTTGATACCAATTATGGGGCCTCATTCCCTCCGTGGTGAAGGTAATACTAAGATTAACATGATTACGGTGAATATGGTCTCCAACTGTGGAAAATATCCCAACTATACTCGAGTCAAGTATAAAACCCAATTTACCTTAATTAGAAGATTTGTCACCTGAAACTAAAGATCATACATCAAAATATCAAAGTAGCAGAAGCAGAAAAAGAATACAACATCCACATCACAGCACAGTAAGAAAAGTAAAATAATAACTCAGCTCAACATATCCATAAATATGAATGTGGCATTAATTAGTTTAAAAGATAAGAATAGAACTCATAGTGTCCATATATGGTTCTAAATGCAATTTTAGAATTACCTTCTTCCTTAACTTTTATATGATAATATCCAAATCTTAAATCTATTTTTGAGAAAACTTTGGCTCCTGCCATATGACCAAATAGGCTGTTGATCCTTGGTAATAGATACTTGTTTTTAATGGTTAATTTTTTTGGCTTACAATAATGAATACACATTCTTATGGATCCATCTTTCTTCTTAACGAACATGACTGGAGCTCCCCATGGGGCATACTTGGTTTTATAAATTCTTTTTCTAACTGATCTTGTAGTTGGTCTCTCAGCTCTTGCAATTCTTGAGGGGTCATTCAATAAGGTGCTTTAAATTTGGGTTATATTCCTAGAATCAGCTCAATTGAAAATTCTACTTCTGTTAAAGGAGGAAATCATGGTAATTCATTAGGAAATTCATCCAAGAATTCTTTCACGACTTTTGTTTCTTCCATGAGTCTATCCTATTTGGATTCTTCCATAATAATTACCAAGAATGCATCACAACCTCTACTTAACAACCTCTTGGCTTCTGCTGCATTGATCATGGATGTAGTAACACCAAGTCTACCTTGAAACACTTCAAGTTTCTTACCTACTCTTAAGGCAACTTTCTTCTTCTGGCAATTAGTAACTAAATTTTATATACTTAACCAGTTCATTCCCAGAATTATATCTTAGTTGATTATCAACATAACTATAAGCTTAGCTTCAAGAAAATTATTACTAATAGGGATATTGAGAATACATATTTTATCACCATACAATTTAGCTCAAAATGGCATCTAAACCTGAAAAGGTTTGCCTAATCTAAATTTTTAAGGGTTCAAGGATTATGCTCATTTTTATGATATAAATGAATGACTAGCACTCATATCAAATGATGTGTCATAGGGTTATTTATTAATATAAAGAATGCCTATAATGAATAAAATTTAATTTATCATTTATTGTTAGAAATAAAATATGCAAACTTAATATGTGGAAAATAAAGGTAATACACAAAAAATAAACTTATAGCATGTCTAAAACAACTTTGTTGCCTTTTGGAGTGACAATGTGTGTTTGCATATATACTCTTGGTAAAACAGTAGACTGGCCAGTTGCTTTACCTTTTTTGTTATTTCTTGCCTGAGGAGTTTTTGTATTAGGATGGGGCGCTCTACCTTATTTTGCACCTACTCTACTACTAGAGGAGGTATTCTCGCTAATGATGTAGTGTGAGTCCTCATTTGTGATAACCCAGAGTTATTAATCAATATTTTATATTCCAATCAACTTAAAAACCTCTTCATTAGTCTAAAACATCATTGGAACTAGCCTCTAAAATTTGTTTTGATTTAGGGCTCATTTGAATTTCATGAATATTTTAATGTAATTCTTTGTTTAGAAAATTAAGATTATTAAATTGTCCTCTGATTAAAATTCTAACATCATTTTTTAATTCTTGTAACAGCCCAAGATTATTACTTAGGCTAAACTTAGCTTAATTAATTATAAACCTTTCCCATTACTCTCTAATGGTCATTAGGAGCTAACCCCGAAGATTTCGTTCGATTTGGAGATCAATCAGATTAATCGTCAAATTTAGCGAATTAACTAATTAAGAAAATCAAATATTAATTTGACCTCATATCAAAAATTGATCGTATTTTTGGATTCCTAGAGTCGAAATTAGCTGGGGGTGAATTTTTGGGATTTTTGGGGTTCATTTAGTTAAAATAACATTTTTGAATTTTTTAATATTAATTTATTATTAATTCCAACAGCTCCATTGGATTTAAACTGCCTACGTGAATTCATCGTCTTCCTCAAAACATGGAATATCTAGATCACGTGATCTTTTTCATCTTACGTTTTCAAATGATCAGATCGGACTGTACCTGCCGCCCAACTCAGATCCAATAGCTAGATCAACCGCTAGATCCAACAAATGGCGTCATCCTCATTCATTCCCAGTCACACGAATGTGCGTTCACACTCACGTGCGCACGAGCCTTCGCTTAGTGGTCCCTCTGTGCATCTGCTCAACTTCCCCAATAACGGTACTTATCGAACTGCCACTTCCCGTGCATTATTAGAGCCTGCTGAGCCTCTTATTTTTATATTCTTCTTCTCCTTCTTCTCAGTGAAATATGGTGGCCCCAACTATTAAACTCAGCATCCCTCCACCCCCCACCCCCCCCCACCCCCCAATGACCACTTGACGGCTTTGAGGTGTTGGCTGCAGCTCTAGTATCATGTAAGTGCAGTCAGTGACGAATAGGACTCAAACCACTATGTATCCACATCTGTGTCCTCTGTAGAAGCCAAAGATATAGGTACTCTATTACCCATGTATGTGAGTGCATTCAATTAAATTAGGAATCCTAATTGCTATTTCTAGAGTAGGGTGATCGATCTGTAGCATCAATTGTGTTCGATCAAACCCGATTGAGACGATATTTCTTCCGCTAGTTAGAGAAGTAGATTTTGTGATCTAGCTTATTCTTGGAACGTAGCCAAATTCCAAGGTTCCATAACATATGGCACCCAAAGAATTGCACGAACTAAACAAATAGCTTCAAGAATTGCTAGAGAAATGTCTCATCAGGCCAAGATGTCTCCATGAAGAGTACCAGATATGTCCATTAAAAAAAAAGATGGTTTTATGTGTATGTGCATAGATTATCAAGACATCAATAAGGTGATGATCAAGAACAAGTAATTGTTACCTTGCATCGATGATCTATTTGATCAGTAAGCTAGAGTCAAGATATTCTCCAATATCGATTTACGATCAGGTCAAAGAAGAAGATGTGGAAAAGACTACATTTAGAATGCACTATGGACATTTTGAATTCTTAGTGATGTCTTTTGGTCTAGCAAATGTGTTGTCCATCTTTATGGACCTAATTCAGTGAGTGTTACAACCCTTCATATATAAATTCATAATCATATTTATGGATGATATACTTATTTATTCTAAAAGCAAAGTTGAGCATGAAAATCACTTAAGGGTTGTGCTTGAAGATTTGCACAAGCATCAACTCTACGTGAAATATTCTAAGTGTGAGTTTTGGCTCAATTCTGTGACATTATTGGGCCATGTTGTTGTTGCTAAAGGAATTAGAGTTGATCAAAGTAAAATCAGTGTTGTCCAAGAATGGTCGCAACCAAATAAGGTGACTAATATTCGTTGTTTTCTATTACTTTCAAGAACCTATTGCAAATTTGTCAAAAGTTTTTTACAGATAGCTTCTCCTTTAACAAGGTTAACTCAAAAAGCTATTCCATTTGAGTGGGTTCCTAAATGCAAAGAAGCCTTCCAAAAGCTTAAACAGGCTATTATGTCTGCTCATGTTCTAACTCCACCCAAGGAAGGTATGGATTTCAAAATCTTCAAAAATGCCTAAGGATTTGGCTTTGAATGTGTATTAATATAAGAGAAGAAGGTCATCGCTTACGCATCCCATCAATTAAAACCATAGGAAAAAAATTACCTGGTCCATGATCTTGAACTTGCCACGTAGTATTCGCTCTAAGAATTTAATGACACAACCTGTATGGAGTTAGATGCAAAATCTTCAACTTGAAGTACGTCATCATGCCACGCAAATTAAATTGTCACCAAAATAGATGGTTGGAGTTAATCGGTGACTATGCAATCACTATTCAGTACCATCCTGATAAAACAAATGTTGTAGCTAATGCTCTAAGTTGTCATACTTTTCTCTGTTCTATGATCACTGAAATTCTTCTAAAAACTGAATTACCAAGCTAATTATAGAACCTATGTGCAATGAAATGTTGAACACATTGTTAGATTTGAGTTTAGTTGAACTAACCTTTCTCAAGGATGACTCGATCTCTCAATCAAAAAATAAAGACTACCCTAAATTTAAATCTGATGTAGAGAGCGGTCATCCCATTAATTTGAAATTCCAAAGCAATGTTATCTATCAAGGGAAGCATCTATGGATTCCTAACTCCATGTATCAAGAAATTTTGGTTGAATGTCATAATTTAAGCTTCAAAATTCATCCTAGTATCTCAAAAATGCATCAGGACCTATGACAACCTTTATGATGGCCTAAAATTAAAAGAACTGTGGAAGAATTTGAAGCAAAATGCCATGAATGTAACTCAGTTTTTGTCGAATATCAGAGATCTGGAGGATTACTTCATCCTCTAAAAATCCCTGAATGGAAGTGGTTAGACATATTGATTGACTTTGTTCTGGGTTTACCTAAGTCAAGATCATGAGCTAATTCAATCCAGGTCATAGTCGATCGACTAATCAAGTTATCTAATTTTTTTCCAATTTGTTAAACTAATTCTTTGGAGAAGCTGGCTAAGATTTATATCTAAGAAATTGTATGACTCCATGGAATTTATAAGTCAATCATCATAGATAGAGATATCATGTTTATGTTCAAATTCTGGCAAGCTTTGCATCAAGACCAAGGAACCACTCTAGCTATGAACACTGCTTTCTTAGATTTTAGTAGTTTTTGGGATGATCATCTTTCACTTGTAAGGTTTGCTTACAACAGTGGCCATAAAGTAAGCATCGGCATGGCCTCGTACAAAGCCTTGTATGGGAAAAGATGCAGCATACTACATGCTTTGTCAGATTTCGGTAGTGTTCAATTAATCGAATTAGAGCTAGTCAAAGAAACCAATAAGAAAATGCAGCTCATTTAGTAGAGGATTCATGCAGCACAGAATTTCCAAATCAAGTATAATTATGCACATCATTATCCTCTAGAGTTTGACGGTGACTTTGCATATTTAAAAGTGAAATCGACGAAAGGTGTTTTCCATTTTGGCATTGCAGGGAAACTCGATCCCCATTACATCAAACCATTTGAAGTAGCATCGAAATATATATTTTTAGCTTACCAGTTAAAATTCCTAACAATTTTTCAATAGTTCACGATATTTTTCACGTATCATCATTAAGAAGGTGTCTTTGAAATCTTTTGTATTTAGTTCAATTTCTAGCTATAGCCATCCAGCCTGATCTTTCCAATGTGGAAAAGCCAATCAAAATCTTAGCTTGTGATAAAAGGCAGTTAAGAAACCACTCTATTTCTATGGTATGGTCCAATGGAAGAATTGTAGTCTTAAGGAATCTACTTGGGAGAAAGAGGCAGATATGCGACAAAAGCATCCTAGTTTTTCTAAGGATCCAGCTACTCTTCTTTTTGTCTCGTGCTCTTAAGATTCTGCGTTTTTTTACCTTGTTATCTATGATGCAGAGGACACCACCATTCTTAAGTGGGGGAGTATATAATAACCCAAAGTTATTACTTAAGCTAAACTTAACTTAATTAATCCTAAGCATCTTCTATTTGTCTCTAATTGTCATTAGGAGCTAATCCCAAAGATTTGGTTTGATTTAGAGATCAATTGGATTAATTATCAAATTTAGCTAATTAATTAATTAAGAAAAATAAAATAATTAATTTGACCATGGATCAAAAATCTAATTGCATTTTTGGATTCATAGTACCCAAATTAGCTAGGGGTTAATTTTTTAGACTTTTTAGGGTCCGTTTAGTCAAAATAATATTTTTCAATTTGTAAATATTATTTTATTATTAATTCTAACGACTCTAACAAGTTTAAACTGTCTGCACGGATCTGTCGTCTTCCTCAGAACATTGGGTAGCTAGATTTTATGATTTGAGTCATCCCACATTTCTGAAGGATCTAATTATACGACACCCAATGCCCGAACCAGATCCAGCCATTGGATCAATAGCTCGATCCCATGGCTGGTGTCTTCCTCGCCCATTCCCAGCCACATGTATGGGTGCTTGCACTGCCTTACACCTACACCTTTGCCCAGTGGTCCCCTTGATAATTTGTGCCACTTCCCCGGCAATGGTAGTGTCGAACTGCTATTGTCCCCATTCAGTCCCCTAACAGAATCCCTCAGCTCCCTCTTAAGCACCTCTCACGCATCATCAGATGCTGTTGAGCTACTGATTTATCCATTTTTCTTCTCCTTCATCTCTGCGCAATCTGGAGGCCTTAGCTATTTAAATTAGTACCAGTGACCCCCCCCCCCAATTACCCCTCGACAACTTCAAAGTGGTTGTCCCAACTTTAGAATATAGTAGGCGAAGTCAGCAGCGGCGAATTAGACTCAAGCCAATCTATATTCGCATTTGCGTCCTCGATGACTCAACAGAAGTGAGCAATTTAGATACTCTATTACCTGTGTATGTGAGTGCATTTGCACAATTAGGAATCATAATTGCTATATCTAGTGTAGCATGATCAATCCGTAGTATCGATCGGGTTCGATCGAACCTGATCGAAAGGCTATGAATCTAGGCTTGTACAATATGGTATAGTGTCTGAGCCTCGATTTATAACCCGACAACCTCATTCACATCAGGGTCTATTTGCGCATTCCTTGTGTTAGTCTCGACTTAAAGAATGCATGAGATTCAATCCCTTCCTGAGCAGTGAGCTGTGGAGGGAGAATTCTCCCTCCACAGTATACCCTAATTAATTAGGTCAAGGTTTGGGAATTGGCGTTTGGGTACACCCCCAATAGAGCTTCTACTGCTATGGTGTAGCTAGTGGTGAATTTGTTTATTTGAGCCCTTAATCGCATTATGTGGTTCTTTGCATACTAAGGAATTAGAGTTTTTATTTGGAAACCCTAATTCCCAGCTCGGGGTTTCCCCAACTCGCTCGGGACAATGAAGCTTTAGCGTGGGTCGGGCAGACCCATGACCCACGTTGTCGAACAGTGCAGGCTATCCGGTCCCAATCGACCCGCCCTTTCCACAATTGGGTCGGGCTGTTGGGTCCTGGTTGACTTGACAGGGCTCAAGCCACTGAATGAATTAATTTATTGGAATTAATTAAAATTCCTAAAGTGCTAATAATTTGAAATATGCATGAAATTTGGGTTTTTTTTAATCAATTCTTGTCCAAACACAGCAATTTATATGCCATTTTGATCAAAAAAATATGTAGATTGATAAATAGTAAGAATATTTTAGTTTCTGTGAATGTTTTCTTAGTTATGCCCTAATTACATTAAATCTTGATTAGTGAAAATTAGGGTGTTCAATTAGTTAAATTGCATGTTTATAGACTCTACTTCTTCATTATGTTACTTATAACCTAATTATACAATTAGATTTTTTTTCTGTGATTAATTGTAACAACCCAAGTTGTTACCTTAATCAATTAAGACTAATCCTAGTCTTAAATTTAAGCTTAAGTGCTAATCAAGCCATTAAGAATCAACTTTGATGACCCAGTCCAAATCAGGAGTCAAATAGATCGAATCCTGATTTCTGAAAAAAAATCCAGGAACCCTAAAATTTGACCTATTTAAATTGACCTCCGATCGAAAAACGGACTTCACCATTGCACTCATTGCCCCCAAATTAGCTATGGGTGATATTGTCGTGTCAATTGAAAGTCATCAAAATTTTGACGAATATTTTAAATATTTAAATACCCCGAATATTGGAGAATCAATATACTCATCGGATCGAAAATCTGATCGCGCCGTTGTGTTCCTCACCCCTCAATTAGCTAGGGATGAGTATTTGGAAATTTTTGGGAACCATTTGAATAATTAAGACTAATTAAACGGACTTCACCATTGGAAATCGATTTGTAAATGAACTGAGAAAAATTTGAGCAGAAGCCAAACTTGTGGAGAACGGAGAATAAGAAGCGCCATTCAATTCTATCGAAAGCCTTCATAATATCAAGCTTGACAATGGCATTTCCCCCAAAGCAAGGTCTGTCCAGGTCATGGATGAGTTCAGTAAGAAGGAAATTATCAGCGAGTAGACAGCCTTTGACAAAAGCATTTTGGTGAGTAGAAATAAGCTTAGGCAGGATGGTAGCAATACGATTGGCTAGGACTTTAGAACATATCTTGTTGAAAACATTACAGAGGCTAATAGGCCTAAAATCAGACCAAGCCTTCGGGGATTGAATTTTGGGGATTAAAGCAATGGCGGTGGAGGTGACAAATTTAGGGATATAATGAGATGAGAAGAAGTCAAGGATTGCATCTTCAACCTCTGGCTTTATAATGCTCCAGCACTTCAGGAAAAAAAGAGGAGAGAACCCATCCGTCCTGGCCGTTGAGTCTTCTTTCAAAGACCTGATAACCTCCTTAATTTCTGATGAAGTAGGAGGAGAAACAAGCATTGAATTGTCCTCAGCAAAAACCAAGGGGAAGGGGATATCATTAATGAGAGCATTCAAGTTGCACCCTTCGCTAGACCAAAGCTTGGCAAAGAAGCTGCAGGCTAACTCCCCCAGCCGCTCTTGAGGAATAAAATCACATGAATCACCTTTCAGATAAATAAAATAGTTAGAAGCTTGCTTCACCTTAACCCATGAATGGAAGTACTTAGTATTTCTTTCGCCCTCCTTAAATTTTTTCAGAGTGGATTTTTGAACCCAGAAGTCATGCTCCATATCCAGGACCTGCTCTAGATGATCCCGGGCTTTTGAAAGTTTAGAGATGAGAGAATCAGAACTCGATTGGTCAAGTTCAGCTTCAAGAGCAGCCACCGTCTCCTCAGCTTTAGATACTTCTTCAAAAATGTTGCCAAAAACAGCTTTGTTCTAGTTGATCAAGGAATACCTGAGTCTTTTAAATTTGAGATGAAGAAGGACCATAGGAGAAGAAACGCTATCAATCGGGGATTGCCAACAGCTTTGAACAACCTCTATAAAACCAGGGTGCCTCACCCACATATTTTGAAATCTAAATCTGCCTTTAGAGAGGGACAAGCAGGAAATAGGGAGGAGGAGGGGGGCGTGATCAGACCCCATCCGGCTAAGATGGGAAATACAAAGCCCGTTGAACAGGCCTAAACAATTTGAATTTGCCAAGACTCTGTCAATTCTGGAAATAGTGGAGTTATTAGACTAGGTGAAGTTTGAGCCTTTAACGTTTAACTCAATCAACCCACTACTACAGATCATTTCATTAAATTCACGAGAGGCAATAAGAACAAACTTGCTAAGCCCGATTCATTCTGAGGCTTTCCTTATCAAATTAAAATCTCCACCCACCAGATAGGGAGACTCATCCGAATTACTCCATCAGATGATAGAGGACCAAAGTTGTCTCCTTAGAAGATAAGAGCAGCTAGCATATACCGCTGAAAGCCTCAAAGGATGGCCTTTCCAGAAAGCATGAACCATGGATACATTGATCCTCATTAACCACAACCTCAAGAGAAGGGAGGCCTTCCAAATAACCAAATTTTGTTGTTAGAGTTAACAGAAAAAGAGGAGAAGCCGAGGAAGGAGGCCAGACGACCAATAGCCTCTCTTTTAAGGAGGGGCTCAAAGATACCGAGAAATAGAACATTGTTCCTTTTGCAAATAGATTTAAGCCTTTTTCTAGAAGTGGAAGCCGCAATACCCCGCACATTCCAAAATAAAATAGAGTTTTTTAGCATGAGTTTAACCTGGCCGACCTCCTGGGAAGGGACAGGACAAGCAACTGCGCCGCTTGAGATCTCCTGGCAGCATATATATATATATATATATTAGTATATAATATGTGTATAGGTAAGAGAAAATTATGAGTGAATTCCCTTCATTCATTTACAAATCCTACGATATTACTTTCGTCTTCCTAATTCTCTCGCTAAAGAAGCAGATATTACTCTCTCTAAAGCACGCAAGTCCCATTTTCTTCTTCAATTTCTTCCGCCATCTCCTCTTTGTAGATTTTTCTCAGCATCAAGAGGGAATAGCTCAATGAGGGAAAGCAAACCGTCTCTCTCCATTTGATTTGCTGCTTTTTCCTAGGTCTTCTCGGCAATGGCTACATAGAAGCGATTCTATACTCTAGGCCTACAAACGACGCTTCCAACTCATCGCTGTTTTTACGCGAGAGAGGGAGCTTTAGCCTTCGAGGTACTTCGTGGAGAAAGTCCTCACTGGATTTGGGTGAGGGAACTCTTACTATTGATCTTTTTGTGGTGTCAAAGTGGATGCAATGGATTGATGAATTTGGGTGAGGGATCTATTACCCTTGATCTTCTGTGGTGTCAAAGTTGGTTGAAATGGATGGATGCTCATCGGGTTGTGGCATTACAATTGAATCGATTCTTCTATTTTTATTTTTTTGTTTTCCTTATTTGGATAGGCGGCTATGAGTTCGTAGGAGAGGAATACAATGCTGGAAAATATGTGCTGGAGAATTTGGAATCTTGCCCACAAGAAAAAGTAGGTTTGATCTCTCTATTGGATTCAAAGCTTTGTTTTGGTCAATTTTTTCTATCATACCTGATAGAGTTTAATTGATTTTGGTTTCAATGCATGCCTGCCATTTTTTAAGAGAGAGAGAGAGAGATAAAGAGTTCATATTTTGTGCAAGTAGTCTAATGATTATAACTTTTATTATTAGTTTAATCTTGATTCTGAAATGCAATTCATTCTAAATTCCTCAAGATTCTAATTTTATTTGCCAAATAACAATATATAGTAGTTACATTTATGAGAATATAGAGAGAGTGGCTAGAGTGCGGGCTTCATTTGCAAATCCTGTGATTCAATGATCTATATATAAAAGTATATATATTCATATGGGAGAGAGAAATTTTCAAATTAATGAGAGCCTTTCTTTTGGGAATAATGGCTTCTCCTTCGTCCCTTCGCCTTCATTGCAATGAAATGTTCTGCTTGTGTTTCGAAATAAGCTTTCTTCTTTGTGTCCCTTCATCTCCTATTTATCAAACGTAAGCAGCCGCCAAATCTCACTAACGTCTTCTTTCTCACATGAAGCGTCAACATTAATCTTCCCCTTCTTCCTCTCCTTTGGCGCAGAGAAGACTCAATCACGACTCTCCACCCTTTTCCCGTCTTTGTCTCCTCCTTCTCGCTCGCGCACAAGGAGCTATGCCGGGAGAGCTCGCGATCTCCCCGGCGCCTCTTCGGTCTCACTAGGGTACTGCGACCCACGGTCACATTCGCATCAAGGTCAGCTTTCCCTTTGCAACGCACGACGTCCGTGCTTTTTCCGACCCCTTGCGACAGTGCTAGGATCGAGCTGTCTCTGCCTCACCCCCAAGGAATGAATTGCGACTCTCGCTCTCAAACTCACCACTCGATGCTGAGAAAGCTTGAGACACTCCACGACTTCTCTTTGTTGGATGTGTTCTCTGGGTATTTCGTTCTCTCCATTTATCATCTTTTATTTAGGAGGTATGGGATTGCGAAGGGGGAGAGGCAAGGGGCTTTTGACATTTTTTTTCATGTGCTGTAGGTGCGGCACCGAGGATTGGAGGCTTCGAACAATACTTTGACCAAAGAAGTTAGTTTCTTAATAACATTTGCTTTATTGTTTCATAATCATTTAAGCATTGTTACTAATTATTTTATACAGAATTTATTTGGCAAATAAAATAGTCTTTTGCATTTTTGCTATAAGTTTTCTTATATTAGATAATTACAAATGTATATTTGTTGTGGATGAAGTGTAATTCTTTTTGTTTTATCAAGGAGTTATTTATTTTTTGTAGTTATCAAACATTAAAGATGGGTGCTTATCTTATAGGTGCACTGTTATATTGTCTACTAGTCAAAATTTTTTGAGGTTGAACTTTTTTTCTTAATTCATGATTTTAGTGGTATCAAGAGTAGTTTGATATATTTAGGTAGCCAATGCCACCATTCTTCGTTTGAGCAATGAGAATGGCTCTACACTAGCTTTCATTTGAAATTGAGATAATTATAGGAATAATGTTGACGTCATATATATAGCTATTATTAAAAACCTATGTCAGTAAAGCAGAGATCATTTGCCAAGTTCTTTGTTTTACGTTAAGCAAGGTTTCAAGATCTAAATCCTAATGTGTTGGGTATCAAACAACAACTTTATACTTTCTAGAGATGATTGAATACATATAGCAATATATTGTTTTTCATTATTACTCTACTCAATTTAGTTTTTCTTTTTTTAAGTGATGTCTTTTCATTTCGATTGTGGGGCATTAATGAACACATCAAACTTGCTACTTTTTTTTGTGGCTTTTATAGATAACTCACCGCTGCTGTTTGTTTGGGTTCATTTTCTATGGGTTGATCTACTATTTTTTTCTTAATATTCATTTAGTTTGTGAATCAGTGAATTTACTAAAAAATATAAAATAAAAAATTAGCTCATTCCACATAGTGGGACTAAGACTTTGATGTTGTCATGTTGTTGGATGATAGTTTTTTATTATTTGTTGTATAAATTTGTTCAATTTTAAATTCATTGTACTCTCTTCTTTTTGATTTAGTTTTAATTTGGAAGTATTATTCTATTATATCGTGGCTACTTTTAGCCCATACCTGTTTATTATATCGTGAACGCTTTTATAATATCAATAACTATTCATTTTATTATGATGGTTGTAAATCAAATGGTCCCTAAATACTTTTTTATTTGTTATTGAGAAAGATCTTTTGTATGAAATTTATGATGAACTTGGTATATAGAATCTTATTTATATTTATCAATAGTAATTTATTTTTAAAAAAATATTAGAGCATTTTTTTAAAGTTATCAGAATTATCACATTAAATCTTTTCTTACTTTGTATTAAGCTAAGCTTTTATGCATAGTTGTTAAATTTACAGATTATTGAGAATTTTATGATCTTAAAAAAGGGTGTAATGTTTAAAATGCATTTTAATTAAAGTTTTGTTTATAATTTTAAATTCAAAAATCATCTTTAAAAAGAGATTTGAATTCAGAGCATTCAAATTCTAGCGGGTCTTCTAATTATTATAGAGAATTCACATATTTTTATTCTGTTTAATTTTTTTCCTGTGTTGTCGCTCCGCACATTGTGCGAGTTTCATGCTTTTACATATATATATATATATATATATATATATATATATATATATATATATATATATATATATATATATATATGTCAAGTTGTGTGTAGCTTTGTCTTTGTTTGATAGATATTTTAATTATATGATAAATGCTTTCATTTTGATATCCCATGGTATGTATGTTTTACAGTATAGAAATACAATCCCAAATACTACTATATTGATTTTACTATAGAATGGAGGTAAGTTTATTAAAATATACTTTAATTCTTTTTATTTTATATATTTAGATTTATTAAATCCTAATTTAGTAAATGTTGAGGATGTTAATTTATGAAAATTATTTAGTTTTAGATTTAATAAATCCTGCTAAATTCTGAGAGTAGTTTAACTAATATTTTTTGAAGATTTTTGTAGTTAAAATAGTTTGTTATATTTGAAAAAATATCATATTAAATAATAAAATCTATGAGAGTCATTCTAAGTTTTTCAAATAAAATGATATTTCAAAATTAATGGAAGCATAACTTTAATTTGAGATAAAAATTTCATTATTGCTTAATTAAAAAAGCATGCTAATAAACATTCTTATATAAAATCTCATTATTATTGATCTGCCTAAGATCTTTTCTTTATTGTGCATTCAGTTTGCAACCCATTCACTCCATGTTTAAGTTTAATGAATATTCTATATTCTATAATTCTTAATAATAACAATAATAATAATAATAATAATGATAATAATAATAATAGTAATAATAAATCATGATAATATAAATTTATATTAAGTTGAAAAATTACTTACGAATTTTAAGTGGAGAATGCAATAGACTTCTATAGAGTAACACCTCGCACCCTCTCTTTTGTTAATGTTTTTTTGTCCGGTTCAATATCACCATTTGTAACTTCACAAGGATCACGATTATGTTACATTTATATGTGCAACAAATTGAAGTAAATAACATCCAATGAAATTATGCACAAACAATGATAATATAATCCTAAATGTTGAATGTATATTTATACAATTTTGCTAAGATTTGAAATCTTTCTTTACAATTACTGAAAGTTCTTTTAATAATATTTTATTACTATACATAACAATGATTGAACTTTTCTTTCAATGAATTATATCTTTGGGAGGTGACACTATGCAAGTCACTCAAATGGTTTCTAGACCCCTAAATAAAGCGATTAATTTCTACATAGTAACATAATTAGAGTTCACAAGAAAAATATGTGCCAATCTATTATCTATTATTTAGTATTTGTGTGTAGGTGAGAGAAATATGAGTTATAGGAATGCAAAGCTCTCACAGCTTGCAGTTAAAAAACCACATAAGCAGAAAAAAATGAATTTTTGCAAAAATAAAATGTATGATATTTAAAGAGGCGTGACTTTTCTCTCAAACTGCTCAGAACTCGCAGTTAATCAGGAGGGCTCACAGTTCGCGATTAAGAAAAAAAAAGAAAAGAGCTTTCCTTACCACTGTGGAGCAGTTCGTATGTTGAGCTTTCCTTCCCTCTGCAAAGCGACGCCGTTGGCGCAACCGCCGTTAGCATAGATGATAACCGCAAAAAATGCAGCTTCAAAGCCATTCTGCGATCCAATTTCAGATTTTTATTTTCTCTTGGATTTATTATGCAAATCTTAGCCATTTTGTTTCTAATTGTTGCTTTTTTTTTTTGCTGATGATTTAGGGCTTTTCTTTGGATAGAGAGCCTGGGGCCAAGTGCTTCATCCTATCCATCAAAGAGCTTGAAATTGTGTGGGGGGAGATACTGAATAATATTGAAGTTGGATGCATGATCCTAATTCAAGGTGAATATCTCTTTTAAATCGTATTGATAAGTGGATGACCCATTGAAATTGAAGGATCTGTTCATTAGACTAAGAAAAAGGAAGAGAATTTTCTCCATTGTGCTTCCGTGACCTTCTTTTATTAATTCTTGGAGAATTTTCTCCCTTTTCTTTTTTGCTTGAGTTTCACAGCCGCAATTTCTTCTACTGCAGCCCCTTCATTTACGCTGCTTGAACAGTTCATTTACGCTGCTTAAGGAAAACATTTCTTACATGAACTTTTTTATTAAAGATGGATTGTTAAAAATATTACTTGAAATTTGATTTGTTTGTGGGAGATAATTATTTTGGTATAAACTAATTAGAACATCAATCATATTTTTTGCCACATGAACAAATCTTAACTTGGCAAGGAGTTGCTGTAATTTCGTTTAAAGGCAAGTCCAATATATTTCCATATGGTTGAGACAGATAGCTTTGCCCTCTCTTTTATTTGTAGTTTTACATGACATAAAAAGATCACGTGAGAGGGTCCCATCGTGTTGTTTGCTGTGTTTGCTGAAGAATCTTTTGCGATCTTTTAAATTTTTTCCATGCATTGAATGGGTTTCATTCTTGTATATATATATATATATATATATATATATATATATATATATATATATATATTCTGTTAAATTTGAATAATTATAATTAGCTTTTAAGAAATCTATTAAAAATAGCTAAATAAAAAGTTAAGTATTAATTAATTTAATTATAATGATAAGATAATATTTAATTAAAACATTAGGTTAATTAAAATAGTAAAATTAATTAATCTAACAGAAAATCATTTAATTTGAATAATAAATTTAATTAATTTAATTTAATTAAAGTTTAATAACCTTTTGTAGGATGATCCAAACATAGCCAATATAGGTCTCAGAGTACTCAGAAAAATAAAAGGAATCAAATGACATAATGCAGAATTTAGTTTCGGGGTGCGCATAACGAAGTAGCGTTTTAGGACTTATTTAAGACCCGTAACTTTTGACCTAGTTGACGAAACATAGTCAATATGGGTCTTAAAATGCTCAAGAGAGCTGCCCCATCACTATAGTAGTATTAGTTTTCTCATTTGGACATCAGGACAAAAAATCAACCATAGATCTCACAGTTGACTTTAGGGAAAACTAACCAAAATGCTCTTAGAATTCAAATGACCATGACTTGGTCAAATCAACTCCAAATTCAAAAATTCAAAATACTAACTAGTTTAAAATTTTAATTTCATCAATAAACTGAAATAATATTTAGGATCTGAATCCTAGAAATTTAGAAAATGACCAAAATACCCCTGGCCTTATTTTGGTCATAACTTGACCGTTTGGGGTCCAAATTGGGCGTACTTGCTGTTTATCTTCAAGTTAGATAGTAAAGAATTATTTGGAATCAAGAAACTTTAATTTGGACCCCTGAAAACAAAAGTTTACTTTTAGACCCTTAAAGTAGGGGCAAAGTAGTCACTTTGCCCTAAAATTGGATTAAGTACCCTTAACCCTTAATTAACTCTTGAAAACTCTAAAACTAATATCATAATTGTATTAGTAACATCTAAGTAGGTAAGACCAACCCTTAGGTCAGATTCTAGAATTTCCCTAAGTCTTTTTCTTTAGGATTGTACACCACACCTTAAGGACCCTTCCTGAGACTAGATCATAAGTAGGTTACTCAATGGATAAAACCTTGGTTTTTATTACTTTATAGACTTTTCTTTTCTCTTACAATCCATTCTGATTATTTTATCTCTTAGCTTTAGTTTTAGGATATGAGATTCATCCTATTAAGTCTAATTACTTAATAAGATTTGCCTTAATAAGTAGATTACTTTTAGAATGAAACCTAGAACTTAAATCTTATCCTTTTTAGATTATGTGATTAAACCTAAATCTCATAGTATTTAATCCATAATCTATAGTTTAGAAGATCTTGATCATATCTTAGATAGAACGTCTAAATTCACAAAACTAGGACGTATGATTTATTGATTCAACTCATAGTCATCATTGATTGAACTAGATTAGAACCTGATCAGTTCTAGTCCTTTTGAACTTATAAGGATGAGATTCTAAGTTACACTCGATAGTAGAAAAATGGTGATTCTGAACTTGTGTAACTTGGAATAGTTAGAATGGTTAAGTAGAAAATAAATGATATCAACATATTTAGTAGAATCCCTTACTTCTATTTGATGATTATTGCTACGCATTCTTTGTATTTTTGTGCCTTAACTCCTTAAGCATATCATATAAGATCTTTAATGCATAAATAAAATATTAGGAAAATATGAAGACTCCTTAGATTCCTTATGAAAATATTAAAGTGATTAATTAAATATAATAATTGTATGTGTTAGAGCTGCCTCTCAGTTATGTCTTCTGATTGCATAGTCTTCTTGTTGACATTAGGGGAAGACTTTATTTATATATTCTGTTTGCTTTGTTGTGTGCTGATTGCCTAGTCTCCTTGAGGACACTAGGGGTACACAGTTTTGTGCCTTAGCCGTGATGGTGCTAAGATCTTTTATATTCGGTGAGCTAGATTAGCTCTTTTTCTGTATAGCAGTTAGTATACAGATGGTTAAATATATGTTTAGTTTTGATGTTTTGTTTACTTTTCAGCATTTTTATTCAGTCAGCTATTTTCTTTGTACTGCTTATATATTTTAGGATTTTAGAATTTTACTGCTATTTTTATGTATCATTACTGAGTTCAGTTATTTTAATTTGCATATTTCTTTTGATCACCAGCATATTTAGGATGTAGTATTTTCTTCCAGTACTTGTTTAGTTATTTATATTCGTATGCCTTACTTTATTTAGCTTGCATTTGAGGCATGTATTAGCCTCTTTTTTTGCTTAAGTTACAAAATGATTGTTTATAACTTTTTTCTTCCTTATTGTATTGCTAGTTGCTCCCTTATTTGATATAGTTGCTGCTTAGAGAATATAAATAGTGATATTATAAAACACATATAAAACTTATCAGCTTAAAATGTACTTAGACAATTGTCTAATACAAGATTTTTCATTTTTTGGCTGGGGCCCTACATTATGAAACTGACAATGGCAGATCCTCTTCAGTTAGACGATTAGAAGTTAGGTGTGGAGCCATATCCAGAGGAGAAGCCTTTAGAAGAAGCAGCTGTTTAGCTTTCTTTTATAAGTGAGGATGAGAGTCTTTTCATTCTCTTATTACTTAAACTTTAAAATTAATGTAATAATACAGGTACCCTTGACTATGTGTTTGGATTACTATGCCTTTATTTTGAGTCATATTTCATTATATTTATACTGTGATGCTTGGATGTTTCTTATTATAAATTGCTTCTACACTCTGTATAAATTCTTATTAAGTGACTGAATGTTTGATTCTATGCTTACTCCTTCCCTTATTAGGTGGATTGTGGATTTCATCCTAATCCAATAATAAGTGAAAGGTTAGATAGAGTGACACACCACCCCTTAGCCTAATCTTGTGGATTAGGGGGTGGGGTGCCACATTAATTTTGCTAAATAATTGGTAATTACATTAAGTGTTGACAAGTGAAGAATGAACTCATTTATAATATGATTTTGTTAATTTTGGTATCTATGGAACCATTAGACAGTAAAAAACCTTGAAATAACCTCACAATCAAGTTTAGACATGTTTGATTGTTAATTTTTCTTAATTAGCTCATGCTCTAAATAGTTAATTTCAAGTGCTTTACTTAACCAAATCTTATTCAATTGGTGATTTTACATTCATTTGATAGCAAGCATTGATTTAGTATCAATTGATTTGATTCTTGATTTTTTATTTTTTCATGTTATATTCTTAGGTCCTAGTGAGGATTTATGTGATTATGACTATAATGAATAAACTTTATAGTTGATGATTTTCTCCTAAATACGAGAAGTAGCATATTAAATGATTTTTCCTAATTAATAAAAGATGTTTGATTGAACAAGCAACCGAATTCTGGATTTTAATGATTTATCCTAGGACTAGATTGTTAACTTTTAGAGATAAGGTGATAAGAATTTGCATTCTTTATTTTTGACTCTTCAATCAATAATTTGCATGAAAACTTGCATGATATAAATTTATCTTGATTATTATTCAATCATTAGAAACTTTTGTACTATAGATGAAATAAATTAGAGCCTTAGAATCCTTATAGGACCAAGTGAATTAGAAATGGCTAATGTGATTAGTATAACTATGGCTTAGGTTAGTCTTGTGGTAGGAGAGATCATTGTAACATGTTGAGGTAGAATCTTAGATGCACCATATGAATTTTGGAGATTGATCTTATGATTTTGTGGTAGTGACAACTTAATGAGATTTAGATTGAACTTATTCATTTGTGGAAGTTATTCTAATTTGAAAGACTTAAATGTCATTTCCTTGGAGCTTATTGATTATAACTTATTATAATGGAGAATATCCTCTGCAGCTTGAATAATCATGTAAGAATGCAGTACATATCCAGAGAAATATCTCAAATTTTCAGTAGAATATAGGATTGGTTAATTTTCTCGGTATATAACTATAGAGTTTCTATCTTATCTTAGGTAATTAGATAAGTACAATTCATTTCAAGATAAATATCCCAATTCCAAGATATGTTATAAGTAGGGGTTTGAACAGTTTAATTTGAGAAAAATAAATTGTGAAAGGGTGTATGTCTCCTATCCCAATGCACAGGGGTAAGTGCAGTTAAACAACCTAAGCGCTCAAAATATCTTCTTTAAGACATGCTAATTAGGTGTATGTACTCTTAAATATGTGGTAATTCAGGTTGATTAAGTAATGTAATAATGAGATATGTTGATTCCTGAACTATAACTCCCATAATTAAATAATTTTGATTATTATGGCATTTAGATTAATGTGCCTACTTAGGTAAAATAGGTTAAATAGTTAGGTAACAAATAGGGATGTGTCTTTCTATTTTCAAAATTTTGACCACTTTAACTTTGTTTCAATGGATTTTAGCATAATATGAATTGCATAAGCATAACATATCATTAGGGGTACTATGTATAGCACTCCTTGGATATGTTAGCGATGTAATTAGGAGCACACCTAGGAATTATGAGATGTTATGCTTGTAATGCCCCGCCCTGCCGCTTTGCGCAACAGAGAACTATTATCGATGAAACAGGTCATTAATTGAAAGAAAAACCAATCATAAGCAATTATCAATCCATCACTAAGGATGAATTAAAAGAGTCCCCTTGAGTTACTCCTTTCTTGTTCTGACAATAGCTGCTGGGACAACCCTTAAGACAAGTGAAGTACCCTTATTTAAGTATTAGTTAATATTACTCATACGCATAGTGTAATAACCCAGATATTAGATCAGGAACCCAATCCAATACTAGAGCATTTCCATAGTACTCAACCCTAAATTAATAAGAATCTAACTCACTATTAAGTACCATGTGGCCAAAAATCATTTTGAGGCAAAGAAAATTTAGTAAATATGAATAAGTAAGAAATATACAAGTAGGAGCATCTATATCTTGCATCTAAACCAAGCATGTATAGAAGAGTAAAAAGGCATCCATTACAGAAAGAAAGTCAACATCATAGAATTAAGTTCCTACAAATATATTTAAATATGATTAAAAATACTCTTATCCTCACTAAGAGTAGTAAAAGTAAGCAGGTTTTCAAATTAATGACGCCTGGTGCCAGTCCTAGCTCCAAGGTCCACGAGATGCTCCTGATCTATCGCATTTGTATTTTAATATGGTAGGGCACAACCAACAAAGTAAAAGCAAGTGATTAGACATAAAAAGTCTAAGTACATTTTAAATTTAAACTAAGATGTAATTAGATTTAAGCGAATATCACATTAGTCATTTAAATTTATTGAGTAAGCGAAGCACTAAGCATCAAAGGAAAAAGATGTGAAAGTATGCATATATAGTACAGTAAACTAAGAAAAGTAAGTAATCACTAGTAGTTTTCCTTAGTCTACATCAAATGAGCAAGGGAAATATACATTCTATAAAGGCTTAGAACTCTTAAAGTGAACATATAAACATGAAGGGATATATGAATATGTCCATTGGAATTATGCTAAGTAACATATAAAAGAGAGCAATGTAAGCATAAATGTAAGTGAAAAGCAACATACACTACAAGTAAAGTAAAGATTGTAATGTAAGGGCAACAATAATAAAAAGTAGTGCTATATAGTAAAAAAAATGAAGATCAATCTCAAGGACTAAGTAAATATAGTTAAAGTTTATGATAAGTAAGCATAGTTAAGAGACTATGAAAAGTAGCTCATAATCAATAAGATTGTGTTAAAAGTATTGTTAAATTATTTATCTTATGAAAGTTCTTGTTCTGCGAGCAAAGTTACAGAACAAATGAGGTATAAAGCTTGTCTTCCTAACCAAGTAAAGCGGGTTTTAGATAACACGCACACTCTTCCTCTAGAATATATGTGGTCTCCTTATTACTCCATAGCCTTCCCTTGCTTATAGTCCACCATATGAAACTCCTATATTTAATGTTTTTAATTTTTATTCATGCACAATATCTTTATGTATGTTAAAGGTTGTAGTCTCAAAGTAAAATAGCATATAAAGAATTCAAGTTAATTAAAAAGTATGTGATATCCGTTGTTATATGAATATTCATTTAGGGTTTGTTATGCCCTTAATGATGACTGGTGATAAATTAATTAATAGTTATATGAATATTCATTTAGGGTTTACTGTGCCCTTATCCGAAGGCATCAGGCATGCGTCACACCTGTGGGCTGGCAAGTTGAACCGCGCACACGGCCCACACGCCGCACTTAAGCGATTGTGGCCCAGAAATGAATCTCAGGGTCTGGTCAGAATCGGCTCGGCCCCAACCCGCGACTCTAGCACCGTCGGAGAAGACAGAGATTATAATTAGAGTTTTGCTTCCTAGGGAAATATGGGCTCCTCATGAAGTGGCCTGCACATCAGTAGGAAGCCTGTGTCACGACCGACGTGTCGAACACAAGGGCTTTGCCCTTCGATGACCATGGCTACCGCAATTTGAAGCCCTAGATCCCAATCCATCGGGGCTAGGATTTATTGTAAATCTATGTAGTGCTCGATGGAATGAGATCCAATTGAGCTCAAATGAGCTCAATAGGAGCTCAGCACTGAGTCCTATAGGTTATAAAAAAATCACTTGGATAATTAATTGAAGATTTAAGTAGTGGAGGAGTACTATGTACCTTGATTCTTTAGTTTGCCTGTGACTTAGGGTTTGCTAGGGTTTGGGAGAGGTGCAACTATGAACCTTCAAATCACTCGCCGAGCTCTGCATCGAAGGTAAAAGAGAAGAAGAAGAAAATGGTGAGGCTAATTAGTTAAATGCAAGTCCACAAAAGGTTTGGCAGGCACAGTAACATGGTTCAACTGCAAATGTAGGTGCATGATCACTGCGCCTAGGAGACGTATAGTGCTCCCAGACATGAGTGTTAGATCCCAACAGCTCCGCGATTGAATGACCTTGCGATCCATTATTTAGCGAAACAACTACGGTTAGCTAAAAAGGCTGGCCTATGCACTGGACTCGCAAGGATTTTTGCGGTCTGTTAAAAGCTGTTGGGAATTAATATTTAATAATCATTTAAATTATATTAATTAAAGAATAATATTTATACTTTTTAATTAATTCAAAAATAAATTAGCCAAATGAGTTCCAAAAAATCATAAAGATTCACCCTTAACTAAATTTAGGATGAGAAACTCAAAAATGAAGTCAAATCTTAAATCAGAGATTAATTAAATTATATTATTTTCCTGAGCACTTAAAAAAATTAAAATATTTAGGAAAATTTGACGACTTTCAAAAATTCATAGAATATCACCCCTAGCTAATTTGGGGGTGAGGAGTTCAATAAAGAACTCCAATTTTAATTTGGAGGTCAAATTAAATTAAGAAATTTTCAGGTTATTTAAAATATTTAAAATATTTATTAAACACGAACGATCTCCAAATTGCACCAAAATTTAGGTATAGGTTCCTAATGCTATTATAAGTGTACCAGTAGAGATAATAAGCTATTTGGACTACCTAATAAGGGTTGTTATAGACTCTCCCTCTTAAAAAAAGTGTCATCCTCGATGTCCTAACAAATTCATTATGAGAAATAAGAAATACTAATTAAGAGAAAAACTTTGGAAATTTCTTTTACATATCTTCTTCCTTTTCCCACGGGCTACTTCAATAGAGTGATTCCGCTAGTGAACTTTGACCATAGGGATACTGCAGTTCCTTAATTTCTTAAGGTCTCATCCCAGAATTACGATAGGTGTAACGATGAAAGTTAAATATGGCTGCAGTTCTACTGCAAGAATCTGAACTTGCCGACTAGGATCAAGCAAACACTTTCTCAAAGATGAGACATGAAAAATATTATGTACAGCTAGAAAATTTGGGCAGATCCAACTTGTATGTAGACTTTCCCACTTTATCAATCACATCAAATGGTCCCAAATATCTAGGACTCAACTTTCTTGACATGCCAAATCCTTAAATGCCATGAAGAGGACTAACTTTTAGTTAAGCTCATTCACTAATCAAAAACTCTAAAGGTTGCTGGTGAGTGTCATGGTATTTCTTTTGTCTATCTTGTACTGCCAACATATTATGCTTAATCTAAAGAACTTTCCTATTTGTCTCTTCAACCAATTTAGAATCAGGAAGCTGAGTGTCTCCCACCTAAGTCTAAGAGATAGTAGTATTGCATCTCCCTCCAAAAAGTGCTTCATAAGGAGTCATACTAATGCTGAACTGATAGTTGTTGTTGTAGTCAAACTCAACCAAGGCAAGGAGATCTTCTCACGATCTAGCAAAATCTAACACACGAAGACATAGATAATCTTATAGAATTTAGTTTACACATTCAGTTTGACCATAGGTTTGGGGAACAAAGGAATTACTTAAAGCTAAATTAGTCTCTAGGTCTTGTTGAGTAGCTAACTAGAATCGAGAAGTAAACCTACTATCTCTATTAGAAACAAAATAATTTGGTGTTACATGTAGACAGACGTTCTCTTTATGTAGAGCTAGGCCAACCTTTCTACTAAGTCAGTTTGGAGAATTGAATGAAATGAGATGACCTGGTGAGTCTATTGGCAATCACCCAAATAGTATTGGCTCTAGATATACTCTCCGGCAATCCATAACAAAGTCCATGGAGTTATATGACCATATCCGTTCAAGGATCTCTATCATGTTAAGAAGTTTGCCAGGATTTTAATGTTCAACCTTTACGAATGAATAAAAATGGCACTTAGAGATGAAAACAATAATGTCTCTTTTAATGCCAGGCCACTAGAAGGACTTCTTAAAGTCTTAATACATCTTTCTGCTACCTGGGTGAACAACGTAACTTGAGTTATGGGTTTCATAAAGAATCTCTAACTGCAGATTCTTGGGAACCAATAACCTTTCTTTCTGAAAGATTACACCATCAGTATCAAGACACAACTCATATTTCTTTCCTTTCTCGATTTTGAACTTATGCTTGGAATAATCTACATCTTTCTCTTGGGCTTCAAAAATCTTTGGTCTAAAAGAGGATTCTAACTAAAAATTAAACATATTTATACGTAAGTTAGCTGATCTGGTAGGCTCAAAGTTTAGCCTTTCAAATTCTTCAATCAAAATATCGTTGCTACAAAGAGAAGATAACATCGCTTTACAACTTAGTGCATCAGCTACTATGCTAGCTTTACACGGGTGATATTGGATTTCTATATCATAGTCATAAATCAAATCCAACCATCTACTCTATCTACAATTAAGTTCCTTCTGTGTGAAAATATACTTTAAACTATGGTAATCTGTAAATATTTCACTCATTATGCCTTAGAGGTAGTTCTATAAATTTTGAGAGCAAAAACTACAGGTGCAAGTTCAAGATCATGTATGGGGTTGTTCCTCTCATTAGGCTTTAA
Source organism: Gastrodia elata (assembly GCA_016760335.1). Taxonomy (NCBI): domain Eukaryota; kingdom Viridiplantae; phylum Streptophyta; class Magnoliopsida; order Asparagales; family Orchidaceae; genus Gastrodia; species Gastrodia elata. The sequence continues at coordinate 14,209,735 of CM028678.1, read as the reverse complement.
TTATTTAGAGGCAAAGGTAATAACTCTTCCATCTTGCAACAAGACACATCCAAGTCCCACCTTAGAAACATTAGTGTAAACCAGAATATCCTTTTTCTTTTGAGGTAGCACAAGGACTAGTTCAAAAGTTATCAAATGCTTCAACTTCAATAAAGCTTTTTCACAGTCTGAATTTTAGATGTATGACACTTTCTTTATAGTTAACTGAGTTAACGACACAGCTATTTGAGAAAACTCAAGAATGAACCTTCCGTAGTTGCCGGCAAACCTCAAGAAACTTCAAATTTCAGTTACAGACTTGAGTTACATCTACTATTGCAAAGTATGGATCTTCTTATGGTTAATATTATTCTTTTTAGCATCAATCACATGACCTAAAAGTGCCACAAAATTTAGCCAAAACTCACACTTTGAATACTTTGCAAAGTGCTTATAGTTTTTGAGTAGCTCTAGGATAGCACAAAGATGCTTCTCATGATCAGCTTCTAACTTAGAGTAGATCAGAATATCATCTATGAATACTATAATGAAATATTTGAGGTAAGGCTTAAGAATATACTACATCAGATCCATAAATATGGATGAAGCATTAGTTAGTTCAAAAGACATTACTAAGAACTCAAAATTACTATAACACATTCTGAATGCAATCTTATGAATGTTATCATCCTTAACTTTGTTATGATACTATCCTGACCTCAACTCTTTCTTAGAGAAGACTTTTGCTATTGCAAGTTGGTCAAATAGGTTTTCGATCATTACAAAGGGTACTTATTCTTCACAGTCACTTTATTTAGCTTGCAATAGTCTATGCACAACCGCATTGAGCCATCTTTCTTCTTCATAAGCAAAACATATGCTCTCCAAGGCAAAATACTTCGATGAATGAAGCTTTTCTCTAACAATTTTTACAATTGCTCTCTTAGCTTCTACAGGTCTTTGAGAGCCATCCGATATGGGGCTTTAGATTTTGGCTACGTTCCTGGAATAAGTTCAATGAAAACTTTACCTCTCTCAAAGGAGGGAGTCCTAGTAAATCGACTGGGAACACATCTAGGAACTCTCTCAGGATATGGTGTCTTCCATAGATTTATCTTCCTTGGCTTCACTAATCATAATTACTATGATCGAATCATAACCTTTGCTAATGAGACACTCAACTTCTACCACATTAATTAGGGATGTAGTTACACCAAGCTTACATATGAACACTTTAGGTTTCTTTCCTACTCTTAACATAACCATTTTTTTTGGCAATCTATAACAACATTGAAATTACTCAACCAGTTCATGCCTAAGATTATGTAACAACCCAAACTCTTAAGCCCTAACGTATTATCCTCTTTGGCCAGAAATGCCTCACAATTTTTCCCTCAGAAGATAACTTTCCCTTAATCCTAGGAAGACATTTCTAGCTACAAGAAAATTAATGATAGATGTAGATAAAGGAGAATTATGTTTATGCTGCACGATGGAGGAGATTAAGTTCAATATTAATGACAGTATGAACCATCCTCATGAGAATAATGAGAGTAGTTGGAGAGCAAATTTAATTGAAAACTTGGAAGTGATTGGAGAAGTAGCAGAAGAAGATCTTGATTTTGATGATAGTGAAGACTACAAAAAAAATGGAGAGATTGAATAACTGATTAAAGAGAAGAAAAAGATTTTACCATCAATTTAGGAACTGCTTGATTTGGAGCAGAAACCTCTCCCAACCCTTCTCAAATACATTTATTTTGGTGCAAAAAACTCCGTGCCTGTCATAATTTATGCTTTAATAAATTCTGATCAAGAAACCAAATTGCATGAAGTTCTGATTAATCATAAAAAGGCAATTGGATGGAGCATCTAACATTTAGGGAATTAGTCCGACGATGTGCATGCATATGATTCTAATGGAAGACAACTTTAAGCAAACCATAGAACCTCAAATATGCTTAAATCCTAATATCAAAGAAGTCGTGCACAAAGAGGTCATTAGACTTCTCGATGCGAGAATAATTTTTCCTATTTCTGATAGCCCTTGGGTGAGTCCTATCTACATTGTGCCTAAGAATAGTGGGATACTTATTATATTGAATGATAAAATGAGCTCATTCCCACTATAAAGCTGAGTAGGTGGAGAGTCTGTATTGACTATAGAAAACCAAATAAAGCCACTCATAAAAACCATTACCCACTACCGTTTATTGATCAAATGCTCGATAGACGAGCTGAAAAGCCCTATTATTATTTCTTTGATGGTTGTTCTAGTTACAATTAAATTTTGATAGCCCTGAACGACCCTGAAAATACCACTTTCACTTGTCCCTATGGAACATTTGCCTTACATCGCATGCCATTCGGATTATGTAATGCCCCTACTACCTTCCAACATTGCATGATGGCAATATTTTATGATATAGTAGATGACTTCTTGGAAATATTCATGGATGACTTTTTTGTCATGGGATCCTCCTTCAAAAATTGCTTAATGAATTTAGAATGGGCCCTTAATAGATGTGAGAAAACCAATTTAGTTCTAAATTGGGAAAGTGTCATTTCATGGTTAAGGAGGGAATTGTGTTTGGCACTGAATATCTGTAAGGGGGATAGAAGTGGATAGAGCAAAAATTGATGTTATCAACAAGTTACCTTCTCCCTCTAATGTAAAGGGGATACGCAGTTGTCTTGTGCATGCGAGATTTTATAAAAGATTAATTAAAGATTTTTCAAGGATTAGTCTCCCACTTTGTAAGCCTTTGGGAAAATATGTGAAATTTAACTTTGACAGTAATTGCATAAATAGTTTCAACATAATTAAAATTGCTATCATTTCTTCTCCAATGATTTCAACTCCAAATTGGGAACTTCCCATTGAGATTATGTGTGATGCAAGTGATTTAGTGGTAGGAGCTGTGATGGGACAAAGAAAAGAAAGAATTATCCACTCGATTTACTATGTTAGCTAGGTCCTCAATGATGCCTAGAATAATTATGCAACAACTAAAAAAGAACTCTTAGCAATCATTTTTCCATTCGACAAATTTCGTTCTTACTTGATTGGCTCAAAAACTATAGTTTATACAAATCATGCAGTCATCAAGTACTTATTGTATAAAAAGGATGTTAAGCCTCAACTGATAAGATGGATATTACTTCTCCAGGAGTTTGTTAGAGACAAAAAGGGGAGTGACAATGTTGTAGTAGATCCTTTGTTTAGATATAACTCATCTTAAGGTGGATGAAATTGATGAAATTGGTGAAAATTTTCTTGACGAGCAGCTTTATGCCATTGCATCTTCTAAACTGCCATGGTTGTCTGACTATGCTAATTTTCTTGTAGGATGAATAATACTAAAGGAATTCTCTTATCAACAAAAGAAAAATTATTGTCTGATATAAAACCCTATTTCTGGTATGACGCTTTATAAATGTTGCTTCAATCAGCTAATGCGTAAGTGTGTTCCAGAAACTGAAGTAGGAACAAGCTTTTTTCATTATCACACTTCACATTATAATGTGCTTCACGACATTGAGCGAACTGTAACTAAGGTCCTTCAATTTGGATTCTTTTGGCCTAATATATTTAAAGATGCTGCCAATTTTGTTAAAAGTTGTGATAAATGCCAAAGGACATAAAATATTGGTAGAAGAGACAAGCTTCCTTTAAATGGAATTTTTGAAGTTGAACTCTTTGATGTTTGGGGAATATACTTCATGAGGTCTTTCCCGATGTCTAAATTGAACAGTTACATTCTAGTGGCAGTCGAATATGTGTTAAAATGGGTGGAGGTAATTTCCTGAGCCAATAATGATTCAAAAACTATAATTAAATTTCTAAAGGAAATTGTGTTATCTAGGTTTGGCACACTTAGAGTTTTGATAAGTGATGGCAGGAAATATTTCTGTAACAAACATCATGAAACTCTACTAAGGAACTATGGGGAAAAACATAAAGTAGGGACTCCATATCATCCCCAAACAAGTGGTCAAGTTGCGGTATCAAATAGAGAGCTAACGCAGATCCTTGAAAAAACTGTAAGCCAAAATAGAAAAGAGTGGACTGCAAAATTATATGAAGCACTTTGGGCTTGCAGGACAGCTTTCAAAAATCCTTTAGGAATGTCTCCATACAAGCTGTTGAATGGAAAATCATGTCCTTTACTTGTTGAACTTAAACATCAGGCCTTTTCGGACATTAAAAAATTAAATTTTGATTTGAAGCAAGCAAGAGAATGAAGAATGGTGCAGCTAAGTGAACTTGATGAAATTAGGCTAAATGCATATGAGAGTGCTAGAATTTACAAGGATAAAACAAAAAAATTGCATGACAAAATGATTAAATCAAAAAACTTTGAACCTAGAATGAAAGTCCTTTTATTTAGCTCTAGGCTGAGATTGTTCCTAGGAAAGCTGAAATAAATGTGATCCGGACCTTTCACCATTATTAAGATCCATCCATTCACATGGTGCCATAGAAGTGGCATCAAAAGATGGTACTTTTAAAGTGAATGGTCAGTGACTTAAGCCTTACTTTGAGGAAGAGAACTTGTAGGAAAAGGACGAATGGAGATTGCAAGATCTTTCTATTGAAGGAATCACATAGTTAATGTTATCAATGTCTGGCTGCAGACGAGAAATCAAGCGCATCGTAGGAGGCAACCCATGGATGAATAGGTTTCCAATTTTCCTTTTTTATATTTTCTTAGTTTTTCTTTGTACTTTTGTTTTGTTTTTGATAAATCTTAGTGAAAATCATTCCCTTCTAGTCTTATGCTGACTGAATTTTTATTATACTTTCAAATGTTTTCTGAAAAAGGTTTAATGTGCACAATTTAACTATGATGGCATTAGTGAAATTCCTCAATAATCTGAATCACTTAACATAATGTGAATTTAGAATATTTGTGTTAATATAAGATTACTCTCTAATCACTATGGTCCACTCAACTCAAAAATTTATGATGCTAAAATCTAAGTGTGGGGGGAATTTAAAGAGTTAAATTGAGAGGAGTAAGAAATGGTAAAATAAAGAATATGCTAGGCTTTTGTAGGACTTAATTGATATATTGAATAACAAAAAGGGAAGACAAAAAATGTCACTCCCTTGGAATGAATGCAAAAATAAAAATATAGGAATGATGAAAAGTATTTCTCTCAAAATAATTGAAAAAACTGAGAAAAGATAATATGAAGAAAAATATTTCTCCTGTAAAGTAATATTCATTGCTGTTTATAAAAAGAAGCACATATGTCACTAGAAAATTCTAAGAACATCAAATCTTGCCTCCTCTCAAATAAGAACACCTAGAAAACTCCCCCAAGTTCACTTAAATCTAGCATCATATATCAAGAGGAAAGGAAAACTAATTAGTGGGAAGAGTGGAAATTACTGAGCTAAATACGATTAAGAGTTATATTTCAATGATCACCTTGTTAAGTAGCATTCTAAAAGACAAAAAATTTCAGAAACCATCCTTGAATTGCGCAAACAAAGAAATCAAAAATTTTATTTTTTATGCTTACTCGAGGATGAGCAAGAAGCTAAGTGTGGGGATATGAATCTAAGATTTATAGTAATAAGATAATTAAAACAAATAACTTTTAATAGAATTTTTATGCTTTGAAATGCTTTTGCTATTTTTAGGGAAAGGAAAAGCTAAATTCAATTCTATGCTAAAAAACTTAAATTTTGGAAGAAACACGTTGTGGCGCACCCAGCACGCTATAGCGGACCAAATACCAAGAGCGCCATGCTATCGCACACCGTAGCGGGCACCAAACCGAAAGCCTGGCTCTACCATGCGCCACAGTGAAATCAAAAATTGCCTAATGCCTCATATTTATTTAATGGTTCAAAAGTGTCGCGTTGTAGCGGTCCAAAGACCAAAACTCTATCCCTGCCACGCGCTATAGCGGTCCCAAAACTAAAAGCATAGTATTACTGCATGCTATAGCACCCTCAAAATAGAACTGCTAGTGATATTGTGCACTGTAATGGTCCCAAGGCCTAGACTCTCGCGCTACCATGTGCCACAGCGAAATTAGAATATAGCCAGGCACCTTATATTATAGCCAAAATTTGAAAGTATCACGCTATCGTGTGCTACAATAGTCCAAAGAAAAAAACTCTAGGGCCACCACGTGCTGGAAAGACCATATAACCAAGACTCTTGCACTACCACGTGCTGTAGCGCCCTCAAAATAGAAAATCTGATGCTACCACGCACTGTAGTGCCCGCCATGGATTTTGCCAAGCAACAGCATTTAAAGTAGCATAGGGAAAGCCAAAAGTTAGGATTCCTCCTCTTCCCACAGCAGGGATTAATTGCAAAAATATTAAAACCCCTTTTTTAAAGAGCATAACAGGATAATCATTTAATGGATTTCAAATATCAAGGAATTGGCAAAGATGGTAGATTAAATGGTGAAGAATTAATTGAAAAAGTCTATAAAAGCACAACTTTAAGACTAAAAAAGGGTTCCACATTTTGACAATTAAGGATTCAAAATATTTGTGGCTGCTGAGCATAAGGAAGGAGAGTCCCCCCTACCCAAGGAAAAAGAAGGCATAACAATGAAGGAGAAAGGGTCAAGCACAAGAAGCAAGAGAGAGAAGGAACTTTGAGATAGAGAAAAGGACTGGTGAACGCGACATCAGTTCATAGTATTGTATCTCAAACTCAAATCATTTTCTTTTCTGTAAGAGCCATGCAAAGGCTCTCAATTCTTAATTATTTATCTTGTCTTTATTTTTTAATGGAAGCTTAAACCCTCCTTAGGGAGGGTTGGGCACATGCACATAATGACTTAAGGGATAAATGTGTTTGTACTCTGAATTTATGAATGAATAGTTTTTTTAGTCAATTCTCTAATTGAATGATGTGGAGAATGCTTGACTGAACTATTTTGCATGATTATATTCTTAATGAGATAAATATTTTAAACTCTAAAGCCATCAAGCTAGTTGATTCCAATCAGTTCAACAATTCTCTAGCTAGAATAGGAAGTGAAATTCTTTAAAGATTGGATATCAGAGAAACTTGTCAAGTACTAGCATACCATTGTTTGATACTCCTTTCACGATCCTACCACAACTTTAACCGAGCTGAAAGTCAAATTCCCAAATGGCGTCAAACCATGCAGTGTAGTAATCAAGTTCTGACATTCCAAGCTCCATTGTCCTATGAACGATTACAAGAATTATTAAGTTATTTTAGGCTTCTCATTGAGTAATCTAAATATTTTATGTGGATATTTCCAATTCATGCTTCTATACTGAGTTGTTGAGAATATGGAAACTATGGATGTTGTATTTAATGATTGTATCATAAAAGAACAACCCATTATGTAGATTAGGTTTTCTTCCTCATTTATCGATAATTATAGAATTTGCCACCTATATCTATAATTTATTCATCAAACATGCATATAAAGATAAAAGAGTGTAGAAGCAAAACATATAACAACCACATCCATAGTGTAATAATACAAGAACAGTAGCTCAACTCAATATAAAATTATAGAAAAGTAAGGGCATATAAAATATGAACTATTACATTACTGAATTTAAAGTGTAAAAGAAACAAACACTTGCCCTCACAAACAACAAGTAAAGTCTATCTAAGCCTCAACAGTTGCAGAAAGGTCCTCCTAGCTAAGCTCCTCACCTAAAGCTACCTTCATGAAGAACTCTAAATATGACATTATCAGTTTCATAATTCCAAGGCCCCAGCTAAAAAAAGAAAAACTTGTAATAGATAATTGTCTAAGTATATGTTAGGTTAATTTAATAAAATCTACATTTTTAAGATATCATAACTAATTAAACATTTAAGCAACTATAAATGTGCGACAAGCAACATAGAAAAATAGATAGGTATAAATAAAGCATTTATAACTTAACATAATGAAGTATGCAAGAAAATATGCCTCAAACCAGAAGTTGCAACAAGGTTAGGTAATATATGTATATAAGACTAAAAATAATTGAAGAAAATCCATAGCATGCACATGACATCTGATAGTATGCTAATTTAATAAAAAGTAAATATGAACCGATGTAACATAAAAATTGAGTGAAACATATAATCAAATGTAGAATTATACATATAGTAGTAACAAACTATACTTAAATAGTAGTAAGAGCATGTTGAACATTAAATAACAAGTAAACACGCCACACAAGAAAAAAATTAGCTAATAAAGCTGTCGAAATTGTATAGAAATTTAAAGAAACACAAAAAATAAACATGTGCCAAAAATAGTATTGTCATAACAGAAACAAGCCTAGCATAATCACTCAATAGAAATTTCAACATGTATTATCTAAACCATTCATGGCTAGATCTGAGCCGGACTATAGAATTAGACATGTATCATCCAAAGCCTCTCATGGTTGAATCTGAGTTGATTCTATTGCAAAAGAACTGAACTATATAGGCAGACAAACTATAACACACACTACAAAACTGATAATTGAAAGTACTTAATCCACTGAGTATGATTAATGATATATATACATTTCAAAACTATCATGGAATACTCATCAAATATTTTATGTTAAACTAAATATGCAAAAAATACAAGGTTTAAATACACAGTGTATAAAGCAACAAAGTTAAGTAAGTAAGACTCTATTAAGACTTGTGTGATATATATAGTTATCTAATTTAATATATATATATATATATATACTGAGAGGATACAAGCATAGGATCTCTATTATCCTACTATCAAGTAAGACCTCAAATTTACGGCCTTAATGGTTAAATATTAGAACATAACAAGCTCTAATTCATAATCAGAAATTTCATCTATAGAGGTTTAAATTATTTAATCAATAACTTAATTGATGTATTTTAGTTTTCCATAACCAATCTTGATCAAGGTAATCAAGATTTAAGGATTTAGAGTTAAACTCCAAAATTAGGTTTTAAGCTCTAAACCCAATGTACAAACATCTAAGGATCTAGGGTTTTGCACAATTCTCACCCTAAAGTTAAAGAATGATTTGGTTTAAGGATTTATCATTATTAAAGAGTTCTAATTTTAGAAAGTTTAAAAGGTTAAAGTCATAAGATAAAATAATTAGACTTAACTTGTAAATCTAAGAATTAGATTCAATCTATTGAGTAATTTCAAGACTCATTAGAGTTGAATTCACTAAGCTACTATAGAAGAGGATCTATGGAATTTAGCACTTAAGAGCTTATAATGATTTTAGGAATGGAATTTGATTCTTAATGAGATGAGGATTACATTTTCTATGAAGGTTCATAATGTTGAGAATTAAACTACTAAAATCTAAGATTTAAAGATTATGACCATGCTATTAGGATCTTTACTATGGTTGACTTAAGATTTCTCCTTAAGATATTTACTTAGGAAAAATCATGGATAGTCTATTGGCCATCTAACATGAATATTATTGATACTAAAAGTATTAATTTACATTTAATAAGACAATGATGTACATTATGAAGCTTAGTAAGCAACTTGATTAGATCTCAGGAAGAATTATAGTTCAGCCGTCAGACTTCATTTTTCAAGTTGAAAGAATGTGAAAATAGTTTTAAACGTTTAGCTTACTAATTTTTAAGGATTTGGATAGATTTATAAGATTTAGGAGAACTTAAACCACACTTGGGAAAAATGACCAAAATGCCCCTTCTCAAGGGTCAAAATTAAGATTTGAAGTTCTAGAATTTCAAATTTAATATACTCAATTCTAATAGGTTCCTTACTATCTAATGAGAGGATATGCACCTTAATCATCAAGCTTGAACTTAAGATAGGCCTAATGAGCACTAATCCATTTTTAAGTCATTAAGAAGTGATTAATAAAATTTAGTTAAGGAAATGGTTTCTAAGCTTGCTAATGGATTCCATATGATATAAGGAGCCTAGGGATACTAAGATCCTAGAAATTTGAGTTCAATTAAGTTAATCATACACTAATCAAGCTTTTTGATAATTAAAAGGTGACTAATGAAGTCAAACTTTATAAAATATTTTTAATTGCATAATTAAGTTCTCCTCTATTTAAGAAAGATTTAGAGACCTTAATCATGCAATTTGGGCAATAAATGAGTTTAATATTTTCTAATTATATTTAGGAGTAATTAGAGCTTAACTAAAAATTCTAATCACATAAACTAAAATTTTATTGTAGTTTATTGTTCCTTATGTTTTTTTGATCAAAATGGTATATTAGATCATATCATTTGGATTTATTTTGAGCAAATTATTTCATTAATTCATTTAAAATGATTTTGGATAAGGAATCATAGGTTTTATAATTTTTCAAAGGATTTTCCATAAGGAAAATATTTCAGTTAATCAATTGATTAATTCAGCCCAAATCTAAACCACGCTGGTCATGGGTTACCCAACCCATCACCGTGTGTCTTTGTAGTCGCCTTCGTCCTACTGCTGGCCGATCTTAAGGTTAGGGTTTCTCAACCATTTTCTCTCGCAGGAGCCACCCGATGACCAAATTTAGAACAAGGTTTAGCAGAAACCCCAATCTCCTGGCTGATTGTTGTGGGCTTGAACGCCAAGTCGCTCCTAGTGACACTCCTGAGAAGATGTTGGAAGGATGCAGTAGGTCGATAGGTTAGACAGAATTCAATGTAGTGTAGCAGTTAATACTAGAGTACTAAAGAGGAGCATGGTGATCCAAATGTTCACTATGGAAATCTTTGGGCTATTTATAGCCTTGGAAAGAGTAATTGAGCTTGGGCTAGCCTTTGATGACCGGCTGGAGAGGGAGGGCAAACCATAGGTTCTAGACCAACAGGGGCAGACTCAAATGGTTACCTAGATGGTCGTTAGGATCTCGCAAAGGTGGGGGGGCCAGAGATATCCCCCCATACTGCCAGTATGGGATTCTGTTGAGAGTTGTCAAGAGGGGACTGCTCAGCTGGGTCTCAGGGACAAATACTTACAGTGATAGGGTTACTCCAACTGTCTAATCAAATGGTTCTTAGGTTAGGATGGTTCTGATGTTGCCTAGCTTAAAAATGGAACACGGATGCAATATTAGTCGTGGGATTGCGGGAGCAATTTGATGGCTGATAGATCACCTGATCAGATGAAACACGCATCAACGAATCAAGGGCAAGGAAGGATCTGATGGTCCAAACCCCCTCCACCATTTGACTTTTGGCAGACCATTGGAATTAAAATGTTTAAATAGTTAAATTAACTAATTTATACTCCTTTGAAAAATAAAATTTAAGCCCAAATAACCTCCAAAAAATCTCAAAAATTCATTTTTGGCTAATTTAGGGGTGAGGAACTTAAAAATGCAATCATATTTAAATTTAGAGATCAAATTAATTTAGTTAATTTTTAGGATCCTAAAAATGAAAAGATAGCAATTAACCTAATTAAGGTCTAATTAATTCCAAATTTTCAATGACTAGATATAACTAATGGAATAAGAATTAAGGCTAGGTTTAGCTTAGATTCATGAAAGTAACAAATTAGGGTTGTTACATGATCTTCCCAGAAACCACCAAAATCAAAGATAGAGAGATGCAACTAATACTCAAGAACTTGATTCACTCTTTTAATCTGGCCATCAATTTGAGGATGAAAGGTTGTGCTCATAGTAAGGGTGATTCATAGATTTGGATGCACTTCCTGCCAAAAGTGGAAAGTGAATCTGCTATCTTTATCAAAAATGATCAATTTAGGAATTTCATGGAGTCTGACAATTTCTTTGATATAAATCTTTTCTAGCTTCTCCACTGAATCAATCTGACAAATTGGGATAAAATAAGCTAACTTGGTCAATCAATCAACTATAACCCAGATAGAACCTTCTCCGGGTCTCTACTTAGGCTGACGCATAATGAAGTCCATCAATATGTCAAACCACTTCTACTCTATGATTTCTACAGGATCTAGTAATCTTCCAAGCCTTTGGTTTTCTGCCTTAACTAGATTACATACATTGCACTTTGCTATGAATTTTGCTACACTCTTCTTGATCCCAGTCCACCAAAAGGATATCTTCTAATCCTGGTACAACTTAGTAGTGCTAAGATGAATCAAGTAGCCAGAATGACAGTCCACAGTCAGAACTTTCTAGTGTAAGGACTTAGGAATCCATAGCTGATTCTTTTGATAGATAGCACTATCGCACAACTACAGATTGATACAAGAACCACTCTCGATATCAGCCTTATGCTTCAAGTAGCCTTCATCCGCTAATTGTGAATAAGAGACATCCTTGAGGAAGGTGGATTTGGATGAACATAGATCTACCACCATATTCAATCCTCCACTGCACACTGGTTCAATATATAGCTTGACAAATTTGGCTTCTAGAGGACTTTTAGCAATCATAGAACATAGAAAAGCACAATGGCTTAGAGAGTTAGCTACCACATTTGCTTTAATGAGATGGTATTGAACAATGAGGTCATAGTTGCTGATTAACTCCAATCATCTTTACTAGAAATAGTTTAACTCTCATTGAGTGAAGATGTACTTCAAACTCTGGTGATCGCTGAAATCTTGTATTTAACCCCATAAAGTTAGTGTAGCAACCCTAATAATAAATCAGGAACCCAATTAAATACTAGAGTGTTACCATAGCACTTAACACTTAATTAGTAGGAAATAAACCCACTATTAAGTGCTATGCGGCCAAAAATCATTTTAGGCAAAGAAGTTAGAAGTAAAAATGAATAAGTAAATATTGTGAAAGTAGGAGCATCCAAAGTCCTCATCCAAACCAAGCCAGTATACAAAAATAAAAGTACATGTATCAAAGAAATAATGTAAAAATGATTTATAAATTAAGTTATTATAGATTGTATTAAAAGTAATTAAAATATTACGCTCATCCTCACTAAAAGCAATAAAATGGAGGCATATCTTCAATCTACTGACGGCTGATTCTAGTTGTCGCTCCAGGTTCAGATGATGTTCCTGATCTATCGTGAAGCATAAAATGTAAGTAAATCAATATACACTGCTGTAATGTAAAGATTCTAATGTGAAGCAAACAATAATAAGAAGTAGTAATGTACAGTAAAGTAAAGTAAAGTGAGACTCAGTCACATCGACTTAGTAAACATAATCAAAGACTTTGATAAGTAAGCATAGCCAAAAGGCTATGAAAAGTAGCTAATAATAAACAAGATTGTGATAAAAGCAATGCTAAGTGATTTAAGTTATACAAGTTTTGTTCAACAGGCATAAATTACAGAACAAATGAGAAGTTAATCATATCTGCGTAACTAAGTAAAATAGGGTCTCCTAAAGCACACACTCTTATTCTTAAATGTGAATGGTCTCTTTATTACTCTGTAGCCTTCCCTGGCTTGAAATCAAACATATGAAACAAATGTTTAATGTTTTAATGGGTTATTTATGCACAATGTCTGTATGAATATTCAAGGTTGTAATCTCAAAGAAAAGTAGCATTTAAGGAATACAAGTAAATTATAAATCATGTGATATCCATTATTGTATAATTTGGTTATCTAATTTAGTGATTTGAGCTAATTTAGCTCCAAACTGACTTTGACATATCAATATCTAAGTCAATTAAGAGATAATACAATAAGTAACTAAGATTTGGAAAGTAGTAGTTTGTTTAAAATTTACTTAGGTGACAACATAGTTTACAAGTATATAAATGCAACATAACTCTAATCCTATGTTATTCTTAAGCTAATAAAATCACTAATAATTACTAGAGTTAGGTTGAGGCTAAGGCTCTATAATTAAGTGATATAGGTTATAGGTTCATGATGAACACAACAAGTATAGTTAATTTAGTGTTAGTAGTTATATTTTTTCTTAGTATAGTCGTACTTTGATGTGTGTTTTCGCAGCATTTTAGGGCCAAAGAGCTAAATTTTATGTTTAAGAAAGAATCTTGACCAAAAGCATGCTGCAATGTGCCACAGCGTGACCCAACGTGCCCCAGCGCGCTGCAGCAGAACAAACCCAAGAGGTCGGCTCTATAATGCACAGTAGCGCCTGCCTAAATAGTAACTTCATCTCTACAACACACCCCAGCACGCTGCAATTGATCTAACCCAAGTGGCCCGTGCTACAATGCGCTGTAGCACCTATCAAACAAAGGGCTTGGCACTATAGTCCACCACGATGGATCCAGATAGAGAACTCAGCACTACAGTGTGCCTCAGTGTGCCTTAGCATATTATTCCAGAGCATGGTGATCTAATGCACCATAGTGTATTTCCAACAGAGACTTAGGCACTACACCACACCTTAGCATGCTCAGATAGAAAACCTAGCACTACAGTGCACCGCAGCACATTTCCAACAAGACTAAGGTGCTACAATGCATCGTAGTGTGCTCAAACAGAGAACAAGGTGCAACAGCGCACCGCAACACATTTTCCAACAGAGAAAAAGGCGCTACTTTACACCATAGCATGCTTCCAGCATAGAGCAAGGCGCTACAGCGTGCCATAGTGTGCTTTTAACAAAATGCTCGGAGATACAGCGTGCCATCACGCTCAAACCTAATTTCTTGAATACTCTTACCTCTTCCCAATCTACATTGAAAAGGTAAATGAACTTTATTCCTTCATATTCCCATAGCAAAAATTCAATTTCTAAAAATCCTCATTTACTAATAGAATAAATAAATAAAAGTAAATGCAATTTTAACTCTCAAGACAGATAATTAATTTGCCGACAAAATTCTGGAAGTTGTCTGGATAGTTATAAAATTAAGAATTGAAGCGAAACAGGGGTTCCAAATTTTCATTCAAGTGCTCTTGAACCTAAAGCTATTGTAAGAGCCATTAGAGGAGAGTCCCCCACCCCAAGGAAGAAGAAAAATGTAGCCAAGGCAGAGGGATGAGCACAGAGAGCAAAGGACTAGAAAAGATAAATGAAGAGAGATCTAGGCGAATGCGGCAGCTATTCCCTAGTATAGCACTCTTTCTTTTCTCTTTTGATTTCTTGTAAAGCTGTGCAAAGGCTCATTATCTCTTGTTGCTTTCCATGTGATTATAATTTGATAGCAGCCGAAACCTTCCTTAGGGAGTGTTGGAAATATACATGTAATAAAGTATGGATGTAATGCTATGTACTCTTCAATATCAATGAATGTTTTTTATTAATTTGTGTTTGAACATCTTGTGAATTAATGAATTGGATACTCATAAATCATAATATATAAATCTTTGCATGCAAGTTTTCAAAGTCGAAACCCTATATAGCTAATTGATCACTTAATCATAAGGATGTGCATGCTTGAACAATAATGCCATGAATGTCCATGACAACATTTGTAGTGCAAAAATAGCCCATGCACAACCTTAGACTTGTGCTGATCAATTGAGCCATGGCAGATATCAACACTCTCTGAGATCTATAGCTCATCCTAAATTTATGTGAGGTAATTATGCATGTTAAGCTTAGAGCTAGGTGACAAGCTCTTTGAGCGTCATAGCAAATCACTTTGGCTAAATTGAGATGTTGATGCATGTGAGCCTAGAACCACTAATTAAGTTCCAATCTTACTCAAGATTTATGCGAGGTTTTAGAGCACTAACTTCTATAAGTGATGTAACATAAACCCATTTAGCCTTGTAGCTCATCTCCTTAGCTAAACCAAGACTTAATGCATGTGAGCCAATAGTGGAATCGATTTCATGTGTTACTGAACCAAAATTACAATTTTTATAACTTAGACGTAAGAAATGGTTTCATTAAATAAAGATAAAATGAATGTCTATGTGCTGAAATTGAACCTTCTTGTGTTCCTTTCTAAGCACTATACAAGACTTTGCACATTAAGTAATTTAATGAAAGAAGACTAAATCTATTGATTATTAAATAATAATTAGTAAGGTTCACTCTCTTGAAATTCACTAAGGCAACTAAAATTTAAGTAGTTCTAGCTCATTGGTTCACTAAGTTAACTAAATACTCACTTGTGAGATACTAGATGTAGAGTTAAAGAAAAAGTTACAATCTAGTAGTTCTATGTTTACTTATCGTGTTAGGTATTCTAAGGCTTACTTAAGAAGCTAGATCACTCTTAAAGGGCTAAATAGTGCTAAGTTATGAACTAAAGGGAAGGGTTTACTAAGCTAAATTCTAATTAATATGTAATAGTTTTAATAGGGTTATTTTCTACTAGCAAAGGCAATTACTTAGTTAGAAACACATAAGGTATAGGTTTACTACACATAATTAGGTGATTAATCAAGTCTAGGGTTTCCAACATAAATTGTCTCTCTTATTATTGAAGGCTTCAAATCATGTCTGCTAGACTAATCAATAACCATCTAACTATGATTTCCAAGACTTAGCTCACTTCCTAAGTTGTCTTGCAAGTCCAATTTTGAATCTATATTTGTCATCCTAAGGTAAAAGACCTAGAGTATGCAATCTATAAATCATTAAAAATACATTTAATAAAGATTAGATGAGCCAACAAATCAATTTTCTCCAAATGAAGTCAATCATAACAAAATTAGTAAATATGGAATCCGTACATTACAGAGAGTAAAATATACTAAGTAGGTCCAATTTGGACAACATTGGGAAAATTAATGTATTTTTGGACTCTTAATTGCAACTAAAAATTATTAATAAAATGAGCCATCCAATCCTAAATTTGATTTCACATTATTGTTCCTCTCATTTTTCTAATCAAAATGCTATATAATTTTGTATTATTTGGATAAGTAATTAAAAAGATAATTAATTAATTAAATTTACATTAAATAAATCCTAAGATTCCATTTATTAAACTTAGTATCTAGCAGAATATTTCTAATTGATTCTACGACGCAGTTTCAGCAGTGACTAAACCGATCGGTTCGACAATGCGAACCGCACAGTGCTGTGATTCGAGCTGAACCGCGCCACTGTTCATCTTCTACTGGATGAACCACTGAGAGATAAACTAGGGCTGAATGATACTCCTCTTGAGAAGTGTCCCAAGGAGTATACAACCTATCAAAATAAGGCTTTGGATGAGATCTACCTGACGCACATATAATCCCCATCAATGGATATCATTAACATCTAAAGTCAGGTTGCCTTAGTCCTATAATTAAGGTTCAATGTGTGGGTCAATTTTAACGCACATAGTGTGCCTCGACACCAGCAACCGCTTCCCTTACATTCACTGAGGTTAGAAGTTTAAATAGGTCCCATCCCAATGGTCCAACCTATAAGGCTTATGGGATGGGCTCATCAATGGCAAGGGCACTATTGAGGACAGTAGATGCCCGAGCCATATCAAGCTCATAGAAGAATGATATGGTCAATTGACTTCATCAGTGCAATATATACTATGCAACGAAGAAACAAAATCACATACAGAAAAATTGCGGAACATAAGGTCTATGGTGGTGGCGTACCAGGTACCGTGATGATGAACAAATACTGTGCTCTTGCCAAAAAAATCTCTTCTCCCAGCTTCAATTGAGAGCCTCAAATGATCAAACAAAGGATGGGGAATCAAATGGTAGGCTTTGGACAGTCTTGGAAAGACCACACCTAGTGGTTGGTATGCCCTTGCCTATTAGAACAGGTGCAAGATCAATGGATGGTAGCATAATTATGATCTTGACTGTTGGATTAGAGCACTAATCTGACATTCAAATCAGATGGATCAAATTTGCACCATTAGATCATCTTTTAAAAATGTGCAATAGTCCGAACTGGTGGATCCTGTTGTCCCTGCACTGGCCTCACGCACGGGATCATCGCCAACCATTAGAGGTCATTGGGTTAAATAATTTATTATTTATTTAAATTATATTATTTAATTAATAATTAAAACTTTTAATTTAGTGAAAATTAAATAACTAAATGAGCTCCAAAAAATCTCCCTTAGCTGAATCAAAGGTGATGAACTCAAAAATGAAGTTGTATCATCAATCGGAGATTAGTTTAATTATCTTAATTTTTCGAGCACTCAAATATATTAAAATATTCAAGAAAATTTAGATAACTTCCAAAAATTTCCAAACTATCACCCCTAGCTAATTTGTGGATGAGGAGTTCAATGGTGAACTCGTATTCTAATTCTGAGGTTAATTTAATTTAAGTATTTTTAAGATAATTAAAATATTCAAGATATTTGTCAAATGCAAACAAACTCCAAATCACACTAAACTTTGGGTGTATTCTTCTAATGCTAGTATAAGTGCATTGGTAGTGAAATTGATTTAATTGGGCAACCCAATAATGGGAAACAACACTAGAGTTGTTACAGGTATTATCACCAAATTTTTAGAGCGAACACTATGGTAGCAAGTTCGAGGTCCTAGACCAGATAATTCTTCTCATTCTATTTCAGTTGACATGATGCGTAAGAACTGAATTTATTCTCTTGCATTAAAATGCATCCAATGCTAGTTCTTGAAGCATCGGTAAAGATTTTTAAATACATACATTCTTTGGGTAGAGTTAGGATAGGGGTAGAGTTGAGGTTTTGTTTAAGCCTAGAGAAGGCCTCTTTGCATTTAGGAGCCCACTCAAATGAAGTAACATTTTGAGTTAGCATGGTTAGAAGAGAAGCTATCTACAAAAATCCCTTACCAAACTTTTGATAATATCCTACCAGTCTTAGAAAGCTACAAATATCAGTCACTATCTTTGGTTGAGACCATTCTTAAACAGTACTAACTTTCTTTTGGTCAACTCAAATTCCTTGAGCGTCGACCACGTGACCCAAAAATTCCATAGAATCGAGCCTGAACTCGCACTTGGAGTGCTTCTCAAAGAGTGGATGTTTACACAACTCTTAAAGCAAAACTCTTAAGGGATCTTCATGATTAGCTACACTTTTAGAATAAATAAGTATATATTCAATGAACACTATTATAAATTTATCTAAGAATGGCTTAAGCATGTAATGCATTAGATCCATAAAGATGGATGGCACATTTGTTAGGCTAAAGGACATTACTAGGAATTTGCAATGTCCATAATGCATTCTAAATCATGTATTCTCAATGTATTCTTCCTTGACTCGTAGCTAATTGTATCCTTACCGCATATGGATCTTGGAGAATACCTTGGCTCTAGCTAACTGATCAAATATATCATCGATACGTGGAAACAAATACTTATTCTTAATCGTCACTTTGTTGAGTAATCGATAACCTATACACATACGCATAGATTTATCCTTCTTCTTGATGAAAAGGACTTTCTCTCCCTAAGGAGACATACTTGGTCTAATGAGACCTATCTCAAGCAGTTCCTGAAGTTGCTTGTTAAACTCTTGCAACTCTTTGGGTGCCATACGACACGGGATCTCTGAAATGGGTTAACCTGGAATAAGCTTGATCGCAAGTTCTACTTCTCTAACTGGCGAAAGGCCAAGTAGATATCTTAGGAAAACATCGGTGAAATCCTTGACTACACGATTCTCACTAATAGGAACATCTTCTTTCTTTTCTCCCAACTTAGTTACAAGGTAGCCATTGCATCCTTTTATGACAAGCTTTTTTGCCTTGAGAGCATTGATCAGAGAAGCTTGGGTGCTAATCTTACTAATGAATGACCTTACTTGACTTCCACTACCTAAAGTGATCATTTTCTTCTGGCAGTTTATGGTGGCGTCATGCATACTTATCCAGTTCATCCCTAATATAACATTGAAGTTTGCTATTGGGAGCAAAACTAACTTTTCTTTGAATTTTTGAACACCAATGGTAATGGCTAGGCTGCAAAATTTAGAAGCTTGCATACAGGCACCAGAAGGTAACCATAAGCTCAAGGGTTTGGCTATTTCATAGAAAGATATCTTTAAAGATTTAGCCCAAATTTTTGATACAAAAGAGTGTTTTGCTTCAGTATCAAAAATAACATTACATGTTTTTTTTGCTTATGTCTAAGATGCCTATTGAACAATTACAAAGCTTTACTTACTAAAATAGTAATAAAAAGAAAAAAGCATATAATTAACAGAAATTAAGGCATACCTGAGATAGCATTATTATCCTCAGGAGTAGAAGTTGGAGTCAACATATAAACTTAGGTAGGGGCGGAGGGTTGACAATTTTGGTTTGCACAACCCTATCAATTCTGAGCATGAGCAGGACCAAAAAAGTTCCTTAGTGCTGGAACAGCAGTAGGTGGCGGCATAGCCGCTAGTGCAGGAGCTCAGGAATTCAACGATTGAGGATGGAAGACTTAATTTCTTTTGGGACACACAATAACTACTCCATTGATCATCTTCTCAAAGGTGCACTTAAAGAATCTGTGGCCCTACCTAGCACAAGTGAAACAAACATTACCATGGTGGTAACACTTGCCATATGGATGGGGGCGATTATACTCTGGTGGCATACAACACATTTTAGTTTTCATCTTTTACTCAGTTTATAGTCTGCTTCAATTGATTTACTTTCAATATACTTGCTCTGTTTTAGTATTAATCTATCACTAGTCTTAGTATTTGGCTTTATAGTTATAGTTTTGTTGTAGTATTTCATAGTTTGATTTCCACTTTATTATTAAGCCAAGTAATATCCCTTAAAATGTAAGAAATTATTATTTATAGACTAAATTGTACTTTGACATATTGTCTAACACAAGATTTTTGCTTTTTTTGTTGCGGTCTAGATATGTTAAACCAATATGTCTAGTTTGTAGTAGTTTGAGGAGGTAGCTTTGGAGGAGATTCAGGAGCTTCAAGTGGAGGAAGAGGAGCAGTTGTAACAACCCTAGGTTGTTATGAAGCTTAAACCAAGCTTAATCACACTTTAAGATTTATCCCATTGCATTCATATGGCCATTAGGATATAACCCTGAAAGTTTGGGATCACTTGAACCTCATTAGGTCAAATTGATAATCTTACCAAATCAGGAAAACTAATTAATAGCCAAAATATATTTATCTCCAAAATCAAATTCTAATTTTATTTTTGAATTCCTCACCCCCAAATTAGCTAAGGGTGCAAGTTTGGAAACTTTTGGTGATCATTTAGGCCATAATTTAATTTAATTTAAATATGTAATATTGCAAAAAAGGGTTCCCAACAATTTATATTTGCAAAAATAGCTCCTAATCCGCGGACCGCGGGTGATTTGCTGCGGCATGTGGGTCCCGCAACAGCAGATTCAAGCCTCATCTAACCGTCATCCCATAGCACCCGATGGCTGAGATTTAACTAGGTGGGGGCGCTGATGAATCACCGGATGGAACCCCATAGATCTCGCGATCTTGATCACTTCCATGATCAGCTGTTAGGATCCAGAATATCAGAGATGTTTCGTAGTTCTGATTGATCAATTAGATAGCTACCAAAGGTTTCACCACTAGGGATCATCATCCCCACATCACTCACACTCCTTAAAAGGAAAATCTCCGTACACCGACCGCACAACTTGTCCCACAGTCCTCCTCCACCTCAACATTACTGTTAGGGACCTTCAAAAAATGGTTGGATTCCATGAACGGGCCCCATGGCATGGTTTTACTTGTTTGGGGAATTTGAGAGCCTGGCCTCGACCCCAGCTCTATGGTCAATCCAACCCAAGTATCCACCCTCCAACAATTCCTTGAGGCTATAAATAGCCTTAGGAATCATCCAAGGACCTATTTGCTCACTATGAAATCCTGTTTGATCTTCTCCCCCAAATCTCATCCCCAACAATTTTGTGGACTCTCTGGTGATCCCTAGCTCCAACCAGTGGCAATCAGAGGGCAAGACTTGCAGTTCAAGTCCCATAACTACTTCCAGAAGCTCAGCCAGTGCCTAGAGCCTTTCTGTTACTTGAACTAGTTCTAGCTCTCAAACTAGGTACCCCTTCCATGCTGAGTCAAGTAGGCTCAGCATTTGCATCCATTCATGTCATGATTGTACGCTTAGGCTAGACGAACTCTTTCCAATTGCTCCTGAGGTCTGGGTTAACCCCAATCGACTGATTTGATCAATCAGGCTAAGACCTCTTTAGGAGGTTGGGTCCTAGTAAGAACCTAGCATATGGGTGCACCCCAGGCCTCATGGCCATAAGGGTTTGATCCGTCTCACCTCCCTAAAGGTATAGGGATTGAGCCCAAGTGAATCCATGGGTCGGTGGGGAGTATTTGACCTGCATAGTAAACCCTAAAGGAGGGTCTCGGGCAAGCAAGGCCCGAATGTCTCCGGCCTCCTCACAGAGGGCTTCGTGGTTTATTTGATGCACCTCAGCCTCTTGATCGTGTAGTGAGCAAATTCTTGTTGGGGCGTGGTCGGGGCACCCGACATTTTGGCTTGGCATCCTATTCCTAATCCTCTATTTGTCGGGGGATGCGGGAGGAAGACGATGTGCTGTGCAGGTCGGGCCGACCCATAACACGCGTTGTGCGACAGTGATGGGCCATCGAGCTCAGCTGACCCATGCCTTTTCAAACGGGCCGCCTGTGTTAAAGTATGAATTGAATTATAGATTTATTTTATTTAAGGAAAATAATTTAGGAAATCCAAATTTAATTAAAAACATTCATATTAAATTATTTGAATAACATTTAAATACTTATCCATACTATATAAAATTATATACCATTTTGTTCAAAATAATGTAAGGAATAAGAATATATATAATAATTTTAGTTTCTATGAATATATTTTTTAATTTTACCTAATATCTTAATTAGTAAAAAATTAGCATGCTTAATTATCCAAACTCCCTATTTATGGTTTTTAATGCTTAGTAATGTCATATAGAATGTAATTGCCAAAGGAATTATTTTCTTGATTACTATTTCACTAATTATATACTAATCCTTATTTATTATAAGTAGTGCAAAATAGGGTTTGTAATTAGTCAAACTTGCATTTTATAGTCTCTGAGTGTTCATACGATTAATTGGAACCTATATTCTATGTTGCATGGAATTCTGAGTATTATTCTTGCATTTAGGTACTAATTATGTTAGGACTTGATTAGTGACTAATTAGCACTTAATATTCTCTGATTTGGTTAATTAGAATCATATGTTCTTTTTATATATAAGTATGCATGTTATAGAACCTGCTTGCTAATTTGGACATTTAGATCCCTAAAATTCTCTTAATTAAGCTCATAGGTAAGTTAACATAAATTACAAGCATTACTTTGGCATGAAATCAAGTAACACTTGCTGATTTGACATTTGATCCTAGACAAATAAACTATAAGTTCTTTAACCTTATAATAATTCATGTGATTTATATAATCTTGATTAAATCTTAAGATCCATAGTTTTCTCCCAATCAAAATAACTGGCATGAATTAATCTTAATAAGACATGCTTGATTTACATGTGATCAATTCCCAACAAATGGTGTGATTTTACCTCACAACTCATGTTCTATGATAGAGATATAATTTGGGAGATTGCATACTTGATTATGGCATCTAAACCATGTGACTGAACTTGAAACCTTATATGAAATTCCATTATCTTAGAAATTTGTTTGTAACTCTAAATGTAATGATTTGTAGCTTTAGATCTTTAAAATATAAAGATAGTTTTATGTTTATGTGAATGCTACACCTTTAGGTAAGCTAACTCTTGTGATTGGAGATGTCTTATTTGTCTCATTTTGAGGTAGGATCTTAGACAGACCTTAATAACCATAGATAATTGTTCATATGCCTTTTGGTAGAATGACTGATGAATCCATAAATTGTATCTAAATAAAAGGGAAAATTCATCTATTTAAGATCTTTATGTGCTCCTAAAATCATTTTTTTCTATCTTTTTCAGGGAAATGAAATTCAAAGGAATTCTAAGGCATTTCTGCAAGTTTTTAAAAATTACTAAAGGGAAACCGCTGCAGCGCGCGACTGCGCGCCACAACGGGTTGCAGCAAAAATATCTGGACTTTATGAAAATTAATTGAATAGTGTTTTTCGCAGAATTCACCGCTACAGCGCGCAGTCGCGCGCTGCAGCGGTTTATCGCGAAAAATTTATGATTATTAAATGGGGGCTCAACTAATTGAATAATATTTTTGTGCGGAATTCACCGCTACAGTGCGCGGTCGCGCGCTGTAGCGGTTTACCGCAGAAATATTTATGATTATTAAAAGGGGGCTAAAAAAATTGAATAGTGTTTTTTTGCGGAATTCACCGCTACAGCGCGCGGTCACGCGCTGCAGCTGTTTACCGTGAAAATACTTGACTTTATAAATCGGGCCGCCCAACTAATTGAACAGTATTTTTCGCGGAATTCACCGCTACAGCGCGCGGTCGCGCGATGTAGCGGTTTATCGCGGAGGACTTGGCTATATAAATCGGGCCGCCCAACTAATTGAACAGTATTTTTGCGCAGAATTTACCGCTACAACGTGCGGTCGCCCGCTGCAGCGGTCTATCGCAAAAATATTTCTCTCTATAAAATGCAGGAAAAAGAACTAATTGAATAGTGTTTGCGAAATCGACCGCTACAGCGCGCGGTCGCGCACTGCAGCAGTTTACAGCGGAGGACTTGGCTAAATTGCTAGGGACCAGGGTATGCTAAAGCACGTCGGAGCACGCTGCAGCGCACTGCAGCGGCCCACCGAAATTTTTCCCAGACAATGCATTTAATGCGGCTGGAGACATGACATTTATCCTGAATGTTGTCTCCAGCCATCATTTCCTGCAGTAGCCGTTTTTGTAAAAAAGGAAAGCTTTGAGGTGATGTTGTGGCTAAAGAAATGAGATTATTGTCACCTCACCCTAAATTAAAAATTAGTGCAATGATGAATTCAGTATTTTTTATGGAAATTCTAGTTGCTTATGGAGGAGAGGAGCATGTAGCCCCCCCCCCCCCCCTCCTATAAATACCCCTCCTCTTAATTAGAGGATGGTTCACAATTTTAGCAAAAATTCCCTATGTAAGAAGGAGAGCCAAAGGAAGAGAGAACTCCCCAAGGGTGGCAAGGCAAGCTTTTGCAAAGGTAGAAGAGAAAGAAGGCAGCACTAGCAACCTAAGGAGAGGATAATTAGAATGAGAAGAAGAGTTCCGGAGAACTTCTACGGAGCGTTCCTAGTATCTTCTAAACTCAATCTTGTATTTTCTTTTTAATGACCATGAAAGGGTCGTCATCTATGTATGTGTTTTCCTTATTTTCTTGTTAATGAGTAGCTAAACTCCCCTTGGGGAGGGTTGGGATGAAGTCCCATGATGCATGATGTAATATTGATGTATGAGTGTTTTTCCTCAAGCATAATGTATTTGTGATTTTAATGCCTTACTAAGAAATTTTCATCTAAATTAGTCTTGATGTGTTTATGAGAAAAGAACTAAAAAAATCCAAGATTTAATTGTCTTATGCTCCTTAGCTCACCTTAGGTTAGATGCTAGATTTTGAGTGCATGGAAGCTTAGAACGATGTGAGAAGGTTCTTGAGCTCAATGCACCTCAACCTAAGCTCAATCTAAGAGTTGATGCAAGTGACGCTAAGACCCACTAAATGAGCTCCTTAGTTCCACATAATTGAGATTGAGTAATGAAGTGTTGAGTGCTCATGAACTAAGTGACATAGTCGTTGAGCCTAACATGTGTTCTCTCATCTCAGCTATGTGAGATGCGAAGTGATGCTCGTAGTGGAAAATTAATGCTTGTAAGATCCTAAGATTTAGGAAAATTTAAACTCTCCTTAAATAAGCAGAAAATGAATTAACTTTAAATCTGAAGAATCTTATAAGAATCTTTGTACTAAAGTAGAACCGAATGTGAGTTCATTTTGTGCACAAGATTTGAACTTGTAAGCCTTTGAGCTAGACTAAAGGACAACAATGTGCACCTAATTTCAATTAAACTAAATGATAAAGCTTGAGAAACAAATCTACACAAGTATTATATCATTGCATGTGGGATGGGCCCAACTCTCCTCTTTCTTTAAATCTTGTTATTTACTTAGTGAATATTCATGCTAATTTTAGACTAACCAACCAATACATACTATAGCTTAAACATTAGTGAGAATAGATATAGTTTAGTGCCAAATCAACCAATTCTCTGTGGTTCGATAAATTCCCGAAAAGTCACACTTTCCACTTATTACTTCAGACCACGTACACTTGCGTGCAAGCACAGACATGTATTTATAGTCTGTCAATGACCTAAAAAGATTAGATTGAGATTATCCCTTATGGTCGTATCCTAAGTTTAGTGGCTTATATGCTACATCCTTGGAGCCTTTGTGTAGGACACACCACAATGGAGTAAGGATTCATTAGCTTTTTACTCCTTGATCATTAAATAGATTGTTAGAATGAGAATCTATTATTTTATAGTATGGAGATGATAGTGCATATTCATATAACTAATTTATTCAGTAGAACATGGAATTGGCTGATTTACCATGAATAGAACTGTAGAGTTTCAGTCTTATCTTAGGTAATTAGATAAGTGCAATTCAGTTCACGATAACCATCCCAAGTCCAAAGTGTGTTTTAAGTTGAGAATTTAACATGTTAGTTTGAGAGAATAAAGTGTAAGAGGATTCTGTCCCTTATCCTTGTGTGCATCGATAAGTGCAGTTAAGCAACCTAAGTATTTGATAAATATGCATACATACTCTTCACATGTGTTAAATTAGGATATGGATTAAATGTTGAATTCAATAAAATCATAGTAGATTAATGCAGTTCATAAGTTAAATCCTGTATGTGGAGACAAATGGATTACTTACTTGGTTTTGATCATTTTCTTGTTTTAATATTTTTAAAAGCATACATTTTTTAAGGCTTTCTCATATCATGAATCACAAAAGCATATCACTGCATAGCAGAGCATTGTGCTCACCTAGGATCTGTTAGCGGAGCGTCTGCTCACCTAGGAATCTGTGGGAGGTCATGTGACATCAAGGTTATGCATATTTGAGGCATAATATTTTGTGGCATATTCAGTTATATACATATATTCTGTGACATACAACATTTTTTATCCCATCATTTTATTCAGTTTTAGATTCCTTGTAGTTTTCTATTTTTAGCACATTGTCCTTTGGTTATTGTTTTTTCTTACTTTCAATTATGTACAGTATTTAATTTCTAGTTATTTTAGTGCTTTACTATTGTATTGTTTTGCTTTACTTAAATGTTAATATTGCTTTAAGACTATAATAAGGTATGTAGTAGCTTTTGTTATGTTAGAATTATTGTCTATTACGAGGTACTTCTCTCTTTTATTTTTCCTGGGAAACTGACATTTTAGGATCCAACAATTTGTCAGATCTAGAGCAGTTTGTAGAGCAAGCTCAAGAGACTTCCCAAGAGATCTATGAGGAGTTTATGGAGTACTAGCCAACTCAAATTTACTTACTGCTTAGCTTCCTATCTGTTGTTAGTGGGAGACACTTACTATCTTTTTATTTTAAGCAAATGTCTATAATAACTTAACTTTAGATGTATTTTTCTCTTTCTTTTCTGAGATGAATATTTTCTTACTTAGCTTCTGTGAAGAATTTTATGGATGAATGGTATGGATGAATGCTATAGCTTCTACACTCTATTATTATTTCTATTTATACTTAGTATTGTGATGTTATCAGCATGTCTGTGATGGTAATACTCATACATATTGGATTCCTATTAAAACCACCTCTCATAATCCAATGTATGTAAGTAGTATATCTAATACTTGTGATAAGATTTATATACTTATCTTAAGGATTAGACCTCAAACCTACCTTGGGTAGAGTTTCAGCAGTAGCTACTATTCGGAGAAGTTCAGCAGTCCTTTCCGAGTAACGCACCATTCCACTGCTAATAGATATTTCTTATCTTTTGCACCTCAATTGCGTGCGTTGACAGGATGAGATGTTACAGTTGGTATCTGAGAAGAATTGTAAAGTGTTAGATAAGGAGAGTATTCCTATTCACTTTATGATCTGTTCTCTGAAGTAGATATGATCACAATCACTAAGTATAAGAAAGTATAATCCATAATTAATTAAGTTAAATCTCAGAAAAGAAACTAAGAAACATTTGGGAAGGACATCTTAGGATTTGAATGAACCTTAAAGAAGTACGGCATACATAAGTAAAGTAAAGTAAAATATAGCATGATTTCTAAATGAAACTTTTGGAATGGAGTGTCAACGTTATGAGGTCAGATATTGCCTTAGACACTTCGATGACTATTGGGTGAATGATTTTCATGATAGTAAAAGTTTATGGTAAGACTGTTAATGGAATATCTTCTAGATCAGTTGAAGTGCTAGAGAATATCCTAGTTCACCTAGACTTTCGAGGGACTAGCCTTCCAATTCTTGCCTGAGAGTGGCTAGACCGTGTGACTACTGCCTTTCGAGAAACTGCATGTCTAGATGGCTATCGTCTTTAGATCTTGGGAGCCTTATTTGGTGAACCAGCATAGAGATGGTAATTCTGAACATATCAAAGGCTAGCGAGAAAGCACTTAGGAGAATGTCATGTAATCACTTATGATGACTTTTGTGCTGCCTTTAGAGCTGAATTTTGTAGTTGATCTTATTAATAGTTTCTTGTACTCATCTTTTATATCAATTCATCATTTATGCATATCCATGTAACTTCTCTTTTGAGAAGTAATAATTGAGAAATAGTTATTTGCTTCATTCTCTGAACAGGTATCCTTGGAAATTACATCAATGAATCTAGGATCTCCCTTAATGATCACTTTGATTAAAAATACTGTCTCACTATTTGACGGATCTGATGATATAAATTCACTAGTTGGCTTGGTGAAGACTATGATTGAGAGTCATGCTCAGCAAGCCAAGGAAACCTGTAACCTCCTTACAGCACAACAATTGCTTATTATTCATATGACAACCCCATCTGCACATTTAATGGGGCTATGAACTCCATCGACACCGTCAGCTGGCTAAAACTTACTGAGAAGAATCTCACTAGCATCAAGTGCCCATATTCTAAAGCCATCAGTTCTTTTACCCACTTATTTTAGGACAAAGTAGAATACTAGTGAGAGAATGAAAGGAACATGAAGTTTGCCAATTATGAGACTGAAGATATTCCATGTGAATCATTTATGGAAACATTCAATGAAGTTTTCATCCTGGTGTCTGCTCAAACCATCTTGGAAGATTAATTGCTCAATCTCACCCAAGGTAGGAGATCTGTTTCTAATTATGAACTTGAATTCCAGCCTTTGTCCTGTGACAGACTGTAAATACACGTCTGTGCTCGCATGCAAGTGTACGTGGTCTGAAGTAATAAGTGGAAAGTGTGACTTTCTGGGAATTTATGGAACCACAGAGAATTGGTTGATTTGGCACTAAAGTATATCTATTCTCACTAATGTTTAAGCTATAGTTTATATTTGTTGGTTGGTCTACACTTAGCACGAATATTCACTAAGTAAATAATAAGATTTAAAGAAAGAGGAGAGTTGGGCCCATCCCACATGTAATGATATAATACTTGTATGGATTTGATTCTCAAGCTTTATCATTTAGTTTAATTGAAATCAAGTGCACATTGTTGTCCTTTAGTCTAGCTCAAAGGCTTACAAGTTCAAATCTCATGTACAAAATGAACTCATATTCAGTTCTACTTTAGCACAAAGATTCTTGTAAGATTCTTGAGAATTAAAGTTAATTCATTTTCTTAAATCTTAAGATCTTACAAGCATTAATTTTCCACTACGAGCATCACTTCGCATCTCGTATAGTTGAGATGAGAGAATCACATGTTGGGCTCAATGACTATGTCACTTAGTTCATGAGCACTCAACACTTCATTTCTCAATCTCAATTATGTGGAGCTAAGGAGCTCAAATAGTGGGTCTTAGCATCACTTGCATCAAGTCTTTGGTTGAACTTAGATTGAGGTGCATTCAGCTCAAGATCCTTCCCACATGGTTCTAAGCGTCCATGCACTCAAAATCTAGCATCCAACCAAAGGTGAGCTAAGGAGCACAAGACTATTAGATCTTGGATTCTTTAGTTCTTTTATTATAAACACATCAAGACTAATTTGATAGAAATTTCTTAGTAAGGCATTTAAATCACAATTACATCATGCTTGAGGGAAAACATTCACACAATAATATTACATCATGCAAAATGGGACTTCATCCCAACCCTCCCCAAGGGGAGTTTAGCTACTCATTACACAAGAAAATAAGGAAAACACATACATAGCAAAAGATCCTTTCATGGTCACTAAAAAGAAAATACAAGATTGAGTTTAGAAGATACTAGGAACGCTCCGTAGAAGCTCTTCGAGATTCTTCTTCTCCTTCTAATTACCTTCTTCTTAGGATGCTAGTGCAGCCTTCTTCCTCTTCTCCCTTTGCAAAAGCTTGCTTTGTCACCCTTGGGGAGTTCTCTCTTCCTTTGACTCTCCTCTTTACTTAGGCAATTCTATTGTGAACGCTCCTCTAGTCAAGAGGAGGGGTATTTATATGAAGGGGGGCTGCATGCTCCTTCTCATAAACAACCAGATTTCTCCTTTAATAATACTGAATTCATCATTGCATTAATTTTAATTTAGGGTGAGATGACAATAATCCCATTTTTTAAGCCACATGTCACCTCAAAGCTTTACAAAAACGGCTGCTGCAGGATATGGTGGCTGGAGACAACATTCAGGATAGAGATCATGTCTCCAGCTGCATTAAATGCACTAACTGGGAAAAAATTTGGCGGGCCACTGCAGCACCCTGTAGCGTGCTGATGCATGCCTTGGTTCCAAGCAATTTTAGCTAAGTCCTCCGCTGTAGACCGCTGCAGCGCGCGACCGTGAGCTGTAGCGGGGAATTCCGCGAAAAACACTGTTCAATTAGTTCTTTTTCCCGATTGTATAGAGAAATATTTCCGCGGCCGACCGCTGCAATGCGCGATCGCGCGCTGTAGCGGGGAATTCCGCAAAAAAACACTGTTCAATTAGTTCTTTTTTTCCGATTGTATAGAAAAATATTTCCGCGACTGCCCGCTGCAGTGCGCGACTGCGCGCTGTAGCGGTCAATTCCGCAAAAAACACTATTCAGTTAGTTGGGCGGCCCGATTTATATTATATTGCCAAGTTTTCCGCGATGAACCGCTGTAGTGCGCGACCGCGTGCTGAAGCGGTAAATTCCACGAAAAATACTATTCAATTAGTTGAGCCCCCATTTAATAATCATAAATATTTCCATGGTAGACCGCTGCAGCGCGCGACCGCGCACTGTAGCGGTAAATTCCGCGAAAAGCACTATTCAATTAGTTGGGAGCCTGTTTAACAATCTTAAATGTTTCCGCGAACAACCGCTGCAGCGCGCGACCGCGCGCTGTAGCGGTAAATTCCGCAAAAAACACTATTCAAATAGTTGAGCCCCCGTTTTAATATAGTTTAAATATTTCCGATGCAGCCCACTGCGGCACGCGACCGCGCGCTGCAGCGCGTGTTGCGGAATTCATTGTTATATTTTTTAGAAAAATTGCAGAAATTCCCTAGAACTCCTTTGGATTCCATTTTCTAAAAAAGATAGAGAAATTTGATTTAGGAACAACAAAAAATATCTTAAATAAATGAATTTTCCCCTTTGTTTTAGATCTAATTTATGGATTCATCATCCTGCTTCACCCCGGACCTCGTAAGATCAAAAGCGTTGAGGTGTAGCAAATTCATAAAGGTACTGTGGGATTCATGTCGAGTGCATCTTGTCTCTCATCAATTTAAACACTTCTCAGAGCTGGTTGAAGCAAGTCGACTTTAAGAGCACTTCCAAAGTTAAATGGATCGGAAGAGGAAAGCTCACTTCATGCCATCTAGAAGGGAGACCTTTGGACATCAGAATGTGGCTAAGGTCTTCTACATAGAAGCCAACCAATCTCAAGTTGATGCCTCAGAGTGCAAGTGTCCCCATCCCTATGGAAAGTGTTATCATCAAAGGAGGCAGACCTGCCATCGCTTCTACCAGTGCGATGCAGAGAAAATCATCGATGGGGTGCCCATCATCAATTCAAAGTGAGATCAAGTATTTTGTCCGCTGCCGATATATAGTCATGCTCCTGCCTTGGCTGTAATGTCACCTTATGTTTCCACTGTAACCCACAAAAATGCATCTACTTCTACCCCAACCAATAATCACCAGGGTCGAGCACTGCACAATCGTCAACCTATTGCTCCTGCTATAGTCTATATGCTAACTTCTACATCTACCCTTGAGGACAACAATGTCGTATCAGGTATGTTTAGAATTTATTTTAATTCCTATTTTTGTTTGTTACCTTATCTCTTGAATGATTTAAGTAGAATTTTATTCTTGCTTTAAACATGGACACTCTAGTGATTAATGGCAAACCATGCAACATTCTTTTTGATACTGGACCAAGTCACTCCTTCGTATCAGAAAATTGGGCTAAAATTCTTTAGTTACCCTTCTATCATTTTGCAAATTCAGTAAGAATAGGGTAACCATCTGGAGCCCGTTTGCAGGCTCAAAAGTTTGGTAGTGTAGCAATACCCATTGGTGAGCAAAACTTTGAAGCCAAGTTAATCATGCCTCCATTTGAAAATTTCAACATAATCCTTGGAATGAATTGGCAAAGCAAGCATGGCACTACAATCAACTGCCAAAAGAAGAAGATCACATTATGCAATGGTGACCAAGCCAAAACCTTCATCGGCAAATTCAGTACTCAAGATTCGCGGATCAATGCCATGAAGGCTGAGAAGCTAGTCAGAAAGAAATGTGATGCCTACCTAGTGATGATGTTAGGTGAGGAGAAGGAGGACATCCCTATCGATAAGAATCACATCGTATGTTAATTTCCTGATGTTTTGCCTAAAGTCCTAACCAGTCTCCCACCTGTCATAGATGTGAAATTTGCAATCGAGCTGATTCCAGGAATTCAACCCTTATCCAAAGCTCCCTATCATATGGTGCCCATGAAATTGCAAGAACTAAACATGCAACTTTAAGAATTGCTGGAGAAAGGTCTCATTAGGCCAAGTTTGTCTCCTCAGGGTGCACCAATTCTATTCATTAAGAAGAAAGATGGTTCTATGAGCATGTGTATAGACTATCGAGAACTTAGCAATGTATCAATCAAGAATAAATATCCATTACAGCAAATCAATGACCTCTTCGATCAACTATCTGGAGCCAAGGTGTTGTTAAAGATTGATTTACAATCTGGTTACCATTAGCAGTGAGTCAAGGATGAGGACATTAAGAAGACAACAATCAGAACTTGTTATGGGCATTATGAGTTTTAGGTAATGTCTTTTGGCCAAACAAATGCATTGTCTATTTTATGGATTTAATGCGCACATACTCAAGTGATTTTTAGGAAAATTTATCATCATCTTTATCGATGATATCTTAATTTATTCAAAGAATAAAGTGGAACACAAAAGCCACTTGAGAGCTATACTAGAAGAATTATGTATCCATCAACTATTTGCTAAGTATTCCAAGTGTGAGTTCTAGCTTAACTCAATTGCTTTTCTGGGTCATTTCATCAATGTCCAAGGCATTAGAGTAGATCAAAGAAAGGTCAGTGCTATTCAAGGTTGGTCACAGCCAAAATCAATGACTGGCATTAAAAGCTTCTTAGGTTTTGTTGGCTACTATAGAAATTTTGTTAAAGGATTTTTTCAGATTGCCTCTCTAATAACAAAGCTGACTTCGAAAGCTGTACCTTTTTATTTGGAGTCCCGAGTGTGAAGAAGCATTCCAAGCATTAAGAGATGCACTCCCTTCTGCCCCAGTGCTTGTCTTATTAAAAGAGGGTCTAAACTACCAAGTCTACATAGATGCTTCTAGAATAGGTTTGGGATGCATATTGATGCAAGGAGAT
Source organism: Gastrodia elata (assembly GCA_016760335.1). NCBI lineage: Eukaryota > Viridiplantae > Streptophyta > Magnoliopsida > Asparagales > Orchidaceae > Gastrodia > Gastrodia elata. The sequence continues at coordinate 14,176,022 of CM028678.1, read as the reverse complement.
AAAGTAATTGTGTATGCTTCTCGTCAACTTAAGCTGCACTAAAAGATTTATCTAGTGCATGATCTTAAACTTGTAGTCTCTTTTTTTGTTATAAGAATCTAGTGTTAGTATCTCTACGGCATTCAGTGTTCGATCTTCACCAATCATCACAGCTTAAAATATATTTTCACTCAATTCGAACATAATTGTCGGCAGCGAAGGTGGTTAGAACTGATATATTATTATGATCTGACCATCTAGTATCATCCTAGCAAAGTGAATGTCAAAGCTAATACCCTCAGCCATCATGCTACTCTCAGTGCCATGATCACTGAATGCCCAATTGAGGAAGTATTCTGCAAGCTAGACATTGTACTTGTGTGCGGTGATATACTAAGTATGATGTTAAGTCAAGGCATTGTAGAACCAACATTCCATAGAGATGTCTCCTCACTCAAACTAAAGAGGAAGAATGTCTGAAGTTCAAAACCAAAATCAAAAGTGGCCATCATCATGATCTGTAGATACAAGGAAGTGTAATCTATCAAGGAAATTGCCTATGGATTCACAAATCCATGCATCAGTAGATTCTCATTGAATGTCATAATTCAGGATTTCAAGTTCATCCAGGAAGCATGAATATATATCAAGACTTGAAGAAATCATTCTGGTGGCCTGGTATGAAAAGATGCATGGCAGAATTCATGGCAAAATGTCATTCCTGTAACCTCGTCAAAGTTGAACATTAAAGACCTGAAGAATTCCTACAACCTAAAGATATTCCTGAGTAGAAATGGGGTTGATATCCATGGATTTTGTCATGAGTTTGCCTATGTCAAGATTTGTAGCTACTTCTATCTGGGTAATAATCGATCGCTTAGCAAAGTTAGCTCATTTTATTCCTATTTGTCAAATGGATTCAGTGGAAAAGTTGGCAAAGCTATATATCAAAGAAATTGTTAGACTCCATGATATTTCAAGATTGACAGTGCCTAATTGTGATAACAGATTTATATCTAAGTTCTGGCAAGAGGTACATTGAGACCTGGGAACTACCCTGACTTTGAGCATCGCATTCCATCCCCAAATAGATGGATATACAAAAAGAGTCAATCAAGTTCTTGAAGACCTCCTATGACTATCTATTTTGGATTTGATAGTTTCTGGGAAGACCACATTCCTCTTGTGGAGTTCTCTTATAATGATAGTTACCAATCAAGCATCGACATGATGCCATATGAATCCTTATATAGTAGAAAATGCAACACTTCATTTGCATGGTCTGAAATTGGTAGCGTTCAACTCTTTAGATCCGATCTAGTAGATGAAACAAATAGAAATGTGTAGTTAATTCAGCAAATATTTAGAGCCGCACAAGATCACCAAAGTAAATATCCTGATGCTCATCATCATTCATGGGATTTTAATGTTGGAGATTTTATGTACCTAAAAGTCAGCCCAACGAAGGATGCTTTCTGTTTCTGTGAGGCTGGGAAGCTTAGTCCCCACTACATCAGGCATTTTGAAGTCATAGCAAATGTAGGCTCTGCAGCCTACGTGTTAAATCTCCCTAAAGATTTTACTGCAGTGCACAGCATCCTTCATATATCATCATTACAGAGATGTCTTCATGATCCTTTGCATCTAGTTCAATTTCCAGCATATCCCTTCAGCCGAACCTTTCATATGTGGGAGAGCCCATCAGAATATTAGCTTGTGATCAGAAGCAGTGAAGGAATCTCTCTTTTCCCATGGTGAAAGTCCAATGGAGGAATCACTTTCTTAAAGAATTTACTTGGGAGAAAGAGGCTGATATGCAGCAAAAATAACCAAGTCTTTTTGAAAATTTAGGTACTCTTAATTTCTAAGTTTCGTTCTTAAATTTTTACACTTTCTTTTCCCTTCCTAGGTTGATGTCGGGGACAACATCATTCTTAAGTGGGGGAGTCTATAACAGCCCTAGGTTATTACCAAGCTTAAAAAAGTTTAATCATACTTTAAGATTTATCCCATTAAATTCATATGGTCATTAGGATCTAACCTTCAAAGGTTGGGATCAATCGGACCTCATTAGGTCAAATTGGCAATTTTTCCAAATCAGAAAACCTAAAAAAATTCCAAAATATTTTGATCTCCAAATCAAATTCTGATTTTATTTTTGAATTCATCACCCCCAAATTGGATAGGGGTGCAATTTTAGGAGTTTTGGAGGTCATTTTGGCTAAAATTGAATTTAATTTTAAATATGTAAAATTGCCCAAAATGGTTCCCAAAAATTTATATCTACAAATATACCTCCAACGGCTTTACCCATTCGGGATCCGCTATGAGGACCGCGGGCAATCTACTATGGAACCCGAGTCCTGCAACAGCTGATTCAACCCTCATCTGACCATCGTCCCATAGCACTCGATGGCCTAGATTTAATCAAGTGTGGGAGCCAATCGAACGTCAGATTGAACCCCATGAATCCTATGGCCCAGATCACTTATGCGATCGGCCATTAAGTTCCAGAAGATCAAAGCCATTCTGTGGGTCTGATCGATCTATTAGATGGCAGTCGAACATTCCGCCACTCTGGACATCATTCCCACTTCATTTGCACTTCCGATAAAGAAAATCATCGTACTCCAACCACATAACATGTCCCTCACTCCTCCTCCACCTCATCATTGCCATCAGGAACCTTCTCGAATTGGTTGGACACCATGAATGGGCCCCGTGACTTGGATGTCCTTGTTTGGGGAATTAGAGAGCTTGGCCTCGACCCGAGCTCTCAGGTCAATCCAACTCAATCAATCATGCTCTTGCAATTTCTTGAGGTACTAAATAGCCTTAGGAATCATCCAGTTAGTTGTTTGCTCACTGTGAAATCCTTATTGATCTTCTCCTAAAAACTATCATCCCCGACCATTTCACAGACTACTCGGCGATCCCCAGCTCCAACGAATGGCAATTAGAGGGCGCAACCTTGAGTTCATGTCCCCTAGCTGCTTCCTAAAGCTTAGCCAGCCCCTGGAGTTTCTCTAGCTCTCAACCTGTTCCATCTTTTGAACTAGGTACCCCCTTCCATGCTGAGTTGAGTAGGCTCAACATTTACATCCATTCAATTTATGATTGTACGCTTAGGCTAGGCAAACTCATTCCAAACAATTCTGAAGTTCAGATTAACCCCGATCAACCGATTTGATCCATTGGGCCAAGACTTCTTAAAGAGGCTAGGTCCAAGTAAGTACCTTGCGTTTCAGTGCACCCCAGGCCTTTTGGCCATAAGGGTTCGATCTGTCTCACATCTCTGAAGGTGAAATGATCGAGCTCAGGTGATTCCAAGGGCCCTATGGGGGGTATTTGACCCCCAAAGTAAAACCTAAAGGAGGGTTCAAGTGAGTAAGGTCCGAACATCTTTGGCCATCTTACAGAGGGCTTCGAGGTGCGCTCAATGCACCTCAGTCTCCTAATTATGTAGCGAGCGGGTTCGGGCAGCGGTGTGGTCTGGGCACCTGACAATTCGGCACAGCATTCTAACTCTAATGCTTTGGCATCAGGGGATGTGGGAGGAAGATGATGCACAGTGCGGGTCGGGTTGACCCATGACTGACGTAGTGTGATAGCGATGAGCCATCGAGCTAGGATGACCAGTGCCTTTTTGAATGGGCTGACTCTAAGAAAATATTAAAAGGAATTATGGATTTATTTTCCTTAATGAAAATAAATCAAGAAATCCAAATTTAATTAAAATATTTAGAATAAATTATTTGAAAAACTTTTTAAATACTTATCCAAGCCATATACCATTTTGTTCAAGAAGATGTATGGAATAAGAATATACAAAAATATTTTAGTTTATATGAATATATTTTCTAATTTTACCTAATTACTTCAGTAGCTTAATTAGTGAAAAGTAGCATGCTTAATTATCCAAACTCTCTATTTATGGCTTCTAATGCATAGTAATATCATATATAATATAATTTCCAAAGGATTTAATTTTCTGATTACTATTCACTAAATAAGCCATAATCCTTATTTTTTGTGATTAGTGTAAATTAGGGTTTGTAATTAGTAAAACTTGTATTTTATAGTCTTGGATTATTCATAAGATTAATTGGAACCTGCATTCCATGTTGCATGAAATTTTGATTATTATTCTTGCAATTAGGTGCTAATCATGTAGGACTTGATTAGTGATTAATAAGCACTTAATATTCTCTGATTTGGTTAATTGGCCTCATACGTTCTTCTTATACAAAAATATGCATGTTAGAGAACGTACCTGCTAGTTTGGAGATTTAGATTCCTAAAATTGTCTTAATTAAGCTCATAAGTTAACTTAATATACAAGCATTACTTTGGCATGAAATCAATTAACAATTTTTGATTTGACATTTAATTCTAGAATAGTAAAGTATAAGTTCTTAAGCCTTATAATAATTTATGTGATTTTTAATCTTGATTAATAATTATGATCCTTGATTTTTAGCTTTAGATCTTTAAATTATAATATAGTTCTAAGTTTAAGTGAATGCTACACCTTTAGGTAAGGTAACTCTTGAGGTAGGTGATGCCTTATTTATCTCATTTTGAAGTAGGATCTTAGACAGATCTTAATAACCATAGATGACTGTTCCTAAACCTTGTGATAGAATGACCTAAGAAAATATATTAAGATTATGCCTTATGGTTGTATTCTAAGTTTAGTGGCTTTTATGCTACATCCTTGGAGCCTTTATGTAGGACACACCATAATGGAGTAAGGATTCATTAGCTTGTTACTCCTTGATCATTAAATAGATTGTTAGAATGAGAATCTATTATTTAATAGTATGGAGATGATAATTCATATTCATATAACTGATTTATTCAGTAGAACATGGAATTGATTGATTTTCCCTAAACATAAATGTAGAGTTTATCTTATCATAGGTAATTAGATAAGTATAGTTCAGTTCAGAATAAACATTCCAAGTCCAAAGTGTGTTTTAAGTTGTGGATTTAATAGTTTAATTTATGAGAATAAACTATCAAATGATTTTGTCCCTTATAATTGAGCACATTGATAAGTGCAGCTGAACAGCCTATGTGTTCAAAGTCACTCTTTCAAGGACACACTAAATATGCATATGTACTCTTCATATGTGATAAATTAGGATATGGATTAATTGTTGAATTCAGTAAAACCATAGTAGATTGATGTAGTTCATAAGTTAAATCCTATATGTGGAGACAAATGGATTACTTACTTGGTTTTGATCATTCTTTTGGTTTTACTATTCTTAAAGTATACATTTATTAAAGCCTTGTCATATCATGAATTGCATAAGCATATCAGTGCATTAACAGAGTGTTGTGCTCACATAGGATCTGTAAGCAGAGCGTCTACTCACTTAAGAATCTGTGGGATATCATGTGGCATTAATTTTATGCATATTTGAGGCATAATATTCTATGGAATATTCAGATATATACATATATTCAGTGATATACAACATATTTTATCTCAGCATTTTATTCAGTTTCAAATTCATTACAGTTTGCTATTTTTAGCACTTTGTCTATTAGTTATTGTTTTTCTTTACTTTCAGTTCTATACAGTGTCTTACTTTTTAATTATTTCAGTGCTTTTTTGCAGTTTTTTCTATTTTACTTAAATGTTAATTCTACTTTAAAATTATAATAAGGTATGTAGTATCTTTTCATGCACTAGACTTATTATATAACATGAGGTACTTTTCTCTTTTCTCTTGTCTAGGAAACCGGCATTTTAGGATCCGACAATTTGTTATATCCATAGCAGTTTGCAGAGCAGGTTCAAGAGGCTTCCCATGAGATCTAGGAGGAGTTTGTGGAGCACTAGCTAACTCAATTTTATTCATTTCATAGCTTGCTTTCTGTTGTGAGCAAGAGACACTTAATATGTTTTAATTTTAAGCAAATGTTTGTAATAACTTAACTCTGGATGTATTTTTCCTTTTCTTTCTTTTCTAAGATGAATATTTTCTTACTTAGCTTCTATAATGAATGGTATAGATGAATGTTATTTCTTTTGCACTTATTATTATTACTATTTATACTTAGTATTGTGATGTGATCATCATGTAAGTGATGCTAATACTCATATATATTAGATTCCAATGAAAACCACCTCTCATAATCCAATGTAAGTAAGTAGTATATCTAATACTTAAGATAAAAATTTTAAACTTATCTTAAGGATCAGGCCTCAACCTTATCTTGGGTAGAGTTTCAATAGCAGCCAGTATAAGGGGAGGTTTAGCAATCTTTTCTGAGTAAAGCACCATTCCACTACTAATCAATATTGTTTATCTATGACACCTCAGTTGCGTGCAGCGATGAAATGGGGTGTTAGAACAGTAGTTGTTGCAGCGCTAATTTATACATTTTGTTTATTATTCTTTGCTGTGTAATGAGAGATTTATTTTACAGTTCATTTTAATTTCTAGTTTGTAATAATTAACTTTGGATGTATTTTTATTTCTTTTACGTGATGAATGTTTATTAAGCTTTTGTGATAAATATTATGGATGAATATTTATGCTTCCGCACTTTGATAAATTCTACCTTATATTTAGTGTTGTAATGTGACAAGTATACATATTCAAGGCTTATTAATATGCTAGTGCTATCTACATTTATTCATCTTAAGGCTAATGTGTATGAGTAACTTTAACTAATACTTAAAATAAGGGTACTTTACCTATCAAAAGGATTTGTCTTAGTAGTCGTTAATGTAGTATGGAGGGAAGTCTCATTGGATTCTTGTTAGTTCATCTTTAGTGATGAATTTATAATGAGTCAAAATGGGTTGCTCCTTTAAGTAATGACCCATTCCATTGCTAATACTATTCTATTGTGCGTAGGGCAGAGCGGTGAATTACAATTCCTTACCCCAAAATTAGCTAAGGGTGAATTTCTTAGATTTTTTGGAGCTCATTTGATTGTTTGTTTTTAATTAAATAAATTATAGTTAATTATTAATTAATTAAATTAATTAATTAAGGAATTTCCATCCTAATTAACAGGGCAAGGTTATTTGATCGAATGGCACGTAATCAGCAGCGTTCGATCTAGCCAGCCGTTCAAATTGGACGGCTGATAGCCATCATCCCAAATGGATTGTGCGTGTGCTGTGCATGGCAGTTGCCCGCACATGCGGCCAGCACGGGCCACAACAACTGCCATGCCCGTCACATAAGCCATATCCCGACCTCTGAATTATCCTAATTTGATGGTAAACCTTGGTTTACCCATTTGAAATTGAAATTGAAGCAAAGGAACCTCTGTTGTGCCCTTCCAAGTCTGCTAAACTCTTCTTGTCTTAACTCGAAGTACGTCATTCTACCCTTCGTTGCTTAATAATTCAGATAATTTATGTTTTGGTTATCAATTTTAGGTGGATTATTGTAACAACCCATAGTTGTTAATTATTATTTATTAGTCTAATCAATCTCAAAATACCTCTATTATTTTTCAAATATCATTAAGAACCAATCTCTAAATTTTGATTTGATTTGGAGCTCATTTGAGTTTCTTTAAGATTATAATATAATTATTTAATTAGAATATTTAGTTTATTAAATTGATCTCTGATTAAAAATTAAACTTCATTTTTGAGTTCCTCATCTCCAAATTAGCTAGGGGTATATTTTTTGGATTTTTCAGAGCTTATTTAATAGCTTAATTTAAATTAAATAAAATGCAATAATTAATTAATTAAATAAATTAGACCCACCATCCACTTAAAGGGACAGCCCGTTTGATCAAACGATGTGCTAATCAGCATCATTCAATAAAACTTGCCATCAAGGTTCGACGGCTGGTAGACTGTCGTACCTAATGAGACACGCGAGTGCAGTGCATGGCAAGCCATGCGCACACATGGCCTACGCAGGCCAAGTTAGCTACGAGCGTACTGCCTTAACTGCTTTCTCGACCCTCTTATCTCCTCCAACCAAATGGTAACCTCAGTTTCATCAATTCAGATCGAAACCGAGTCTTAAGACCGAGCAATGATTCTTGACATACCTATAATATGTATATCTGCGTTTGCACGTAAGTGTACGTGGTTTAAAAAATATTGAATTGTAAGATCCCACGATTTATCATCCGTTGGGAGCAATGTTTAGATTCATTATTAAAAGGTATTTAATTGTAATAATATTTAAGCGATCAAAATGGTTTTGGTTGAGTCCTAAATTATGATTCCAAAATTTCCTTAGTTTTGAAATAGTTTTGGAAAATTGGGGAAAGTAGAGGTTAAATATGCAAAGTATCATGTGCTAATGCAGGTACTCTTCTTCTCAACTTCATGTCAAGTCAATGGATTAATTTTCATTTCATAATCATGAGATTTAGTCTTCTCTATTATACTTACTAAATGTTCTAAATCTCATCTAGCGCTCTAAGATGAACACTAAAAAGGTTCAAACTCAACATATAAATTAGCATGTGATTGTTAGCATATGAATTCATCTCTTACATCTAAGTGATAAAATCTACATTTTAAGTTGAGTATCTCATGAATTTGATCCACCAATGACTCACACGTATCTACTCTTGATTTAGCTAAGGAAATGGATGCTATGCTAAATGAGCATATGTCACATCACTCATAACTGATAGCGCTTTAGATCCTTACATAAATCAAGGTAGAGCTATGGAGCTCAAAAGGTGGTTCTTGATTCACAAGTGTCTACTCTTAATTTAGCCAAGGTAATAAGCTACGAAGCTAAATGAGCGTATGTCACGTCGCTCATATCTTGACGTGCTCGACTTCCTCTCATAAATGAAGAGTGAGCTATGGAGCTCAGAGAATATATTGTTAACTTTTCTCATGGCTCAAATGATCAAGCACTTGTCCAAAGTTGTGCATGGATTGTTTTCATACGATGAATGTTGTCACGGTCATTCACAACTTTAACGCTCAAACATGTACAAATTTTGGGCAAGGCGATCATTAAGCTCAATGAGATTTGCATTTGAAAATATAGATAAAGATTTATATTTACAAAGATTCACCATTCTCCAATTATTAATACAGCTAAACATGAAAATTTTTTGAGATCTAATTAACATTCCATTGATAAGAAGAGTTCAAGCAATACACTCATGGTTTCTACATGCTCTTGCCCAACCCTCTCCAAAGGGATTTAGGCAGCCATTAAAATATATGTATAAGGAAAACTACATGAAATGTTGATCCTTTGAATAGCTCTTACAATAAAATATAGGAGATATAGTAAGAATAAAATACTAGGGAATAGTTGTAGCATTTTCCTTGTCTTCTTCTTTCCTCAATCTTCTTTTTTCTCCTTGCTCTTTATTCTTGTTATTTTCCTCTAGTTACAACCTTCTCCTACTTTTACGTGGGAAACTTTCCTCAATATTTCTTATCACAAAGCAATAATCAGCTCCAATGGTTGGAACTAAAATTTGGAAGTTTTTTAAGTCTTGCATTCTTCCTTTTATAGTCCTTCATTTAGCCTCTTTACATTTAAAATAGCCAGCCAACTTCCTCTTAAGAATTGGATTTCATTTATCATCAATTCCTTTATTATCTTGGTAATAAAGGAGTTTAGTGTTAGACATTTAATTCTTTCTATGGGAAAATGGAAATTTCAAGAGTTTTGGTTATTCTAATGCTGTCTTGGGACTCATTCCCAAAACAAGTTAATGGCAGGCGATACGGCGCACTGTAGCGCTTGGCTCTCAAAAGTTTAGTGTTGCAGTGCACTGTAGCTCACTGTGGTACCTGGCTCTCAGGAAACTTTCTGTTATGACGTGCTGTAGTGCCTAGCTCTCGAGAATTTGGCCACTGTGTGCGATGTAGCGTCAAGCTCTCAAAAATTTGGCCGCTACGGCTTGCTATAGCACTTTTCTCTTAAGAATTGGCCACTACGACGCACTATAGCGCTTTCCTTTTAGGAACAAGGGCAATATGGCATGCTGTAGCACTTTGCTCTTTGGAATTTTGTTGAAACAGCATGCGGTAATGCCTTTTTCTAGGGAACAAGGGGCTATGGCACACTGTAGCACGCTGTAGTGCACTGTAGCGCCATCTTCGTTCAAATTTTCTTCTCATCTCAAATTGAGCTCTTGTTTCATGAAATTCCATAAAAATAGACTCAAAATAAATTAATACTAAGAAAATCATAAATTTCAACATAAAATTCTCTAGCCATTTTTATTAGGTTCCTCACAAATTCACACTTAAATTCTTGCTCATCTTTGAGTAAGCAACAAATGACTTCTTAGAATATTAAGATATATACAATCTTGCTCTGAATTGAAACAACTATGTTACTGTTCTTATAGCTTAAATTACAATCAATAATGTGATGATTTATTAAGGGAACCTTCATTTATTTTGGTCCAATATTAGATCGCTCTTTCCATTATCCTTTCCCCTTTTTATTTTAAAACATTATGTGATTATATGAGTAGATGTCTGGGGAACTTTCAGACTCCTAGTTAAGTATAATTGAAGGATGGTGTATTTAGAATTTTTTATGCCATATGTGCTTCTTCTTATGGAATGCAATGCATACTGCCTTTAAGGAGAGCTTTTCCTTCATCCCTACTTTTTTTTTCAATGTCAATGGGAGAAATATTTTTCTTCATCCCATTTCCTTCCTTTTTATTTTTCTTATTCAAGGAAGAGACACCTTTCTTCATCCCATTGTTCATGTATTACATTCATTAAGTCTTATAGAAGCCTAACACATTCCTCATTTTAAATAATCTTTCATTTATCTCATATGAGCCTTATTTCCCCCCACACTTAATTTCATTGAGTCACAAGTTTTTATTAAAGAGTCAAGGTAATGGTTTTACCAGGTTTTACTAAAACTTGAACACATAATAGTGATTTATTCACTCAATTATATACATGCTATAATAATAGATTCATGAAGATTTTCTAACATGTAAATCAAATTCCAGAACTTGATTGTAAGAAGGTGTAAGCTTCCAACAATTTATGAAATTAAATTCATTAAGTTAGAAAGCTACATGGGGGATGGATAACTCAAAAATATATAAATAAATAAAATGAAAAATAAGGAAACAAATAGAAAATTTATAACATGATTATTTAGTCCTCATCTTCTTCATATTCTTCATTTTCTTCCTTAGCAAAATTAGACTAAGGGATGATTGGAGCAGGCTTAAGCGTTGGTGGTGGTGAAAATATTGTTTCGCCTAGACCACCATGTAAATGCCAATTTGCAAACATACCTCCAAGAGCTGTGTTAAAGTCTTGGTTGTATTTGCATTATTGGTACACAGTGATTTTATAATTAATAAGGTATGCTTCTACACATCTACCAGCTTGCGATTAATACTCCTCCAACCTATCAATTCACCTTTGAAGGTTTATAAACTTGGATTTTTGGCTTGTCAAGGTTGAAGTTCCTTCCTCTTCTCTTTGCTTCCTCCTCTTCTTGCTTCTTTTCCCCTTGGAGTAGTGAGGATGCATGTTCCTAATAGTGAGACGTGCTCGGAAAGGAAACAGGGGTTCATTGCTACTTATTCTTACCCCCTACTTGAGGCAGATCCCAGTAACGAGGGACCCAAAGGCAAGAGTTGTGCATGGTCAATTAAGGACTTGCCAAAGGTGCTTAAATATGATTCCAACATTATTGATATTTTCCAAACATTTAATTGCATATATAAGCTGTAACGACCCCAATATTTGATCAGGAACCCAATCCAACATTAGGTGTTACTGTATTACTTAACACTTGGAAAGTGAGTCTTAATCCATTAGTAAGCACTACAGGGAACCAAAGGTCAATAAATAAGAAAACTAGATGAATATTACTAAGTAATATAAGACATTCTAGCCATCCAGAAAAGAAAATAAGAACACATCACATAATAGTAAAGTAATACATCCATAATTAATTAAAGTTATACAATATTTGACGTAATGACACTCGTCCACACACAATGTAAAAATAAAAAAAAGAATGCAAAAAGTAAAAATTTTTAAGTTATAATTACTAGATCTAAGCTACCTCAAGTACAAGATCTACTCCAAGCTCCTAATCTACCATATTTGTTAATTAAAACAGTAGGACACAACCAATAAAAGAAATATAAGCAATTAGACTTAAAAAGTCTATGTACATCTTAGGGAAACTAAACTATTATTATGTTAAGTGGATATCACATTAGCTACTTATAATTATTATTTAAGTGGAGCTCAATGCAAAAAATAAAGGGAAAGTAAATTAAGTAAATGACTGTAAGCAACAATCAAAAAGGCAATAAAATAGTAAATGCTTCATGTATGTAAGGAAAAATAGGTACAACTATATTAATAAGTGAGAAATAAAAAGAGTAAGAAAATATATTGAAATAAACATATGCTAAGTAAAATAAGTGTAAGCATAAATGCAAGTAAGTAAGTAAGAAAGGAGGAATAAATATAAGTGAATATTTAATATATGGAAGTACGGAGATTTACAATCACAAGGGTTGAGTGTAAAGTGAAATCAGTTATAAAGTACTAAGTAAATATAGTTAAAAGACTATGATGAAACATCCACAATCATGAAGATTGTGAAAAAATAAAGAACAATCATATAGAACTATAATATATTAAGTTGTTTATCTTGTAATCATATTCTATGGACGCATAAACAAGTGATGGGTTAAACACATCTACTTAACCAAGTTAGAGGTATTTCTTATAATACACACATTACCCCTCCAGGATATGCGAGGCCTTCTTATTACACAGTTTCCTGCCCTAGCATAGTCCACCATATGAAACCCTAAGTAAATGTTATAAGTTTATTTTATGCACAATATTCTCATGAATGTATTTAAATATTTAATCTCAATGTGTTTTAGCATTAAAGAATGTTCAAAGCTAATTATAAATCATGAAATATTGTTTTTTATCTACTTTAGTTATCTATCCTATGATTGGAGCTAATTTAGGTTCCAATTGATTTTAACATTCATCAAATGTTAAAAAATTTCTTAATAGAGTGGCTAAGGTCAAGCTTATACTTAAGGAAGGTAAGGCACTAGGTGAATACTCTATCTAACCACTTAGGAGGTTTGCTAATGATTCTTACTAACATAAGGAGATAACTAGTCCAATCTACACTTGATTTTAGGACTACTATAGATCTTAAGTACTAAATCAAGCATTAGGATCATAAAAGATCAATTCACTTCTATGATGAGGCTCTAGCTTAGTTTACTTGCATTAAGCTTATAGTAGGTTATTCTGGGTATTTTCCTATTCAAAATGTCACCAAATGTTTAATTATGACATAAGGTAGGCTGTTTAAGGTGTCCTAGCCTTTAGAAGGCTTAAACATGCAAAATTTTAAATTTGGGAATTTAATATTCAAAAACTCATATTTTTTATTTGATGTCCAAATCACATAAAACAAGGTGGCTTTAACTTTTCTAATAGCATAACGAGAAAAATGAAACTAAGTAAGGTCAAATTAGACATCAAATTGCTAATCAAGGTTTTAAGGATGGTTAATGGCACTTAAAAGGACATTAGCAAAATTAGTTTTCTAATTGGAAATTTGGCATCATTTTATTATTCTACACATTTTTTGTGATCAAAATGGACTATTAGAACATTGAATTTGGATGAGAATTGATTAAGTTACAATGTTTGCAAAATTAAGTTAATTAATTAATTAATTAATTAATTAAAATGATGATTAGAAAAATAATCCTCAAACTAAAAATCTAATATCATATTATTATTATATGCATTTTTCTAGACACTTTGAGATATGACATCAATATGCTTGAATGTGTAAATTAAAAGTTATAAGGCTTTAAATATTCTACCATTTATTAATTATTTAATTTAAATAGGGAGTCACTGTTCAAACGGCACCTGCACACGGGACGTCCATACGCAGCACGTGTGGGCCCATCCGCACACTCGTGGGCTGACCCGAGCTGAGGCCCATCACATCGAGAGTCGAATACCTGGAGCTAGGGCATCAAAATTGCCCTAGCTCCGGTGATCATTGGTGGACGACCCACATTACGTTTGAAATCTCTTGAAGAGAGCTTTCAATTGGTACCCTGAAATTCGCCTAAGGCCACCTCTAGCTTTGACATGGCGATGCCCTAAGAGCTCTATGACATATGCAACTAACATTACTGTGGTGGACTATTCACATCCATTGATTTGAGCTCGATCAAGCTCAATCGAACTTGTTCGAATGATTCTATCGTGATTAAAATAGGGTTTTAAAACCTAATATAGAAAATTGCATAGTTGTATGAGGGGAATTTAAGAAGTGCCTCGATTTGAATCATCTGTTAGGGTTAGGGCAAGAGTGGGATCGCTCGATCTTCCCTAGAGCTCCCGCAGTTCAACTATGACGAATGGAAATAGAAATGCTTGCAAAAAGGGAGGATCAACGGGCTTAATCGCTCATTGAGGGGTTGTAGGATACGGATTTGTGTGCTCTGCCATGCACAATCATGCGTGGTAGAGATGCACAACAAGACGTGCAAGCCACATGGTCATAACGATCGGGAGACGGACTGTTGCTATGGATCGAATTGAACGCACCGTTAGGGTTAGGAAGAGAAATTAGGAAAATTAATTAATTTAAATAATTAATAATTAATATTTTTAAATTAATCAAAATTAAGCTATCAAACAAGCTCTGAGAAATCCCAAAAAAAATACACCCTTAGCTAATTGAGAGTGAGAAACTTAAAAATAAAGTCAGATTTTCGATCAAAGAACATTTTAATTTTCTCCAAAAATTTCCTGAATAACACCTTCTAGCTAATTTAGGGGTGAGGAGTTTAATGTCGTACTCCAATTTTGATTTGAAGGTCAAATTAATTTAGAAAATTCAGGGATATTCAAATTGTCTCGAAATACTTATCAAAAAAACATGTTCTCCAAATAATGCCAGATTTCAAGTGCTGACTAATAATGTTATTAGAAGTCTACTATGAATAGTTTTAACCTAATTTGAATATCTAAAACCAAGTAACAACAATCAGGTTGTTACATACTTCCATTCTTAAAAGAGTTGTCATTCTTGATGCCCAAATAATTAAATAACTATAAAGACCATATCAGAGATAAATATCTCTAATCTTAAAATTCAAGTCGATTAGACTATCCAAGAATTTAGAAGGAATAGACACAAATTCAGTTTCTATATACTCGTATGCTGCCAAATTTACAGATTTTATATTTGTCATTCACTTTTCTATTAATGGTGATATTATTACTCTATTTTAATAGCTCTAACTATAAGAATACACAAGCTCAGGATTCACAAGATCCTACTATCTAGTGTAAGCTCAGATGCATAGTCATATAAAATTCATGCATTATAACTCATCAAGTTCTAACTCAAATTAATCAACATTGCCTAATGAAGTTTAAATAGTTTAAATCAATCATCTTAATTTACACTATAACCCAACCTTGATACAATTTGTCAAGATTAGGAGTCAAGAGATCAAACTACAAATATGGTGTTCAAATCTCTTAACTTGAGATTTTAATCACTTAAAGCCTAAAGTTCTAGCTACTAAACTGAACAGAAGAATAAGCTACATATCTTAATTTCAAATAAAATCTACCCAGTTACTATGGCATCTTCCTACAACTCTACCAAAGAAAAAAATTTAACAAGGTATTTATCTAACTTCTAATTAATAAGCTGACTTAATTACTAATGCTCCACAACAAAAAATTAGAGATTACAATAAGCTAAGGTAGGAAAGAATGGAAACTTAAGAGATTAAAATTGTAAAAATACCTAATGCAGTCTCATTTCTTTCATTGTTGACAACAAGAGTAAGAGCATACATCCTTGGTAGAGCAGCAAGTGGATTGTCTACTTTTTCCTCTCTAATTACTCCTTGGAGTAGAAACTAATTTTGCCCTTGGGAGAGGCACAATTACAAGAGCTAGAGCCTGAAATCTAATAGGAACTAGTTTTCGGGTTGATGGATAACGGTTGATCTTCACCTTGACCACCGTCCAATGATTTTGATAATCCTAATATTTATGACCTGACCTGCCAAAGGTGTAGCACCTATTGCTTGATGGTAACACTTACCATAAGGATGAGGTATTGAGCCCTTGGA